>JANZLP010000008.1:18068740-18079867 GCA_026930925.1 Chelictinia riocourii | reverse complement strand
GATCTGGTCTAAATTTAGCTGTACTAGACACAGTTCAGCCTAACAGCCATGCTGCTTCGTTATTTAATACAGTGTGAATAATCTGAACTCAAACAGAGCTTTCTTCACACCTGTTCTGTAAACTATCCATTCATATACAAGACGGTAAAACAGGAAGCTAGACTAATCTCCAGGCATTGCACTTTTTGTCTAGAATACTTCCATGTTTGTGTTGCTTCCAATAACTCCAGATGATGGATGAACCAACCTATGAAGACAGATTTTGCAAAAAAACCCCAAGGTATAGCAGATCCTTCACAGATGCTTCTCAACCATTACTCCTTCCTTTCTTTTTCCTTAAGAAAAATAATTTAAATTAAACAGATTCATTATATGCAGCACAGTGTTGCCATATGAGCCCTGAACACTTTGTTCAAGAGCTAGGAGTCCAGCCAACTGCTTTAGTTCCTTAAAGAATAACAGATGTGTCCTTCCAAGTCTCATGCTAATGGAATTTAGGCTGTGGTAAGGAGTTTAAAAATACTCTCAGTTGTCTGCATGCTCTGTTTCGGCCCTGTTCTCTTGGTTAGCTTGTTTCAGGTTTCTTTTTCCACATCTTTCAGAAACATTGCAGGAAATGTCCAGTCGAGCTGAAGCCACTAGTAATTTACTTTCAGTGACTGAAAACAAGTAGTTAAAAATAAAAATCTATGGGTTTCAGTTGTGTATGATAGTTTCTACCAGCCTGACTCTGTAACTACTACTATTTAAAATACATTGAGTAAAATGCTCTCTCTTTGTGTATATACAGTAAAAAAACTGTAATGTTTGTTCTTTTACTACCAGTATATGTTTGAGGTCTTTATTTTCAGCGCCAAATATTAACCATAGTTATGTAAAAGAGAAGCAAAAGATTTAGTATAACCATCCTTAAGCAGAAGATGTCAGTATGTTGAAATGGCAAATGAGGCAAAGTAAGAGATCCTTTGCATTGCAGTTCACATATTATATGTTATGAAGGCCTTAGGATCACAGGGAAATCTGTAGGAACTAGGAGGGGAAGGTACAGGGTTTTTTCTCCAGCAGGAATGCCGGGACAGTGAAGGAGAAAGTGCTCTTCCACTGTCAAATCTCTTACTTCAGGTTTCTGCACTTCACCTGTGTGCGGACTGAAGTGAGTGATGCTTCTTATAATCTGATCGTTGCTTTGCTCTCTTGTCTCTCTGGGATTGAGAGTGTTATGGAGAAAGCTCCTGCAGGGAGTAGTACTGCAAGTTGCTGTGGTGGGCACTCTGGCTTCTTGTCTTCACCATTTACTCTGAGTGGTGGGAAGCAAAGAGATCTGGTGGGTAGACAGTAGGAAGGGAGCAGAAGAGAAGAGGCCAGAGGCACTGGCTGTGGATGGGAACAGGAGGCTTCTGTATGGCAAGCACTGCAAAGGGAGGTCCTTTACTGTCCTTTTTACCCTTTGTCCAAGCTTGTCTCCCTTATTCCTTGTCCACCAACTACTATTACTATCACCTTTTTTCAGATGTTGCTCTGTCATCCTACATACCATTCATGTCTTCTTATGTTTGTGCTTCTTCTCTTCCTTGTGTGGTCTTTGGTGCTTGTGGAGCTCAGTTCTGGGAACTGGGATTCTCACAGGCTTTTTTCTCATTCCACCTCGTATCCTACTAGAACTTTGCCTGGGGAAGGAGGCAGCTGCCCTGTATCTTATTCCCTCTGCAAAACTGATGTGGTAACAGGTTTTTGGCTTCTATCTTCCCTGTCACAAGCAAAAGATCATACTTCTTTGGAGAGAAAAGAACTGGAAAGCCTGGAGCTCCTTGTTTGAACAGCTAATAAGGAAGAAGATGGTCATGGGTTGTCTTCTTCCTCCACAATGCCAGGTGATGTTCATGGCAGAGCATATGACCAACGAGGCTACACTGTCCCTTTCCATGAGGCGACACAAAGAGGTGAAGCAATGTATTGGCTCTCAACACAGGACAACCTGTAGGGGCTGGACAAACTCTGTCCCCCTCAGCTGATAGGAGCTCAGGGAGAGGGCTGGTGGGAAGAGAGGAGACTGTTGGTGGTTTACAAAGAAGGGAAGCATATGAGAGATTTCAGTGAAAGGATCTTTAACTGAAAATGATGCTAAGTGGCAGAAAGAAAGGATGAAAAGTGGAAGGACCAGCTGAAGATGATGTATTTCTTCAATATTCTTACTTTACTTCCTTAAATTTATCTCAGAATTGCTATTTCCTAAAAATCATCCCTTCAGAAATACCCCACCTCCCCAGCCACTCATCCTGTAAGAATTCTTCCAAGCCAGCATTCACACTTGATTTCCCCTGTTTCTTTCCTATTCCATCTGCCACTTTTAATTTCCTCTTATATTCTCTTTCCAGAAATCCCAATATGTTTCATTCCTTTGTCCTCTGTTCTGCACCCTTTCCTTCACTGAGACATTCACAGTCCGTTTTCCATTCAGTGACACTCTCACTTCACATTCCTCTTCAGTTCAGCTCTCTTTCCTATACTTCTTTCTTTATTTAGTTGTTTATTTTGGGTTCCCCCCTGGCCTTTACCACTCAAAATTTTTCCCTCTTAACAGTTTTTTCTTTTCTTCACAGATCTCTCTACTATCTTATGTTTATCCCCTGTAAACTCCTTCATTGCCTTTCTAATGCTTTACTCAAGCAGTTTTTCTTTAGACCTATTATTTCCATTTTTTTTCTATTTATTTTGTTTTCTTCTGATCTTTTTCAGTAGAGGAAAATGAAATTTCCTTGATTTTGATAGCCACAAACACAGATTGCAAACTCTTTTCTGGTGATTTTTGAATGCTGTAGCCCCAGTAACACAACACCTAACACACAATGGGCATCACATCATAATGGTAGCCACTCTTACACATTATCATCATTAACAAAAGGCAAATGGTAATCTGTAAATAACTTGACAACATGACTTCCTCATCTTTCAAATGATCTGTAGCAGAACAGTTTGTCTGTAGCATTTAAGTTCCTTAATTTTATTCAGAATGATGATGAGTGAAAGCTTTTAAGCAGCAGAAGGTCATAGTTTATATGACAGAGTGCAGCAGAATATTCATGTAGTCATGATTTTATTCCTGAACAACATCTTCACACTGAACAGGAATATAGAAACAGTGAAAACCAGCATCTCCTGCAACTAGGACAAGAATTGTGCCACTGATTCTGTGGTCCAAGATACTGTCCAAAATTAAGTATTTCACAGCCTCTTCTACCTGAGTTTGAGTTCTGTTTCTCTCTCTTTTTTATTTTTAGGACACTATCTCCTAATCACTAAGTAGGTTCTTTTTTCTCCCACTTTGCAACTTACATTCAAAGCATAGCTCTCCAGTATGTGGACATCAGAGGCAGTAGGTATCACAGAGCTGGGATAAGCTCCACAAAAGCATAGATATTATGGCCATATTAAGCTGATGGAGCTCTTCACAACTGCTTAAAAAGTGAGCATAACAGATATGCCAAAAAGGACAAGGGTTTTTAAGATATGATATTTTTTGCTCAAAATGCTTTACATGCAGGTTTCTCTGAGCAGAGCTTGGCTTCCTTAGCAGCACAAGAAAATAAGCAAGCTTTGATTAGAGATATTTTACTCTCTGAAGCTTCATATTGCAGAGCATGGGTGTTTCTGAAGTTCTGTTAGTAGGCTAAAGACACTTTTCAATTTGAAGAGGAAAAAACCAGATATATAAAACATAAAAATGAGGGAGACTTACTTGGTTTATTGGGTCGTTCTTGTGGATAAGCATACCTGAAAGATCTAACACAAGGATTCTCAGGTGCTAGGTTTTTTGCTCTAAATTATATGATTGCACAGCAAACTCTTCAAGAAAAATTCCACACTATTAGAGAGATTCCAGTGTGTGAGTACAGTTCTGGGTGAAAAGTGCTATTATGTGCACGTAATCCTAAACAGGTAACTAATAATAACCATCATGTTCCTATATTCAGTGTTTGTGAGCCATCTCAGACACACCACAGAAAGTAAGAACCAAATTTAATTGTTTACTTCTGCATACATCACTACTAAGCAAAAGAAGTTCATTTGAACCTCTTTCTATTTCTTTAACTTTCTGAACCTCTTTCTTATTCTATCCTCTATTTTCAGAGCTGTAAGGTGGAAAAATCCATTGGCCAGATTTATTTCTGGATAATTCCAGTGATCAAACTAGGTTGTGAACTGTCTTCTACCCCACAGTTTTGCAGGCATGGCTTTTCCCTGCTCTGAACCAGCAAAATTTTGCAGCAATCCATAGAGATGTGGCTGCTTCTACTTCTGCTCTTACTCTGTGCATTCCACAATAACAAGTCTTTTGAGAAGAAGCAAAGCACAGAAGGCAAAAGATATAATGGCACTCCTTATTGTTGCTAACAAGCTCCTTATCTGATCTGTAAGTTTGCTACTAGGGGTTACAGATGTGCTGATTTGCCTGACTCCTGGGAGTGGAGAGGACGCATCAACACTTGCACAGTTGATTGAAGAGGCATCTGTGAGGCACTTCTGCGGCTGCTGAGCTGCACAGCTAAGCAAGCAACGCTGAAGAATAGGCAGCAGGAGCTTTAGGCTCTGCTTCCTCCCTGCCGCTACCCCCTCACCAGCCTTTGCTGTCCTCTTGCGTGGGACTGAAACAGCTGGTGGTGGGAGAGCAGGCACAGCTCATTATATTAGTCAAGTATTTGCACCATTGAAAAGGGTCAACTGCAAAATGAAGGTTATTCTGATGAGTATGACATCAATCTGATATTATTAGCTGTCAATATTTGCATGTTTCCTGTGAGTTTCTTTGTAAATGACAGCAGCAAAACTCCATGGCTAATACCTGCATAAAAAACTTACTTGCATGACTCCAGAATCAATAAAAAGAGTCAAATACTCTAAGGAGGGGAGGGTGCAAAATAATAGAGATCTCAGGAATCTCCTTATTTTAACCAGGCATAAAGAAATTGCCAACAAAGGCCTGAATTTAGCTTTCTTCAGCCTGTACCACCAAAACTTGTTTGTCTTGGTAGCTGAAAGCCTAAAAGAAAAAGCTGTTTGGAACTGGATTTGGAGAGTTTGAACTAAGAAGAAAAGCATCTGTATTTTCTGCTAACACCCTGCAAATGTGTTTCCACCGACGCCCAGTTTCCAAATCTAGTGGAATGGGAATGTTCTATATGTTAAAATAACCACTCTTGATCACTCTGTGAAGCTATTTATATTTTCCTATTTAAATATCATATTTATTAATAGTGTTCAATATTAGCATAAAGAACCCCCTGCATTCCCCAGTCAGCAGGTAGCAGACATCTCATGTCAGCTATTTTATGAGCAATATAATTAGCAAGGCAAACTGTACAACTTCCAGTTTGATTCATTTGCTGATGCTTATTCTGATTCATTTACAATTATGCCAGTAATTGGCATAACTGTTTAGACGTATTTGGAAAATGTCCATAAGTGGATATCCTAATTATAGATTTATCCCAGTGGCAGATACTCACATTGCATAATAACCACTTTCTCCATCTATCAGGAAGTGCTATGCCGATTCGTAAGGCAAGAGACTAGTGGAGGCTGTGGTCTGTTAGATTATTATGGACAGAATAGGGAAACTCGAGGGAGGTATCACTGCCTGTCCTCTGACGGTGTTCTTTCAGATTCTAGGCACTCAGGAAAGCAAAAGCCCTGCCAACTTCAATGCAAGCTGGCAGGGGCGTTTCATTTTATCATGTGCCTGTTTAAATACACCAGAGAAATCCAGTTCCAGTGGAGTTTAAACCACAGCTCTCTGAAGCACACCCAATGGACAGTCCTCAGACTCATGCCAACGAAATGAGGGGGTGAGGACCGGGCAGGACTGGAAAACCTTCCATGTAGGGAGTGCCCCCAAAAGCAGGAGGATCCAACTTTCAGCTCCTCAGACACTCGTGTGTGAAGCTCCATGCTTGTCCATCCCTGGATTTCTCCATGGGCGGTGGGATTTAGCTGATAGAGCCTACCTCAACCTGCCTTCCCACGTGTTGGTGCCAGGGGACTCCCTGGCTCCCTACATCTGCTGCCACCGCTACAGCACTGGCCATGGTGCCTGCTCCAGTGTGCAACCCTACCGTGCAACTGCAACCGCTACAGTGAAGTCAAAAATGCGGAGGTATGCCTGAAGCAGGAGAGAAGACTGGGCTCTAGAGGACTTGAGTTGTGCCTGGCTTAATGATTAGGAATCTTTAAACAGCAGGCAACTACACCGGCTCTTTTCATAAGGGCTAGATCAGGGAACTGCATGTTAAAGACATGATGACTTTTACTTTGAGATGTCTTTAATTCGCTTCTGATTATGAGACGATCATAACTTTTAATAAAAACTGAACTGGTTTATGAAGACCAGAGTCAAATGAGATTTTTTTTTTTCCTTTATATCTCAGAAGATTAAAAAATTAGGAAAATAAACAAAACAACCCCGCCAGTTCTTTAAATTACACCAACTACCTGTTCCACTACAGATAAGTTTTTGCACAATAAGCTTAGAGCTGTTTTCCCCTCTAGATAAATTCTCTGAGTTGCTGTTTCCACCAGAAGCAGTTTCTAAAAATCATGCTGAATGCAATATCTATCATCAGGTTATTTGACAGAACAAACCTTGCAGCTTAAAAGCAAAGTTACATGTGCTGACTCTAGATCCAAAGTGGCTCTGTGAGGGCTGCTTTAGCACTTCCATGTCATCTCTGTACAGAAGATGTCTATACATAAGATAATCACAAATGCATGATAATGCACTTTGCATAACTTCCCTCAGCTTATTCTGATATATCAAAAGTGCTGCTAATTTTGCAACTAATAACATGTGTTTGAGTACTTTCTCATTAAAGCAGAATATTTTGTACCATGATAACACATTTCCATCCTTTCATTCTTTTCTATAGTGAATTAACTTTGTAAAATGAAGAAAAACATTTTCAACTTTGTTGTCTTCAGAAAGAATAGTTTTGCTTTCATGAGGCAGGAAGAAAAAATCTTCATTTTACATAATATAGTGAATCAAAAAATGCAGGTCCTGCTATTTGACTTGTCTATAACTGAAAGTCAATAGAAAAGCTTAAAACTTGCTTTAATTTCACTTACATCCATCAAAAAGACTAAACTGAGTGTTTCTATTGCATAGTTGAAGATATTTCTGGCTGTTGATTTTTTTCCTCAACTTCATTTCTTCAAAATGAAACAGACATAAAATAACAATCATCAAGTTTATCCTGATTCCATGATTTCACACACAATGTAAGTTACACGTAACATCAATAATTTGACAGTGATCCCTAAGGGCTTTAGCAACACGTGAGGCAAAAACATCTTGTAGAGAAGAGCTCACAAGGTGTCATGGCAAAATTTATATTTGATTTCAACTGGAACATAATTAAGTCCAAACTATGAATGTACATCTGGTTAACACTTTCTTTTTTACACTCTGAAGCTTATCACTGAGGGTTGTCAATACATCACACTTTCTCAGAAATAAACCATCAGAAAAAAGTGGCCTCTATCTTCAAGTTGATAGATTTTTGTAAAAATTCACAGCCACTTTCTCTATGTTAGTATGATCTGTTAGCAGGTATAGAGAATGAAATTGCAGAAATTGTTGAGATTGCAACAACAGTTGATTAAGGAAATTAAACCCCAACTTTTTCAACACACTAGTTATCCAGAACCATAGAGCAGGTAGAGAAAAGGGTTAATACTCGGAAAAAAAGCCAGCATTGACAGGGGTCTTATCTACATTGTAATTTATAATACTCCTTCTGGCCTTTCAGTTTCCAGTCTCTAGTTTGGGAGAGATAGGGGCAAGCTGTAATTTGTGTGTCTTTCTTTGGAAGGTTTATTTCAGCTGCTGCTGAAAAACCCACTGAAGCATAAATCTTATCCTTTTAGTTGGAACCAAACAGCATTGTCATCACTGATTTATATTCTGTTTGTTTCTTCCAGCAGTTTCCTCTGATTTACTTCCTTGCGTTTAGGATAATGTCACAAAAGTAAATTGATGTGCACATTAACAAAAATATATTTAACTGTCTTACTCCCTGCTCCAGGATCCATTTAATTGTCCACAGAAATTTGTATCGAGGGACCCAGCACCAGGTGCCGCTTTACCCCACTTTCACCATTATTTTGTGCGTCTACCTTGTCATGGTATATATTTTTTCTCAGAAACTAGACAGAGTTCAAATCTATGCAGCTATTCAATGCTGGACAGTTTTTAAACTTAGATTTGAGTCCTGTCTAATATTAAAATTGATTAGCAATATCTTTGTATGCCACCAAATTTTAGAAAGTAGTGTGTAATGCAGTGTTATCAGTGAGAACTTCTCTTTAATATAAAACCAGCTATAGGGAACACTCAAGAACCTCATGAAAATTGCAAGCAGAGAACATTATGCTCTTCACTTATAAAAAGATTAAACAAAGCAGCTAAGTTTATATACCCTTTTCTCTGCCCCAAAGTGACTGTTGGTCTAAATGGAATAATGCATTTCTATTATTACTTTACTACTGTTTCATTATATTGAGCTATATTTCAGCCTCTTATGGAATGTCAGTTATTATGCGCACAGACCTTTCATATTCTAATGAGTTTCATTCTGTCTTGGGAATTTTTGCTGAAAATTGGCACTCCCCTTTTCTCTCGTTCTTATTTATTTATTTATTCTGAAATTATAATTCAAAAGAGTCTCTTTCAGGGGTTTACCCATGAGACATATAAACACACCTGTCTCTTCTATTGAATACCTAATTCTCCAGGAGAGATTTTTGTTCCAAAAATGGTTTATAGTGAAGAAAATAAGTGATTTATACTCTATAGTCTTATGTCTTTCATTGTCTGGCTCTTTTGCTTTTTCCTGCAGTTGCAGTACAGTCCTGAAGGTAAATTTGAGAAAACTGTAAAAGTAAACTTGGCAGTCATTTCTAAATCCTGGCTTCTGTAAGGAATCTTGTGGAAGAAAACTATAGTGGAACCGAAGCTGGGGGAGCTGATAGACACAGTACAGTGCTCTGGCAAAGTGGTGTAAAAGCTTAGATGCTTCATAGCTTTGGCAAGAAGAATTAGCTTTGTAGATAACTAATGGAAATGTATTTAGCATATCTGCTAAAGTCACTGTTTATTTTGCTCTTCCATTCTCTATAGGTAGCACATTACAGTACTTGCAACAGGTAACCATGGAGGCAAGACAAAAGCTAGAAGGGACTAATGTTGGGACTCCCCAGTTCAGGTAATGTGCCTCAGTGGTTCTGATTTCCTTAAAATAACATGATATAATGTTTTGGACCTTACGTCTTCCCAGATATAGTCAGCAGAGAATTACAGGTCCAAAAGAACAGAAGATACATAACAACAGTTGTGGCTTTGCCCAGGACTCCATAGGTCTGATTGTGTCTGCACCTACCTTGATTAAGATAGAGCTTTTAAGGATAAATTAGACAAAATAACAATGTATGTATTTTTTTTCTTCAGAATTGAAAACAAATCTCTTAATTTGCTTTCATTTAAATCATACTCTTTAAATTTAATCTTTTGTTTGTGAAGATATCCTTTTCTGTTCTCTGGGGAAAAAATGGACACAACAGAAAAAAATTACAGTAGGGAAGGTCAAAGGGAGTGCTGATAAGGGGTTTTTTTTGGTGAGAACAGTTTATACTAGAACATGTCAGTTTGTCAAATCTTAAACTTTTCATGTAAATGTGTTATTTTAAACAAATCTTCATTGCAAAATCTGTGTAGCTACAAGGCAAAAGATGAGGAGAGGAAGGAAAAACAGTTTCACAAATTTACTGACAGGAAAATGCTAAGGAAATATCCTGAAGGTGTTAAAGAATTATATGCAAATCTCCCACTGTTTTGGATCGATGAGGAGTAGTTAATCCTTCTCAGTCCCTCCTTTTGAAGCTGTTCTTCATTATTTATTTCTCCCAATAAAGACACTAAAGCTGTAACCTGTGCACTAGGGCACTTAATGGGGAAATTAAGTGCCAGCCCTGAGTCAGTTAGAAGTGGGAACTGACACACGATCTCCTATGGATTAGGTGAATATTTTATCTGCAATGTCATGGTGGGTTATCTCTTTGTGGTTTTGTTTTCTTTTCTGTCTTGCTTTCCCTGATGAAGAATTTGAAAATATCCTAGCTTTGTTCCAGTGAAGAATAAAAAAACTTTTTTGAAAAACTAATATTTTTTTTCTGAGCCACAGTTCTTGTTTGATAAACTTCTAAAATCAGGAGTGGCTAAGATATGAAAATGCAGCAGAGACCAGCCAAAGATCTTGTACTGCAGAAGGTTCAAAGCACAGATAAAGAAGCCGAAGAATAGATTGTGCTTTTGGCAGGGAAACCATTAATTGCTGTTTCCAAGTCATCTTCTGTTGGTACTTGGACACTTTCAGGCTGTCAGGTTACTGTTTATTTACACCAGAAAATACTAAATATTTTCTAATGTTAAAATATCTTAGTTTGGGGGAATGGCTGATACACTGAGGGGTTATGCTGTCATTCAGAGGAATGTCAACAGGCTGGAGAAATGGGCTGACAGGAACTTCATGAGGTCCAACAAGGGGAAGTGGAAAGTCCTACATCTAGGGAGGAACAATTCCATGCACCAGTATATGCTGGGAGCCAGCTGGCCGAAAAGCAGCTTTGACAAGAAGGACCTTGGGTCCTGGTGGACAATAAGCTGAACATGAGCTAGCAATGCACTCTTGCAGCAAAACCAGGCCTGCAGTAAATACCCTGGGCTTCGTTAGGAAGAGCATTGCCAGCAGGTCGAAGGAGGTGATCCTTCCCCTCTACTCAGCACCAGTGAGGCTTCATCTGTAGTGCTGTGTCCAGTTCTGGGCTCCTCAGCACAAGGGAGACATGGATGTACTGGAAAGAGTCCAATGAAGGGCCATAAAGATGATTAAGGGACTAGAGTCTCTCCTATGACAGAAGGCTGAGAGAGCTGGGACTACCTTCAAATCTCTACCAGTAGAAGGTAAACTTTATCATATGGGGGAATGCTTCCCATCCCTGTAGCAGAGGCAGGAAATATTAGCAAGCTCTTTTCGCATCTTTGTTTGAGGAGGGTCTGAGTACAACTGTTCAGGGTTT
>JANZLP010000008.1:17722799-17736389 GCA_026930925.1 Chelictinia riocourii | reverse complement strand
TTATCCTTTTATTAAATAATGAAAATACAAAAGCAGTCTGAAAGATGGTATTTATGGATAAAAAATATAGGCAGTTGCAAATCTTGTCGGTGCTCCTCCAAATCCTAATTATTTCCCTCCAGCAAAAGCACTGCAACTGATGACAAAGAGTACTCCTAATATATTTCATAGCAAAGAAAAGCAATTAGTTGAAATAATTTTCAGATGTGGCATAAGAGCATTAGTTTTACTTGGTACTGAGATGGACTAGGAACATAGAATGAAGTATCTCAGTAATTGCACTGATAACTACTTAAACTGCTTTAGCTTGATGCACAAGAGACATCTATCTTCACCCTACTTATAAAAGCATAGACTCATCTAGAAAAGAATAAAACCAGGCATCTTGAGGCATAGGACTTGCAGCAGAAAGTTTCTAAGTTGGTATCCTTATGCACTAGATTGTAAAAATCCTACTACAGAGTTTTGTCCTCAAAGCCTGGAGCTTGCATTTCTGTTTTTCTGTGAGAACAACGATACACTTAAGTACTATTACTGAAGGATGTCTTAAGTATTAAGAATCTGAAGACAGACCTTCAAACAAGGGTCTTGTTTAAATTCTTCCAAATTTGGGAATTCTTTCTTAAAGCACAGATATACATTGAGAAATTATAGAAAATATGAAATGATAGATAAATTACTGAAGCTGGAGAAGACTACTCAAAACACACAAAACACTGTCAAGTGACTTGAATGTAGGTTGTATCTATTCCTCAGAATAAGTACTCTTGAATGGAAATTTTTGCACACTGCTTAATTTATTAACTGCAGAGGAATGATCTTCTACTGGAAAAACAAAGAGCTTCATATTAGGATAGAAAAAGATGATATTAAAAACCTCTATTATTGAATATGTGTGCTTTCAACAGTAAGGTATTGTTCCAATTCACAAATACTTAGTTTCTAGAATGTACTTGGGCACTTGGAGCACCTCAGAACTTGACATTATCAGACAATTAAAATAGAGAATCTATGACTTCAAAAAAGATACTGTGCTAAGTATTAAGTAAACATTTTTTTTCCCCCACAATTTATACATTTTATGAAAAACCCTTGGTTATTCCCTTTCTTCGCAGAATGTTTTATACCTTGAAGTAAAGCAGCGACAGCCTACAACAAATACTTAAGCATTAGCAAGGAATTACTTTGTTTTAATATGGTAACATTATGATAATTATCAGAGTATCTAGATGCAAAATAATGTTCAGCACAAAATGTTAAAACCAGAAAAAGGCAAAAAGTTTGTTACAATGAACAAATAAGAGTACAATAAATAGAACCTAAAACCATAAGCAGAATATCACTCCTGAGGTGGAAGTTTTTCATGAAGACATCTTTTGGAAAACGGATGCCATAAACAGAGTGGGAAGATTATAAATTGCAAATGTCTAGATTTATTCACTAAACAAAGAAATTATGTTAAAAAAAAAAAAAAAAAAAGAAGGCTTAAAGAAACTAACTCTTCAAGTGAGTTGAAACAAACCAGACTCTAGGGAACTCTACCAAGTTTTATTATCAATGGAAGAACCTTAAATGTTTCCCTCTGATAATACCTGTAAGAAAAACACCCTAATGAAGATCCATAGTAATTTTTACTAGAGACTGGAAAGGCAAGAGGGTCACACTGGACAGTTGGGATGCTCTGTCCAGTTTCAGGCTCCCCATCAGAAGGCAGACTGCAATGAGTTCAGTGGAGGCCACAGACAGTCAGGGCAGTAGAGCATACAAAATCTAAGGAAAGAGGCTGAGAGATCTGGGTTTGTTCAGTCTTAAAGAGAGAAAACAAAGTGAGATCTTATGGCCCCCTTCAACTATCTAATTGAAGGGTTCAGGGAAGATGAAGCCAGACTCATCTCAGGTTCACAGTGACAGGACAAGAGACGATAAACAGAAGTTGCAGCTTGGGAAACTGTGATTAGGTATTAAGAAAATTTTTCACCATGAAGGTGAGCCAAATACTGGTACAGGTTGTCCAGAGAGGCTGGAGATAGTTAGAAGTTGACTAAACAAAGACCTGAGCAACCTGATCTAGCTGAATCTGCACTAACGGGGAGGTTGGATAGATGATCTCCTCCAGAAGTATAAATACTGACAGATCACTCCCTGTCTCCTCCTTTAAGAGATTGTAAGTAGCTCATAATCTTGCACAGGAGAACTCATCCAGATGGGCGGGGACTATCTCTTAAGGAAATAATGGTTTCAGAATATCTCAAGGTATTCATATGAAGCATTCAGGGTGAAAAAACGATATTTTAGATCAGTAATGATAGCCTGTTTGGAGGGAGATCAACAAGAAAGATGATTGAAGGGTGTGTGGAAGCAATAAAAATCTTTGTGTACTAACATTTTGTTTATGTTTTCTTTTATTATTTCTAGGTCTTGCCCAGTCTGAACATGAATTATCAGGACAGAAATTTTGCATTTTAAGAGAATGCAATCATACTTTGCTAACTTTGACTAATTTGATGTTAATTTTAAATAGTCTTTAAAAAATGTGAACAAGTTTTAAACGGGATGCTGCATACAGACATAAACTTAAAATCAAAAGGTACATACATAATTTGTTCTGCTCTGCTTTTCAGAGACACAAAGTAGACCAAAAAAGCTAAAAAAAAAAAAAATGCACTATTATTTAAAAATTATCCCCCTAGCTAAAAGGATAGTTAAATTTATGAACCATAACTGGTACAGAAGAAAGCATGGGGAAATATTTTTAAATGTACTTTTAAAAAACATTTAAAGAATATTTCTAAATAACTTTGAAGTCCAACTGTGTAAAGTAACCAAATGAAAAAGTGTAAATTAATGTTATACCTGTTTAAAAGTCAGTTCCTTCTTCATTTATTTGTCCTGTTTACATTGCTTAATTTTTCCTAAGTTAATTTAAAAAACAAAACAAAAACTTGCCATCTTCATGTCGGAGGTACTGGTTTCCACCTCTGTCTCTAGCTAATGACCACGCCTCGCCTTCATCACTTTCACAGAACTCTACCATGCTGTTCTTATCCATTTGCACCCATGTACCTTCTGAATTAGTCACCTGATGCACACATATAAAAAAGCACAATTTATTGACTTTTCAGATAATTCAGTATCATGATTCAGCAACTTATTATAGTATCTGAAAATCACACTCACTCCAATCTTTATATTACAATGCAAATGTAAAAAAAAAAAAAAAAAAATTTCTTAAATTAAGGCCACAGGCTGAGGCAGATTGAAGTACCAGAACTATTTATGGCACATTTACAGTTAGGAGTATTTCCAAAAATCTTAGACCTGTTTATGTTCAGAAGAAGCAAAACACCAATACCACAACTTTAGAACATCCAAACAAGCCTTAATAAAAACTTGGAGATATTCACCAAAATATGCCTTTTTATTGGTGGCTGTAACAGTAGAATTATAATACCAAGTTATATATGAAAAGTTTGTATGAGTACTAATTTTGTTCCTGACATATTTAGGAAATAGCATGACACACTTCATCCTTAAGCCCTTCTTAACCATAAAACACCACAGCTGGACAACTGGGAACAGTAACAACAGTTCAGCAACTGAACACACAAATACAATCAATACAGAGAAACAGAATAATTTAATTGGTTAAGCCCTAGAAAAACATTTTTTCAGTGAAACAAAATTCTTCCAAAGCATATGACAAAAAAGTAGAACAAGAAGCATAATTTTGTAAGGAATACTGTAAAAGAAATATATAAGCAAGCACATGTAACTGCAGTACAATTTTTAACATTATTCCAATCAATGCACACATCTAAGAGGCAAAAGACATAACTGCATTAGTATTTATATTATAAACCAAGTTCAAAGGTTAGTATTTATCATGAGGGTTGGAAAAGCAAACCTGTACAGGGGCAGATTCTTTTGTTGCGTTTACTACTGTTATATACTGGTATCTATGAAGACATGAACTGAAGCTACAAGGATCCATACCTCGCCCACTGCCTTGACTTTGTTTCCCAGAACTAACATTCCAATTGGGATACCTCTAAGGTTAGGGCAGCTTCTGATGTTGTGACCTGACGGACCAGTCTTCACTACCTTGTACACTCCAGGTCCACCTCGAAGGAATGGCATATCTTGTTCTTGCATCACTGCTTCCTGTGGGCAGTGTGAATTTAGGTCTTTGAAAAAATCATCAGTATTAGACCTAGATTCCTGGGAAATTAAAAAAAAAAAGGCAAAACAGAACAGAATGAAACCTATTAATAATACCTTTGAACTCTTTAGATAAGAAATAATTATTTCAAGACTACAATAGCTAAATTTCAAAGCAAAGAGATATTAGCTATGTTGCTAATTTTAGTGTGCAATGATAAACAACTACTAGTAAATTGCACATTAATTGAAACGTCAGCATATTACTCTTGAAACAAAAGTGGTATAAATGTAACCATTTATATAAAGGAGTATCTCATATCTACCGTTCGAGACAAATTATTTACTCTGACCACTTTCACTAAACCTTGTTTCATACTGACGTTTATTAGGATACATGCTCATTCCTCCTGCTGTATTTGCAAAATTTTGTGAAAAAGTCTGGGGCTCCATAAAAGGAATTTGAATATTAACCCTTTCTAAATGATATGCTGCTTTTTTGATTTCACATTTAGAATACATTGTTAATTTAAAGGTAAATTATGACAAAGAGAACAGCAACACCATATATTCTTAAATGCACATGTAAATATTAGTGCATATTTATTATTTTCACTATGACAAAAATGGCCTGCAAATTTATTTCGCCTGATACCAATTACAGATGAAATATATACCTAAATCTGAAATGGAAAAAAAACATTTTGAGTTTCCCACCAAGAAAAATCGGTAGTTACTAAAAGAGACACATTAGCATAGATTTTTCAGCCAGCCATAGCTTAATAAAATGGCTGTTATATAGAAAAATGTGAGGGACGGAAGTAACATAACACACATTTATATTGGAAGAAAGCAAGTGAAAAGCAGGAGCGAGCTCTATTATGCTTCTAATGCAAGTCATAGGTGCTTTTAAAAGAATATCTGAAAGTTAAGAACTAAGTAATGCCCTATGGGATGAAACATGTGGTTCACCTAGTCCAGTATATTGTGTTCAGCAACGGCAACAGGAGATGCTCTTTAGCAGTAGCATACAAGATTTTATTAGTGGTCTGTGCCTTATACACCAACAACATTTAAAAGCTTTTTATTGTGGATGTTAGAGGGTATATCCTATTTTCCTTAGTGCTTATTTATGAATCTGATTTCTGTAAATTTCTTCTGAATGTGCTGATACTTTCTGCCTCCACAATCTCCTGTAACAACACCTTCCAGGAGTTCACTTCCTGCTATGTAAAAGAATACTTTCTTTTATCAGTTTTAAGCTAAACTTATGCTTATATTATATTTTTTTTAATTAATGCAATTTCTTCTTATCTCTTTAATTATCATATTTTCAGCTTTTTGGTATGGAAGTATGTGCACTATCTCCAGACTCACACAGTAGTCTTTCTAAGAAGCCTTTATACAAAAATGAATCTGTTCTGTAAATATATAACTTTCAAAGGAAGTTAATGCAAGCTGAGGCAAACTGGGTCAAGGAAAAAAAATATCTGTATGTTTTAAACACTGTTTAAACATTATTATTATATCAAGATCTAGAAAAAGTAGTTTGTTATTTTGGGGGGAAAAAAAAAATCAGTGGAAACCCAAGCTTTTAAATCTCTAAACCAATACATACAAGACTGAGTACCATCTTCATTACAAAGTTCATAGGAAAAAATCTCAAAATCACTACAGGTTTGCAAAGAGATTTAGAAGAGCACTTATGTAGATAATTTAAACAGCTTAACTGTTCATATAACATTGTTCCTACAATTGCTTAATTTTAAAAAAAGATTAAGAATGGGCTGAGTATTTAATAAATATTTGTGGCTTTACTCATACAAATGTCATCTTATTAGATACTGCAACTTAATGTGTAGCCTTCAACAACAGAAAAAAATTTACTAGCACATTCTACATCAACAAGTGAAGGAAAGCCTTTATTATGTTATTAGGCCACCTCTCCGAATTTGGTTTGTTAAAAAAAGGAGAGTGCTACTTATGAATTAATGCAAGTTCAGTAATCTGACCTGGTATTCTTTTCTCATCCTAAAGGAAGAGACAGAGATACAGCATTCTATGCAAATTTGCTATTTCCTGTAAAAATAATTCAAAGTAAAACAGACTTCGAAGAATATTTAGTGTAAAGTTGAGTCATAAGGTACAATCTGAAAACATGAGATACAATGTGACTGTTCCTGTCATTTAACTCACCTTAGGGGGTAAAGCTTTGGAAGTCCATGAAAAAAAGTCCAAATCCCTTACTCCTTGGCTAGCATTAAAGACATTCTGAGCAACAAAGTTTAAAAAAAAAAGACATATATCAACAAAGAAATGGGAACAAAGAAACATTGGAGGAATAAGCTTGAGGTACTATAATGCAAACTTTCTCCACAAGTAAATTTACTGGTAGAATGTTTTGCAAAATGGGAAAGTTTTATTTTCCTCATCAAGTCATCTGAGTCCATTGCTCACCATGGCAAATCATCCATTAAACAAAACCAGTTTAGTATGTCAAAAGCTCGAAATGGATGTAGTGTGTCATGCCATTTACTGAAATTAAGAGCCAGACATTTCTTATAAAGCTTTAGACTTTGTGCACAGAAAAATCCCACACTCCTGTTACAATTAAACAGTAGTTGGTCCCCACCACAAACCATGGTTTTATAGCAAGACAGTCTGCTGTTTTGAAAGATAATTTCAAGTATTGCAAGACAATTGCACATGGACTTTTAGTCACCAAGTCAGAACTGAAAAGATGAAGAAGGGCTAAGCTCACTATCATTCAAAGCAATTCACTTGCACAGAATTATTTCACCAGTTTGCGCATCAAAATCGCGCTCTTTCCCAGAGCCAAAAATTTCACAGTATGTTGTAAGGAGAACAATTGCTAAGATTTCATTAATTTTATAAAATATACAATGCATTTACTAGTTTGTTATGGATTATCATAAACCAAACAGAGCTGCCAGAGAGACATCACTAACTTTATAACCAATTGCTCATACTATAGAAATGAGCACTGCTGTCCTGTTTATTTTTTTCTCCCACGGAACAGCTAGGACAGCATTTTTTATAATCATTGGAAAACATGAAAAAGCAGCCATCTTTTCTCCATAAACTGGTTTCTACTCATTTCAAAGAAATTTCACCATTCCTGTCAAATGAAAGAATTAATAGTACATATACAGTATTTATGACAGAATCCCTTTGGCAAAGCAACCATTTTAATCTATATGAACAGAGGTATCGAAATTGTATTCCCTATCCCCATCCTGACAGGGGAACCAAGTGAAATCCCCAGACAGCAGCCACGTTAAAATCTAACAGTAGTTAAAGAAAAGGCAATGAATCCCTTTATGCAGAAACAAGAACAAAACACTCTTGGCATGCCTCTTCCTCTGTATTCCTTGAAAAAATACTAACATGTTAAAAGTAAATAAAGCCATGCTTCTATCTCATGATAGAAGCAAATCATCTAGCTATATAGTGTTTGCAAAACTTCTGCTTACATCAAGTTTCCGCAATACCAATGATTTGCAATTTTGACAAAACCAGGGAAATTATCAAAACACCAGCATTTCCTTAGAATTTAGTAGCTCTACCCAAAATTGAAAGAGGTACCAATGCACTAGTGAGATGAGTTATGGGGCACTGGGGAAGTTGGGGAGGGTGTTAGACAGGAAGACTGGTAGAGTAAAGGCTTATCAATTTGACATAAAACTATGACTACTATAAAAAGCCTACATTTGCTTGATGAGAGTGTACTTCATAGGCATCCAACACAGTTTAACCAACTGATTATATTACTTTGCAGCATATCTCATATTTTGTGATGGAATTCTACTGTACACAGAAACATGGACTACCCATACCTAAACTATTTAAGTATTATTTCAAAGATCTATTTTTGTATGTTATAAAGCTGTATGTGTAAAACATACAAAAGAAACCGACTGCAGTGAAGTGGGACCATGCTGTCTTAGCAACACCGAGAAGATCAAACTAGAAGCCCTCCTTTGCTCTGGGAGCTTTAGAGCTTCCTGGCTATTAGCACCCTGCACACCAGTTTAGATGAATAGATCAAGCACATATTTCAGAATTAAGTTTTCATTCTGAAGAAACTACTACATACAAGCTTTATATTTAGTCCTTATGTTACCATCTGTAGATTTAGTTCATTTTTTCCTTTCAAGCTTTCCCTTCCAAAACCTAAAAATAATTTCAGGAATTCATACTTTTTCCAATAAAGTTTAAGTTTCAGAAATAGATAAATAAATAAATAAATAATACTTCATTTTGCCACAAAAAATTAGCAGACCATCAAGAAGCATTTAAAATCTCAATTGATATTTTTCAAAGCGAAGGCTTATCTTAAACAACCATCTCGACATTTTACCCAACATAGTTTTTATCCTCCAATTGCCTTCCATCCTGCCTAAAACAACAGTAGAAATTTCTTGTGAATGTCCTTCAACGTTTCCACAGAACATTCAGCTTTCTGAGGTTCTGTGATCAAACACTGCAGTCTACATAGGAATTTTGGTTCGTTCTTCCACTGCAATAATGGTTTGAAAAACCTGCAGTTTCTCAATCCTGCTTGCCTATGGTGGTTGGGGAATATAATAATATAACTGGGCAGCATGGTACAACATTCCTTATAATAAAGTTTTACAATTAAAATGAAGTAACAAAAACATACGTAGAATATGATTTTTAAAAAGTCATGTTCCAGAGCTTAACCAAGATAAAATTCTATTTCTTCCTCATGTGTGCTATTTTATGTTGTATGTGCCTTCCTACTAGAGTACTGTGTGTAAGCACAAATACATAACTGTGTAAGGAACTTAAGGGTTTTTTCAAAAACAGTTACCTGCATGTCAGAAGACAGAAGGAAAAATAACTACCAGGCATGGAAGCAGCTTATCCAAAATCACAATCTATTAAGACTCATACTCTTATCCAAAGTCACCATCTATTAAACTCATAGTCTCATAATCATATTACCTACAATGGATTGGATGCACAAGTTTAGATCAATGGCTACATAGCAGTTCCTCATGAAAGGACAAGATCAACAAAAGGAACAGATTCGACTACGCAGATTTTCTAAGAAGGTAAATGACCACAGCTCAAATAAAAGAGTCCTGTAATTACAATGGATCTCTGCTTTCCTATGATCACTTATCTTTAAATATAATAGCTTTGATCAAAATACACAGAAACAGTATATTTAGGAGATCTAAGATATTCAATGTTTGCTTTAGCATGAAATATCTAGTTCATCTCAGTAATAAACATAAAATGTAGATACAATATATATATCAGGACGACAAGAAGCTAAAATTAACATTGCTGAAAAACTACTGTTCTTTCTTTGTTCACTGTTCAATTAATACAGTGATGAAACAGAATAATCAAAGCATTCTATTAAAAATACACTTTTTACATACTTTACAAAATGTACCGAGAGATTTTATTTACTTAAGGGATGATTACAAAAAGCCTGTATGCTTAACTGTGACAAAGTAATGCAATTGGAATTGGCAAATCTGCACACTCATGAGCTGAATAAAAATGGAATCTAATAAAAGTAATGTTATTAATTTGAACAGGGAATACCATGACTAATTCAGCCACTTGATTTTCCATTTGTAATTTTAGTCACATGAGAGACTGTTCCAGTTTGTTTCCTTCTTCTGAAACTAATACTGGTAGAACAGCTTTGGATTAAAAAAACCTTGTATATTAACAGATTTTTTTAAACTACATTCTGCTCATCATGTCATTCAGTTACCCAAATCAATAGAACAGGATTAGTAGATATGGATTATTTCACAATTTAATCTATAAAACCTTTAGCATTTATTACTTATTTGAGCATCTTTTGCCACGAGTCATTCACCTCTAGAGGACTGCACTGATCAAATTTGACAACTTGCAAATACAGTTGTTTTCTTGGACAATTCAGAGAAAAAAAGATGAAGTTTTGAATACTCCCAACTTAGTAATCACCTTAAAAGATATTTTATTTTAAAACTTTCTACCAAGAAAGCAGTATCACTTTATATGATCAAGATTTAGCAGGAAAGAGAGTTTTAAGCTGAGCTACAAGAATCAGGAACTTAGAAAAGAGTTTACTGCATTTCATAAAGTCGTGTGGTTTGTAATGCTAGAATTGCATGCAGTAAAGACTAAGCATTCAAAAGTAAACCACTGAACCTTGACTTTTGTTTTGTGGCCTTTAAGAGAGAAAGAAAATGTTAGAGAACTTTTTTTTTTTTTTCTTTTTCCTCTTATTATTATTATTCCCTCAAACCAACAAATCTTAATGCTTAAATAAGGTCATACTGAAATTAAATAGTTTCAGGACATGCTAAGTCCTTTCAAAAATCTGAACATATGAGACAGATGCAAAGAAACCTTCCATCTGAAACTAGCTCAAAACACACCTCTTATTATACATAGCTACATTGTTACCATAGTTGCTTTTTAAGACTTTTGCTTCCTTGGCCACTGTCTGCTTACTGATCTGAAGCTAAGAAAGCATGTGACTTTTACCTGGTGTCATTAAAGACGTAATGTAACTAGTTACTTAAAAGAAAATTAGGCATATCTACCAGCTCCTAATAGTCTAAACGGTATCAAAACTACTTCACAGCACTGTTTAAGAAAAAAAAAAAAAAGAAGACTATTTTATCTGAACTTTACAGAAACAAGGTGAAATGTATGATAATTAAATGCTGTTTCTCACATTTCATTGTGAAATTTGAATTCTCAAGATTATATTATCAAGATTGAATGTTCAGTTATTTATGACAGCCATTTCCTTTTAGGCTTTTCTCTGGGAGCACAGAGCCTGTTCTACTCTAGAAATAAGTGTGTCATAGAGCCATTTGAAATACACCAACTAGTAAGTTCTTACTAACCACATACATCACTGCTGAGCTCACAACTATTCCCTTCAGCAAGTAAAAAAGTATTAGAAATAGTTAAACTAAAAAAAAAAAAACCCACAAAAAATCTACCTGAATATAATACCCATCCAGACTCACAATATTTACTGAAGTTAACTACTTAGTCAAGGTAAATTCACTTTTATTATGGTAAACAGGTAAAAATCAACTGCTGCATACAAATACTGTTTCATGAAAGTATAATATAGCAATTTTCTAATAAGTATCAATTTCTAAGGCCAAAAATATGAGCAAGATTTTAAGTAAAGTTTATTTTTTTCCCATGTTTTCATATATTCTACAACAAACTACATAAATATGCCTGTTGTCACAGTGTTTGAGTTACTGATGGATGACTGACTACAGAAATAATTTGCTTCGCAACTGAATATTAAAGTAATTCCCAAAATAAGGATTTTGTTGAAAGAAATCTCCAAATAGAATTATATCAACAAATAATTTATAGACAATAAGGTGAACAGGAAGATGATCTAGTCACATCATGTAACAGTGTTTGTCAGAACATGGGCTGCAGCCACAGAAGATTTATGAATTGCCCATTTTGGCTGCTAGCAAACAGCTCCATTTCACTGGAACTGGGAATATCTCAGTTCTTCTATGATTGGAAAACATGAACAGGATGACATTACTGGCTGCAGGTGCTTAATTTGGCCAAATATTTATTAATGGTCTTCAACTGCAGCAGCAGCTCACTCATATAAGACAAAACAAATCTAAATAACAGTATTTGCAATAAGATCTGATTCTCACATTCTGGTCTGAAGAAACCAAGGTACTGCCCATTCTGTGAATGCATAAAACCAGACTAGCCAGAAAGGCCTGCACATTCATAAATATTTTGAGACATCTTGGTTTGGCTATTATACTTTTTTCTTTATTTTTTAATTTTTTTTTAAACTATATCTTGTTTCCAGAAAAGATGTAACCTTTGAATTGTAGTGATGCTCATCATCATTAAAGTTATCCAGATAAATTATGCTTACTCTTATTATAAATTCAGTCTTGATGCTCTGGGATTCTTTGATTAGCTAATAAATTGATAACTCAAGGATTCAGGTGTAAAACTCACAAAAAATATACGCAAAAACCAGCAGAGCCTAGAAAACTTCTCAAGTTTAAAAAAAAAAGCCTCAATTACACTGATCCACTGCAGGCCGCAAGCCTCTTCTGAAATCATGGCATCACTTTACAGACATCTTGCATCAGAAACACCTGGTGCAAACCACAATCTAATATGATTATACTTTTGTATGCTGTTATAGTGGTCCTTGCACTTCTGTTTCTCTTCTAGGAGAAGAGGCTTCAACATAAAAAGCCTCATCCCTTTCTACACTCCACCCTCATTACACAATAACCCTCAAAAATGCAAACACATATAAGGTAGTATTTGGTAATTAAAATAGTTTACCTCAGGACTCATTTGCAGCCTTAATTAAAGAAAGTCTTGTAATGAGGATAGAGTGTACTTTTGGATATTTTTCAAAGGCACCTTTTACTTACGTCAACAGGTACCAGAAGGCTCTTGCCAAGATGTTGGTTAAAAGAGAGACACCAGGCTTCAGTGTAACCATTCATGTTAGGAACATACTTCTTTATTGTCTCATCATTCAGCCTCAGCCAAACACCATCATCATTGTGGATCTATGGGAAACAAGCAACAAAAACGAGCCATGCCCTCCTGTAACTGTTCTGTAGCTAGTAAGGATTAAAAGACTTCAGACAAATAGACAATAGTAGCAAGGAAGTAATGATATTCATTGTGCTGACATAATGTAAGAAGAGGTAGAGAGGAATATTGACAAAATCAGAATTTCAAAGCAATGGGAGGCATATCTTTTTAGAAGGCAAGGTGTGAAGATAAATTTAAATCAGATCATGCAATAATAAGAGTTTTGCTTTGAGAGAAAAGAAGAAAGCAAGCCAAGCCTCCATAAGCTTCATAAGTTCCCCACTTTCCATTTTTCCACTGCTGATATAACTTAGTAAATTGCAAAAATATTTCTTGTTTATGAAGCTATATTGTAAGAAAAATACATGCATAGTAGTCTAACACACTAGTGATCTCTCAGAAGTGTAAGTGAAAGATGTTATGAAAATGACACCTACATCTGAATTTTTGTGTAGAGCTGAAATAGTAACTCATGAACAACTAAATCCTTAGAGATATTATTATAAGATGAACTCTAGGAATTTTGTTTCCTCATATTAAAGTCTCAAAGGTTTGTTACAAAGGTTTTCAAGTAAGTAAATTAAAAAGAAATAGCTTGAAAAACTAAATTAGTAAATATTCAGATTTTTGCAATTTATACTCTTATGTTCTGAAGTTGTATATAACATCTAAACATGAAAAAAACATTATTTGCATGAATTAACTTTACATCTTAGCCCAATTTTCAACAGAAATGTCTTATTAATTACCTCGTCAATGAAAGTGATGGATCCATTGACTTTCACTATGCCTATTTGCTCACTC
>JANZLP010000008.1:17660429-17670690 GCA_026930925.1 Chelictinia riocourii | reverse complement strand
ATATGATTAAAATAATAACACTTAAAAAAAGCAGTACCCAGACAGCCCCCAGGAGCACAGATTACTTTTCTTTCAACACTATTTCTCCAGACATGGTTAAACTCTTCTGGTAGACCTGTGCAAAATCAAACGTTGATTTAGACTTTCTATTTCAACCAGATCACTAATCCTTCTCTCCACCTACCTACTCCCCTGAAAAAAATCCCAAAGAAAAAAGCACCAAGGAACTATTCTCCCACAAATCTGAGTAGTCTCTACAAGCAGGGAAGCTTTATCTAAAACTTCAATAGTACATCTTTTAATTTAGATGTCATAATCCTGGCTAACATAGCTTTTAAATCATTATGGAAGAACTGGATGTTATGATTCTGTTTTGGAACAAGGGCTTATGATCTATGCCTGCTCAAAGACTCCACTGAAAGCAACTACCCCAAAGACTGAAATAACTACAACCATAATTTGAATGTCTATGTCATCTAAATAAGTTTCTTTATTTTGGCCTCCCAAATGTCAAAACTAAAAAGGATACTATTACTCCACCCCTTCTCCTATTCAAGTCTTAACCACTAATGCCTGAGAGAAGGATGAAGACTTAAGACACAAGGTTGTGGAAGTTGGGCATGACAAGAGAATTATTCAGTGAAGTGTTAAGTAGATGGAAAAAACTACGGGAAGGATAAAAAGAGTTAATAAGTGGAATAGATTGGGGTGCTCCAAACATCATGAGACTGGAATGAGAATGATGCAGAAAAAGAAAAGAAATTCAAAAAATTCGGGCAAGAGAAGATATTTGGTTTGGGCTTACTTGAACAAATCATCCAAAAAATGTGAAAAAAGATACATGGAAGAGTAAAAATTGTTTTTCATCTACTAGGGAAATGAGCATAATCAAATCTCCAGCCTCCCAAAGTATTTTTTTAAAATATTTCTATAGTACAACTTTAATAGCTATAATCCACACTTGCCTCCAAATAACATCATAGACAGGATCCAGACACACACCAGAACCTTGAAGGTCTTCCTGCTCAGAATCATTGAATGTTTTGCAACTGCCGTCTACTTTGTTTATCAGAAGACATTTAAAAGGAGGAGGCTCTGTTATTGAAGCTGGTACCAAACCTAGATCAGGGAGCAAAAAGAGCAGAAAACTATGAAGACTCCAGTCATTATGTGGCATTTTCTATGCATGAAGCACTAATGTAGTAGGGAAGAACAGTTATACTGCTACAGCAAAAAATAAACCACAGTAAGATTTAAGTGCAAGAAAAGTTTAGGCTTACATTCTTATTTTTAATAAAATTGATTTCTAAAGGAGCTAGGATCACCATGTGCAGTATAATTACAAGCCTAAATTATTTTAATTCCCTCTATTCACATTTTTTTACTTGTTCTTCTACTGTTCGTATGTCCAAAGCTATTTTTTCTCCAATAGTTCTATAAGCATTTAAAATATTATAGAAGAGTTCTTGCCTATTATATGCCTGCTTGCAAATATCTCTGATGTAGCAAGCACATGAGAATTAATGAGAGCTTCGTCAATCCGGAGAAAAGTCTGGTCTCCACTCGCTCCAATCCATGTCGCTTTGCGTCCATATTTAGAGCCTATATTAGGCATAGGTGCTGGTTTTGCATTCCAGTATGGCATATCCAGAATTGGCCTACCAAGCTGGCCTTTCTATAAAGAGAATGCAAGAATTAGTAAGTAATAGTAACAGTAAGTCACAAAGATGAACAAGTTACTTCAGTAATTTCAACATACAAAATTAGTAATGTGGAATAGAGTGCTTACCACAAAATTACCTTCAAAAAACAATGGCTACTTTAAGTGAAGTGTTACACATTTAAATACAAGGAACAAGTTATTGAGAGATATTCTTCTCCCTAAGGAGTTAGGTTTTTGAGTAAACTTTTTTTTTAATGCAACTCAAACTCTCCATGATAGATAACCTCCCTTTCCATTTTCAGAATAAAATATAAAAGCATTGTTCTCCTTCAGTACTCAATATCTGAGTAACTTCAGTGCTAGACAAGGAATGAATTAATGGGGGGGGAGTGGGGGGTGGTAGAATCTACATTCACATTCAGACAGTCTAAATTCCACCCAATTCTGAAATTATATGGACTGTAAGTCTTAGAGAGCAAATACCTCTTAGAAGTACCTAGAAATCAATTAGCACATCAAACGAGCTAAAAAGAACATGAAGTGCCTAAACAAGCACCTCTGCATATGCTCATTAACATCCTGACCTGGAGACCTAGGGCCTTATCTCCTATGTATAGCTAGTTACTAAGAGATGGACCAACAGTTCTTATACTGTACTTAAGTATAGTAAGAATTGCTGCAATAACCCTGTTCAGACTCCATCTACCTCACTCAGGCAAAGGGAATTCATTGCAGGCTGATGAAGTCAAGGGAACTTTTTATTTAAAATGGTAAGGGAGAAGAAACATACACGTACAGCAAATACCCTCTGTCCAGCATGTTAGCCATCACTCTTTCTACATAACACTCTAAGTAAACTCAGTGAAGACATTTTCAAGAAACACGCTTGTTTTTGAGCTTGTCCTGACTTTATGAAGCTTTGAACAAACTTTCAAGCATTACAATGTTAAAATCGGATTCAGAGAACAGGTGGTCTGAATTTATTATTTATTTTTTTTAGAAAAAGAAAAAAAAACCCCAGTCAACAGACAGGCTTTAAAGCCTATTTCTGAGAGTGAATTTGGTTTTTCAGGGGCTAAGTTTCACTGCAAGTCAACAAAGATTAAACTTTTATGTGTCCAAGCCACTTTTTGACAAAAACATGGACACCAAAGCTCTTACTTGAAAGTCTGAAAAACAACAAAATATTACCTAGCGGAAGAGCCACCTTGTGGCATACTTCTAATTCAAAGCATGATTTCCTGCTTCTAAAATTTCAGTCTTCACCTCTTTTTATTTTTTGTAAAAAGACAGATTTCAAAAGGTACAATTTCTCCTTTGTTGTGTTTGGCAGTACAGAGGTTTTAAAGCATATAAATATAGCTCAATACCTATACTCTAGCTTTTGCCAAAAGGACATTGGTGGGAAAGCAGGATCAAGAGATGATTCTGGAGAGATTGTAGTGAGGGGGGTATTTGCCAAGACAAGGAGGCACAAAGGCCTAAAGTCAGGATGAAGGGGAACTAAATGATGTTGAAGTGCTCATTCAGTGAATATAAGAATGGATTCCACAAGGACATAGGACAATATATGCCATGCAGATGTTAGAGAAGAGTACCAGTTATGCTGTGTTATACTTAGCAATAATTTCCGCTCAAATGTAAGCATAAGTTCTGCAACCCATTGCTATTTCTATGAAACTTTTTTTTTCTAATGAAGGCAGACAGACAGGTAATAGAATATGCAATAGACACTTATTTGCAACTGAGCTTGCAACAGTAAGAGTTTGAGAAAACTGGTGCACCTTATAAAATAATCCAGTTTTATATCACAATCTTCATTAAAATATAAAAACCACCAAGAACTTCTGGAATCATGCTTTTCTAACCACAACAGTATTAGAGGTTACATTTTTGAACATAACAGACACAAAAGATATGCAGAAGTCACGAGTAGTTCTATATGAGCAAGTACAAGCAGTTTTGAAAGGTCTTTGAACAATACATTAACTACTAGCTTGTTCTCATAAGTATTATTATTATTTCCTTACTGAGAAACTTCCAAATGTGAAAACCTGGCCATCCATTAAGAGAATAGCTGTATGGTTGCTCCCAGCAGTAACTTGTGTACTAGGACCTGGTAATGCTTGCACCAAAGTGGGACATCCCCTATATAAAAATAAATTAATTTTGTATCAATATATGCTTATGCAACATTTAACATATACATTAGTATTACAAGGATTTCGATCACTGTGAAATATATTCCCTATATTCACATACTATACGGAATCAGAGTCAAGCAACAACTTACATATTGAATGAATAGAGGTTTGAAAGACTGTACTGGATATTTAAGTTTATGCCTTCTTGTTACAGGGACCAGATCAAGTTCCCTCTCTTCAGTTAAACTCAGAAATTAGCATAGAATAAAAATGGTTAATTTAATATTTAATTGTAGGATTACATTAATGTTACTGCAGTTACACTAATATATATGTGTGTGTGCACATATGTATGTATATAAACTATATTGCAATGAACTGTAGCGGTAAAAAAATTCTGTTGTGATGATGCTGGCTAAGCACTTCAAAAACCTGTTTGCATTATGAAGCAATCAAAGCCTTACGTGGTTGGTACCCTAGTACAACTACCAGAAGCAATATTGATACAGCCCTCCTGAGATCACTGTCTAGGGAACTATAAAAGAAAGAGAAGGTCTACCCACCTCCATCTGCTTTCTAATGGAGAATAAAGCATTAAAAACCTGCTCTCCATCAAATTCATAGACTCAAGAAAGAAAGAACAAACTTCTCCAAACTGTTTTCCAGAAAGATCTGAAAAAGTCTAATCCATGTGCCTCTCAAATATGGACAGGTATAAGAAAATAAATTTCCCATTCCAGTAAAAACGAAGAAAAAAAAAACCCAATAGGATGGTCAAGAAGCAAAGAAAGAAAACTTGGAAGTGATGACTTAGAATTGAAATGCAGAAATAACAAAAAGAAAGAAATATGAGACAATAAAATTAAAATTTTTATCTCTATCCCAACAAAGTGAACAGGAGCCCTCAAGAACTGTACCAGATTTTGAATCCCATAATGAATGTCTACCTAGACTTCAAATTTATTGTGGACTTAGAAAGACCGTGAATTAGAAGAACAAGTTATTCCCAAATAACTCTATGTTTGGCAACTCTCACCCCAGAGAGCAGCGGCACTATTTAAACTTATTTTTAAACACACACTTTCAGAAGTAGATCTATCTAAAATAAGAACCAGCTGCGATTAAAAAAAAAAGTCAACCCACAGTTACCTAGCAATTGTTTAGCAGCTGATATGCAAGAAGATGGGTTATCCGCATGTTTTGATTTTGGCTGAATTGCAGGTAAAACAGGAGTCGAGAAAGTAGGAAGGAGAGGCATCATGTGTTCAGCAGAGAAAGGGAAAGGGTAGATGGGAAGATGCGAACACAGGGAAATAATGAACAGAGGAATGCAGCATGAAGATAGGCTGATGACCTGAAGGAGGGGGAACACAGGTATACAGAAGGAAAATATTCCTTCATGAATGTAGCTTCCAGTGGGTGATTCTACTGGAGATGGAGAGACTGAAGGGCAGCATAAAATTTGGTAGAGTATGCACAACACGACATTCATAAATTTAGAAGCCTTTGTTGGTCTATAGGCACATGGGTTTGGACATCACGTAAGATTACACACAGGGCAAAGTTTAGCAGCACCAATGATGAAACATTTTAAAAACAGAAAAAACGTTATATTTGCCTCCCATTAACTTTAAGGAAGCTCAAAAGGGCACTGAAGCAGAAATAAAACATAGTTAAGAACTAATCCAAAAGCATTTCTGTTAAAGGAAAATATTTTTATTACTGTTTTTCTCCTCTCACTCAAAATTATGATAGCTGCAAGCATGGAATTATCAGTACTATGTGTGTAAAAACAAAGCAAATGTTTCACCTCTTGGATGCATAAAAGCTAAGTTATTATCACCAAAACTATCTTTATTTTGACAACTGAATTTATCAGCAATGTTATCTGAATGCTGTGTATGGTATTCCCTTGGCAGCAGCAGAGCAAAAATGGACAAGTAACTAACGTAGAGAGAAGAAATATGGTATCCTCTTAAACAGCTATTTTATTAAGATCACCCAGCTTTTGGAATGGCCAAGTACAGTGTATCAGCTAATGAAATGAACAAGAAAAAGCTTAAGATACTTAACTATGTCAAAAAAAATAAAGTACAGAAAAATAGTTTTCACTTCATAAAAGGAGGAGGGATTTGGAAAAATACAGTAAGCCAGTTTGACTGATGTATATGGAATTTAAAAATTGTGATACTATTGAGTATTTCCCTAACCTTCTGAACCTCAACACAGAAAAGTTCAGCATAGACATTTAAGAGTCTGAAGGACTCTGTCCAAAAGTTTTCATAACCAAGGTTTCTCCATTTGATTGGGAGAAAGCAGTAAGTATTCTTCTGGGATGGAGTTGAAGGACACATTGGTGTCAAAGTCACAGATTCTTTGGCTTCTGGATATGACACAGGTACTTGACACAGGTCAATCGCAAAAGAGCAACCTCAACTACACAGAAAGTAACCTGAGATCCCTTGGGAAAATGCAAGATTGCTGAATGACAAGCAGCAGATATACATGCATCAGCTAACTCAGGGTCCTGCAGAAGGTCCGAATGCATTTTGGCTGTACACACTGAAACCCACTTCCATCCTGAAGGGTAAGCATTTCTGGGAGCAGATGTGGCCGGCAATCCTGCTGCCGGCAGGCCCAGGAGGAGGTGGGCCTGCCTTGGGCTGAGGCCTGGAAGAGGCCTGGCTCCTTGTGGGAGCAACCTTCCGTGGGCACCCACGCGCACGTCGCTGGCGCGGCTACCTCAAACCTGGGAATGGCGTCCATGAAATAGGCCCCTGGAAGAGACAGTGAGATACAGCTTGGGCTGAGTTTCCTGGGAAAATCCTTGCCTTGTTTTCAGAGAGAGGCCGCTCCTTTTGTCTCCTGTGCCAGGTGGTGGTGATGGGTTGCTCAGGCCCTTTTTCAGGTTTTTCTGATAAATCCTGTTGGTTTTTTTTCTCATAAATTCGAAGGGAACTAAGCAAACGTTATGATCTTCGGTTTTAAAGGACTTGTATTGCTCCATAACAATCTGTTTAAGCTGTTTTTCAAAATAGTTTGAGATTTACTCAAATGAGAGCTTTAATTTAAAGAGGTTGCTTCAGGCACAGTGAATTAATATCACCACTTTTTAGTCCTTTAAGACACACCTTCAAGGAAAACTATCAGTTTTACAGGGCTGAAAAGATTCTTTTATTGTCAGATTGAATTAATTTTATTTTTTTAAATTTATAGCAGTCCTTTTTAAAAAACAATCTTCAGCAGGGATATATATAAAAAAACCAACAAGATTGTAATTGTCTGGAAATTGCAGAACTCGCATTCCTAAACTTGTCTCTTAACAAAGCAATTGAAAGGAAAACACTACCGACATATATTTTTGTAGACGTTTCTCTGGGATTATCAAGCAGAACTAGTTTTGGAATTGGAATAATTTTAGAAGCAATTCAGCTGTAGCACTTTGCTGCACAAGTGGTATTTGCTCTTGTTTTCTACTTGTTTTCTTGTTTTCGAAAGGACACTAAGAAAATAAGAAAATAACTTCTTTTGAGTTGAGGATCATAAGGCCATGTAACAAATGATACTCCTCGCATCTTCTCACAGTAGTAGCTAAGATAGACTATTATCTTTCTCACTTATAATTTTCTCTGATAGCTCAGGACAGAGCTTTGGCAAAGTGCTGTTACCAGCATTGAATGACAATATACTTCATCATTTGAGAGGGCAATAACAAAAAAAATACAAGGCCGTACTGGTACAACTTTGAAGGACTTGGAAGACAGATACACAGGTCTTTATCCTGCAACATGTTTGAGTGGGAGCAGAAATCTAGGTTCTTGGAATTCATTGCCAGGTTGGAACAGAGTAGGAAGGATCTGCACCATGAGTTATGTCTCAGCGTGAAACTGGAAGATGAAGATTAGAGTGCTTTATATCATTACAATGTAATGTAAAATATATAGTGTCAACAAAGCTGACAAAGCATTCTTGTCTGCACAGTCCAAGGCAGTAGATGGGCTAGTCCAACAACAGGATTTACAAGGGCAGGACTATCGCTGTCCAAGAGATAGCACGGTCCAGGTTTCTTCCAAGAGATCTTGTTTCCTCCCTCCTCATTCTGCCCCACCCCACGGTCTCATCTCATTAGTATCACAGCACTTTCCACTGGGGTGTCTGGTATTATTGCTGTAAATATGTATATAAGGAAAGAGCTTCTGCACACCTCTGGTTTCCAGGGGCAGGCTTCCCCTTTTGCGTGTAGCCATTGGTGGGTATGAAAGAAACAGGACGAGCCTAGAACCTTCTAACTCTAATCAACACCTGTCTTGGCAGAGGGCATCTCCGTGGGTGCTTTGCCACTGGGCATTTGGAACCAGGATGAAGGACAGGAGTTGGGAGTTTTGTAACCAGGTGGAAAATTGGGGAGGGGGTGGGGGTGTGTGTCACACTGCTGCTTCTCCTTCAGAAAGTAACAGCTGCAATTTTGAGACTATTTGCAGTAGAAGGTGGCACCTAATTCAGAAACACGACAAAAAACCCCAGATTTGTGTCAAAATAAGGCAGGGGGGAGAGAATGAGGAAGGAGAAGAAAAAAGTAATGTCTATTCACAATTACTGGTAGTGCAAAGGGCATGAAAACAGCTGAGACAGCTCAGCACATAAAGGTTCTAGGAGCTGATTGATTTTAAACGCATTTGTAAGGCTTTAAATAGAGCTGGGATCGTGCCTCCTCCTTATCAATGGGGAAGAGGCAGTACACATTCCTCATCACAACTTTTCCTTCTCGAATGTTTAAATCCACAAAAATCCTGTCCCATATTGTGGCTTGGGCCAATCAGTTCTCCAAAGCATCACCCAATGAGATGACATGTAAATTCCGTATTCCTCTTTCCTTCCTCCTCTCACCCCTTACACAGTCTCCAGTACATGCCGCAGGAGAGAGGAGACGCAAATAGATGTGTAGCAGGAAGTATCGACCACCCCTGCCCAATACTGTTCAGGTCACTGCAAAAAGAGCAGTCAAGTCTCTGTTTGGGCTTGTTAGATTCTCTTGACACATTTTAGGCACTTTTAAACCCAGGAAAAAAATGGAGACCTCGTTTATGCTGTATCCATTATCTGCATAGCAATGTGTCTTTCTTCACACCTTCCATGGCAACATCTGTGATAGTTAAGTGCCTCCTCATCTACCGGCACCTCCCATAACCAGAGTTCTGGAAAGCCAGGGGGTCTGTCCATGAGGAACTGGCCTCAGTATCTTTCAAAAACAAATTAAAATGACATTTTTAACCCCTTTCTCTTCCCTCTGCCTCCCCTCTTCTATAGCCAATGAGATTTCTGGTATCAAACTTCAAACAAGGGCAGTAAGAACAAAAAGGTGTATTGCATCTTTCAGTAAATTCACAGTCTGTCCAGTTCACCCAGTTCCATCCTCCGCCTGAGAGCAGCAAGTTGCATGTAATTAAAAACAGTCCAATCCAGTTCTGAATTGTAAACAATGCAGCAGGAACGTCCATCTACTGGCATTACCAAATCTGAGGTGCAAATGGGCTGATCTTCAGTCTTATACCTGTCAGGATATAAAATAATACCAGGAGTGAGAAGGAAGCACAGCATACAGAGTGCTGCAGAACTAACAAATTGTAATTCAAGTATGTCAAACCAAGGCAATTTAAAGCCAGACATTACTGCAGTTTAACTATCACTGTTCAATGCTTTTGGCTGGGTCCAGAGACGACGAATCACCAGCAAAAAAAAAAAAAGTCATCTGTATGATAAGCAGCCTCTCTACCTGGACTGAGGGGAAGAATGCTTATCTGTAAAAGGCATATGGTGTAGTTAAATAGCTTGTGTTCAGAAGCATTAAGTCTGAATGATGTGGAGAGAGGTTTCAGGGGCTGTCATTCTGAAAATAAAAACACTTCTGGAGATGCCTGATGTAAATCTGGGAGTCTAGCTTTGGTCAGCGAGATCTTCAAAGGAAGATACGGTATTTAGATCAGTTAATGGGAATGAAGCATCTGGCTGTCATCTTTGAGAATCCTTTCACTTAGTCTTGAACTTTTAATATTGTTGGTTGACTTGTGTTCCAGCTTGCCTTCAAGAGGAAATCTGATATCCCCCCTGGCAAGGGAGACAGAGTCCTGCAGATCTGACTTCACAGATCACTGCTATATGGCACAGCAAGCTTCTCCTTCCTGGAGTCTCAAACTCCTCCTAAAGATGGCTACACTGAAGGTGGCAGGTAGTGGTTAATGTCAAATTGCCTTTAACTGCCACTGAGCCGAAGCGTCAGTCATTCTTCAGGAACTGGTTGGTTCCTCAATAGCTGCTTTTTAAACTCTTTAAAGTTCAATGCTAGGCCCTTCCTTTCTCATGTATCTGTCCTCTGACTTTTCAATGCAACATCAAAATCTAGATGCGTTTATCAATAACAGCGTTAACTTCTGTTAGAGAATACATAGCTGGAGCT
>JANZLP010000008.1:16888054-16902204 GCA_026930925.1 Chelictinia riocourii | reverse complement strand
GAAGGACATGCATAATACATGAAAGTAAACCTGCAGTAAAATGTATTCTTTCACTCCTGACTGGCTACATCCCACATTTCTTTTTCCTATCCCAAATGACCCCAATATGGGGAGTTATGCTAGCTGAGCCAAGGTATGCAGTAGTGTGCAAATCCACTAACTCCATTAGCTTTCCCTACTGATGACAGCTGCAATATGTTAATGGCTTATGTTTGGATGTGATGGCCCTGCTACTACTTAGGGCACTATGCTAATTACCATAAGATGGTGACAACAGGTGCAAGTGTCACTTCATATCAGCATCATGTGTATGAGAAAAATAGCTAGCAGCACCAAAAGCAACTCAAGAAAAATGTAAACTTTAGTCAGCAGCCTGTGATTCTCTGAAGAACTATTCTTTAATGCTTATGATTAAAGGATTTACAGACGGATATTGTTGCTTTTTCTGCAAGTACAGTAATTTTGAATTCATAGGGATGTCTTCATAAGCTATTTAAAGTTATGTTTCAACAACACGCACTTATGTGGCAGTTCAAGTAAAATACAGAAGGCCTGTATTTATGAAGGTTTCCTTACAGAATAAAAGTTTTACTAAGCCACATTTGCCGCAGTGAATACGTATTGGAACAGACATGATTTCCAGCTGAATGAAATCACTGCATTTTGCTGGCCTTGTGCTCTTAACAAAGCTCTGCTCTATTGTCAGCTTTGCTTATGTATATGTATACTTGCCTTCCTCCGTCTTTGTCAGGGTTTAGTACATCCCTTTTCTCGATAGCAAGCAATTTACTCAAGCCCAATGTGGCCCTCCAGCAGGCTGAGCCAGCAAGATGGTTGCAATTTTGCCCTTAACATAGTCTTACTATCATAAGAGAAATTTAATTGAATGCACATGGACACACATTAATCCTTTGTTAGAAACAAAAATACCTTAGACAGCTTTCTATGAAGTAGTGAATAGCTATTCTATTCTGCTGTTACTGGAGTAAAAATGTTTTTTCACAAAACTTTTTTTGCTATTGTTACAAACATTTGTCACTACATTAACACACTAAAAGCTGGCATAAAACCTGGCAATAGTTTTTGAATTTCTAAATAAAATGAGTTGGACCCAAGGAAGACTGTACTGACCACTCTCACAGCACTCAGACATAAACATGATAGGCATGCTGAAGAAATTTGAGACTTTTTTCCAAAGGTTAAGGTGTGCAAACGTAAAGCTGAAATGTAAATTTTATTTTAAAATAAAATGCAAAACTGTATATTTGCAGTCCATTTCAATTTTACACAGAAAGAAAAAAAGAAACCTGGTTAAACTCTAAACTGAAGACCAGCACAACTTTTGCCCAATTTGAGAATTTCTGTTTATATGTGCTGCTTCATGGAACCAATGTTCAGTTGCTTCATGGTCCCTGTTGTTTTACATAGCTGAGGCTCACCAGGTGCACTCCTCTCGTGACATTTTATACCTCCACTTTACCCCTTCCACAAAAAAAACCTGAGCACATAAGGGGAACAGAAATTTGTCCAGGGATCCCAGTGGATGAAATTAAATAGGAGCAACTACAGACCTTGTGAGGTCGTATTTTTAGTAAAAATAACAAAATTGTCAGCCTAAATATTATGTCTTTTATCAACAGAGTAACATTCTCCATTGTTGTCTAGCCTTCCTACAAGAGTTTTTTGTTGTTTGTTGTTTTTTTTTTAAGTACCAGGGAAAGTTTCTGGACACACAAAACTGCAGTGTCATATCCTATCTGAGAGGTGTATTTCCTCATGCCCAGCATATAACAACATCATGTTGTGATCAACTTTGTACTAAGAAATAAAAATACTGCTGGGTAAAACAGACAAAAGAAGGAGTCAATGATGGGGCTCAATTCTGAAAATAGTGGAAAGATTGCTTGAAAATTTGCCTCTTAATGATATCCCATGCTCCTTACTGATTTTTAAGGCTGTGGCAAGAACAGTCATGATGACTGACTGATCTCTTGCATAACCACGGCCACAGAATGCACAAATAATTTTAATGAATGCAGGTGATCAATTTGCAGTATTTCAGTTGAAATGCTTTTGTGTCTTTTTTTTTTTTAATTTAGCGTCACTGATAGATAAGTAAAGATTAGAGAGGGATTAATAAAGAGCAACTAATTACATATGAATTTCCAAAGATAGTCCTTAAGAAGGGAGAAGTAAATGAAAAAGCAATACACTTATCACCTGCCTTTACACACAGCAGCATCCCACTGACATTACAATATTTTGTTGGGCCTAAAGTAGTTATTCTGCTGAATGCAATGCATCTTGACCGGTACTGTAAATTCTCAGAACTCTATAAATAAGGAAGATCAAAAGTCAGTTCACCTGTCTGCATAAAGACTAGCCTGCATCATACAGAGCTGTAAGTGCTTCTTTATCCGACTTGCTCTTGCGTTCTCTTTCAGTGACTGCGCTACCGTCTTCCACCTGATAGCTTTACACTCTCTGCACATTGGAGTGCTTTTGATTGCATTATTCCTCCTTGTTGTCCCAATCTCTCATTTGGGAGTGCAGATGTAAGCTTGTTATCTCATACTAGAAAGTCCTATCTTTTGCCTGTGTATACACGGCATAAGAGGTATATGTATTAAGATGTAACATTCCTACACAGAATAAAGACCAGCACTTCAGGCAAACCTCCAAATATTCTACAGTTAATGGTATCCTACTAGAAGAAATTATAAGACATTTTCAGTGGAAGATGAAGGAACTCCTATTTCCAGTGCAATTTTTACCTACACCTGAACTGCCAGAGATTATGAAGGGATTCACAACCCTAAACACATATCTGTAGCTAAAATAAAACCTGTCAGAGAACAAAAAACATCAGAGCTGAAGAACGAATATATAAAGGGAAGACTACCTCCTGAAAAACAGCTTGCCCCATGCCACAGTCTGTGACCCAAAAGTCTGATTTCTGCATACAGGTGTATTTGAAAAAGTAAGATAAATGATGCAAAGCCTTAATTTTCCCATGACAGTGAAGGTACATGGACAAATTCTGTGTCCTCAGAAGTACATTGTAAAATCATAAACTTCTACCACAAAGCTAAAGAAGCTGCAGACTCCCCTCAGGAGCAGGACCCGCTCCCTTATCATGTAAAGCTGCAGTGGTCATGCTGCTGTGAAGCTCCCTTCCCATATTCCTCCATTCAGCCAAATACAGGCACTATAGCCAGTCCCAAAGGCCAGCCCGCACTTGGTTTAACCACACAAGCAGCAACATTGAATTCAATGACAAACTTATCTAAACCAACCAAGACCCAGAAACACATCTTAGGACAACCCTTCCCTGTATTCCATCTGTGAAAGAGTGTAACAGTAGAAGGAATGTACTATTTCCTGATAAATCACATTAATTCCTTTATGACTGATAATCTCAAATACCACTTTTTAGTGACCAGTTCCATTTCATTTGCTGTCTGCTGCAATTATGCCACCTGCAAGAAAGCCCTTTATTCATACTTGAAATATTTTGTTACCTGCTGGTCAATATCTTTTCTTGATCTTCTAATTATCTTTTAGCTTCTGCAATTTTTTAAAATTGTAAATAATAATCTCCCCTCTTCCCAAAGCAGGCATTTTAAAATGTTGTTATTGTCACTCTGTTTAAGCATATTGTCTGAGTTATATTCCCCCTGTTGAGACTTAGCCTGAATGAATTGTAACTGCAGCATGTCCAACTGTTTCTTAAATAATTCCCATTTTTTTCTGCACCAGGTTTCCCACACAGTCATGAGATCTTGCATCATTTCCATCAAGATCATTCAGTTATTTATGTTACCACAAGCTATTCCTTCTACTTGAAGTGAAGGTGTAAGTAATTCATATTGTGGTATATAATGAAAACCTGTTTATCTTCCAGAAAAACATACCTAATTTATATAGTCATCTCCATCAACATGCCTTATAGTATTTTTATTTTTACAAAACTTCCACTGAGCCAAAACTAATTGTGTTGCTTCATCTTTTCTTTTCTGTATTGTGAATTTGTGATCCCTAGATCAGCCCTGCTCTATTTATTAAGATGGGCTAATTTCCTAGCTCTGGGTGCCAAGAGCCTCTGATCATGAAGTTCAGTCAATAAACTGACTTCAGTAAGTAAGCAATTATGCATTGCCTCTGGAAACATGCTTCCCACCTTACAGGTTTTGCATACTTGTTATCCCAGTAAGTATCTGTGAAATTAAAATCCCCCATGATCAAAGTTTCAAGTTTTTTTATAAGTATCTCTTAGCTGTAAACATGTTGTTTGTTGCAGTTATTCTAAAACACAATTTACAAGGTAAAGTGTCTACAGTCACCACTGTAACTTGTTTCTTTTAATCAAGCAGCTATGTACCAGAAAAGTGAAACACTATTTTGCATATACACGGTTAAAATACACAAGCCATAAACAATAATGCTTCTTCTGAGCTCATCCTTTATTAAATGTAACAAAATTAAAATGACACAAATTTTGCCCTAACCTATGAACAGCCAAGAAAGACCAAGCATGTCTCCCTCATGTCATTTACTTAAACATCAACAAAATTACCATCTTCAAAGTCTTTTTATTAGGGGTAGGATAAATACTGTGCAAGGGTTTTAGAATAACAAAACTAATCTGGAGTAATGTAATTGAACACCCAATTCTAATATACAAAAATTGAACAGTCACTTAACTAAATACATATGTATTTGGAGATGATATCTGAAAAAAAGGTTGTAACTTTTGCATCTCTGCCTGTGTTTCAATAGGGTACTTTAATTCCCCAAATACCTACTCATTAAACCAAAAACTGTAACTTTTTGCTGAAGCATTTCTTCTTTTTTTTTTTTTTCTTTTTTACCTCAAGCACAAAATTAGGACACTGAAATTGCAGAAAGTTATTTATAGTGGAGAAATACATACCAGAATAGTTGAAATTTCTACCTGAATATGTGTTGGCGGGTCCCTCATTTTGAATGTTTGTCACCTACTGAATCCCACACTGAGGCTTCAGGAAGCTACAAAGTAGGCCTAGATGTTAATTGAATAGACAGATAAAATGATTATTTGCATTTTTCTCTAATCTTTCTTCTCCCACACCTTCCCTGCTACTTTCTTACTTGATTGCTGTGGAAAACACCATCATCCTACTTACTGTTCAAGCCCATAAACAAGTCTTCAACTTGGATCTCTGCCTAGGTACTGTCACCTAAACTAATATAATTGAGATTTTATTTTTAAACAGCAGAAGATAAGGCCTCTCCTGCCCACTTACACAGTGAAGTCTTTTATCACTTCATTTCTAAATTATTCCTATTTTTTTAATCTCTGTCCTTGACAAACGTAACATTTCTCCACTCATATACTTGCTGCAAACAGTATACCTGCCTGACATTTTGACCACATTTGGCTTATTCTATAGGAACATTTTGCCAGTCACATCAATTTTAGAGCTGCTTCTTTTCACCAAGAAGATCCCTCACATGGAGTACTAGATGCTGAGGCAAACTCTCAGGTTAACAGCTTCACAAGTTTTCCATGTTGCTGCTTAGAAGATCCCTCACTCCTGCAAAACGGAATCTCCTCCAAATCTCTCGCTAAAGTTCTCTCTGGCTATTAACGTCTCTTGGGAACGATGCAATTATTAGATCACCAGGCTTCACTTGCTTTCTCTTATTTCTCCGCATACCCTCCACATACCCTGTGCATCTCTACTGTTGTGCGTTGTCTTGAGCTCTGACTGTCCGCTGTTTGGAGCAAAGGTCATGTTTTTGTTTACGTTCGCCATTACACAGAGTGCTGGGCACTTTATGCCACTAGTAAGCAACAGCCCAGCAAGAGAGCATCAGGGGAGGGATTCAGTGCAACAAAACTTACATGTAACTGTCTACGTGTGAGATTTATCTACACACCCATTCTGGTCAGTAAAACCTGGTCCACACCTTCAGGGTCATTTCGATTGCTTAAACACAGCTTTCTAGCCTCATTTGAGATGCTCTAATGCATCTCGGACTTCCACATGAAGCTGGCAGATATGGCCCAAGACCTGTGGAAAACCCTTGCACCTTGGACATGGCAGTTAGAGGCCAGGCAGAGTACTCTAGAAAGTCTCACCTGGCAGTATACATTCACTGTTAGGCAACTCTATTGAACCCCCAGTGAACATAAGAGTAGCTGAAACACCTAGATGACATACCCACAGCTACATCTAAATGTTTTCTGTTTTAAGTGAATCTGGAGCTGAATCTCACTTTTGCTGAATACTGCTATTTAAGTGTTTGTTGATCTATCTTCTTCCCATGCTGTTTTGTTGAAAAAAGGAGCTGAAGATACCAGTTCATCTTTTCTGCTAATCCAAACCCAGCGGTCTTTCCTCAGGTTCATTTTTACTGTGAATTTAAACATCCATTCTACCATAAGTACCTCTATTGCCTATGCAACAGTCATTCTTTCCATGGTGGAAGTCCTCAAAGGCAGCAGTTTATCAACCTTCTGCTCACCTGCTGGAGAAGGATTGTGATAGTTGACTGATGTGGAGGAGAGCCTGCCAGTCACTCTACCCCATTTCCTTTGCTGCTTCTGGCAGAAGATAACTTTTTCAGACAACATGCCTTGCAGTTCACAAAGCTGCATCATCACTACCACTGAAGTGATCAAAAAGATTTTGCACTTGTGTCACTGCAGTTATTTTCAGGAAAATTGGAAACAAAGACAAAAGGAGACGAAAGCTTCTGTGAAAGTATCTTTGAAAAGCATTTAACTTAAATAAACCTGTCCATTTTTCTTGCCAAAGGAAAAAAGTGCAATCCCTTTAAAGCCAGAACCTTTGAACCACAGCCTCTGAAGAGCATTCAGGTAAAGCTGTTAAAGTTTTGATGCAATAAGAGAAGGAACTCCAAAGAGGGTTTATTTTGCCTTCCTAGAAACCTTCCTTTGAGTCTGTGGCCAAGTAGTTGTCCTTGTATCAATCTCCCTATTTGATATCTTATACAAGACCTAGTTTGTTAAGACTTCTTTGTTGGACTTTTCTTCATTGTAAATTGAACAACTAGATATGATGATGCCAAAATAGGTAGATTTGCAAGTGTAGGAGATAACGAGGGAAAGGAAAATAGTCTGGAGAGTTTAGCCCAGCAAGGACTGAAAGGAACTAGAGACATTTTGGTGCTAGTAAGAAGGAGACCTAAGCAGAATTGTTAAGGAACGGGATGTAACCAACTACCAGTAATTACTGCATCAAAGTAAATGTCCATTCTGCCCCTAAGGAAATCAAGTGCTACAAATGGCAGGGAAAAAGGAGTGAGATCAAGACGAGAAGCCAAAATCCCTAATGAAGTTTCAGTGTAAGGGCTAGCTTCAGAAAATGGAAAATCTTTGAGACCTAGTTCTGGAAGTAGCCTGGTAGCTAGCTAGATTTGTAGGAGACAGTTCCTTTGCTTCCTCCATAAAATAAAAGCAGGGAGAGGGGACGAAAGAGACTATTTCATTTTCCTCCAGAATCTGTGCCCTCTGGAGAGCCAAGTAATGTGCTTCCAGCACCTGCTGGTCAGCTGTGCACCACAGTAAGTTTGAAATCCTTTTGGCACATTCACAGTACACTGGGTGCCACAGTAAAAGAAGAATGCATCTGCTGCATTATGTGCTAGTTGCTATCCTGGAGCAACCAGCAGAGATACTATTAAGCAGCAGTGATTAATCTCTTCACAGCAAGATTCCCTACAGTGAGAGCTAAGCTAGAGGCTGAAGAAATATGGAGGGGCGGTTTTTTCCACATTACTTTGCTGTGCACCACAATAAGGTTTCTTTGCAAGTCTTTCAGCTCCCATTAAACATGTTTCTTAGAACTTCGAAAAGCTTGAATAAATCAAGTTTGTTTTGTGAATGTTTTAACATTCCATCAACCTCCCAGTTCTTATTTTTTCCTTTCTTTTAAACTCAGATAATTTTTGAGAGAGAAAATATTAGAAATATACTATTTGCACCTTCTTTTTCAAATCCACCCTCTTCTTTGATTTAATGTAAAGGGATCTTAGTAAAATTAGTTTAGTGCCTTGGCCCTTGCATGCAATGCTTATCTCATATACCCTGTCTTATGTGGAAAGAGCAGTGCAATAACAGCCTTCATGTACTGCACGATACTGCCTTTCAAGGAGATGATTTCATTCAAGGAGCTGTGCATTTCATCTCTGTATTAGTTTCAGTGAAGGCACTTACTGTATCCTGACTTGTTTCATTTTTTGTCTCTGATACTGACAAAAGCAATTTTTCTTCATATACCAAGGGAGTTCTCTGGCTGTTCTGAAAAGACACTTTAAGACTCTACTCCATATTCTGTTCTCATTGAGTTATTGAAAATATGAATTAACACCACTGAAATCAAAAGATGTTTACAAGTATAAAACTGACATGAATCAGCTCAGGAACAAACTCTTGCCTGTAAGCTCAAATTATGTGATTGGTTCAGATGCAATACTTAGCCAGAAGTAATATTTAAACTGCATCAAGATTAAGGAAATGATTCTGACATCTTTATACTCATGTTGAGAGTTTCTCTGTTCTTCATTGATTCCAGAGTGGTTACATAACCAAAGAGAGTCAGTGCATTGAACACACTGTCTTTTAAATTCTGTTTTCTTGTCTCTTGTTTTGCCCCAGTGTCACAGCTCAAAGACAGTACTGTAGAGCCCAGGTCAGAATTCGATTCTCTGCCTCCAACAGTAAAATGGAACAAAACCAAAAACAGCTCCCAGAACGTTCAATACCTAAAGGCTACATCCTAGCCTGTGTGCACACGCTGTAGTCAACTAGAGCTGCTTTGGAGCATCTGAGACAAAAACTTGGTCTGTAAGTTAGTACCATCAGTAGCATAACACACAAGTGAAATTAATTCATCTTTGAGCTTTTCATCACATGCCTGTGTCAGTTACAAACTTCATAATGTTAATCACTTCCCCATTTAGAAAACATCTTCTGAAATCTTATTGCTTAGGATTCTTTGAGAGGTAGCATCTGTATTTACAGTCATGCAGTAAACACAGATATGTATGATGAATTTGTGTGACTTTTTTAATCTCTTGGTGGAACCACAGATGAAGCAGAGTACTCGGGGAGCGTATACACCCTCTTTGCAATGTGAGTGTAAGGTCCTACAACAATCAGCTCTTTATGCTTGCATGATGCAGGCCTACACTTGCAGCTAGTATGAACTTCATCACCAGGAAAGAGACAGCATAGCTCTGTGATCCAAGAACCATGGCACACCACAGCAAATTGAGCCCCAGTCCTTCTGTCTGTGCATCACGCCAATCAGTGAGGTAGACACATGCTTTCTGTCCTCTTTCATATGGTGATGAGGGGCAGTCGAGGGGCTCCTCTGTACTGCTGCTGAGTCTGGAAATGACAAAAAGAAAGGCTGAACAACATCTTTGGAAGGAATGAGACAAGTCTGAAGTAAAAGGGTTGATCTGACAAGTACAAATCTGATAGCTGAAACTATCACACTGCTTTGGCACTAAAAAAGCAGGGGAGAAATACAAGAAGAAAGATCAGCTACTGCATCTCAGCAGTTTACCTAGGGCTGAGGAGATCTCCCTTCTAATTTGACCTAGTTTGCTCAATTTTACTTAGCCAGCAGGAGCCAACTTTCTGCTCTCCCATCTCCATCAGCAGCCTTAAGATTCCAATTACTAGTTTATAAGCAAACTTTAATTTTAAGTCACATTTTACCTGCAAGCTTTCCATTGGCTATCATGTTGGTTGCTACCAGTTTAATGGTACTTTGAGACGGACCTGATGAGGTGACAGTTGTGACCAAGCAAGCTTTGAGTGAATCACAGTAATAATGTGCATTCTCTGAACTTGTTTCTAACAGGAGTTGTACTGCTCTGTCAGTCTGGCAAGAGAAAACAATAAATACAACTTCAACCACAACATACTCACTTTTAAACAAAAGTCTTTACAGTTTTACCTTTTTAAAGACATGGAACAAATAATAATAATTATAAATATTAACTAAATATTATTATTCTAAATATATTCTATATATTATTATTATAATTATCCTAAATAATATGTTAATAATTCTAAAACAGAGTACAAAAATATCTACCAGCATAGTAATAATTAAGATCCTGTTTCAATAAAGCATCCTTAGTAAGGATAGCATTTAAACACCCATCATGAATATAGCATTTAATCACAGACTAACATTTCTAGAAGACACCAAAGAAAATTTTAATTGAGAACATTTATTTCCTTTTTTACATAATCTTTTGCAGACTTATAAAAGGAAGAGAAGAATTTAAAATAAGCAGAGAATAAATAAATTTGTAAAGATGCAGAAACTGGCCAGGATCTCAAGGACCGATCCAATACTTGATATTTTAAAACAAAGGTACAATTCATGCATTTAAAATGTTAGCTACAGCAGAGCACCTAACCAGTGGGGCTCATTACACTGGCTGCAGACACCTGTCTCCAAATCAGTTGACTCACTGCAGGCATGTCATCTCTGCCTCTTATTAAAATGAGGTGCCTGACTTTTAGAGAGGTCAATTTGGTGAGGTCAGTCAACTGATGGCTTAGATAATTAGAGAAATAATAAAAAACCACATTAAATACATATTAAAATAGAGAGATTCAATATACTGGCACTTTTTAACTGCTGTAAACTGGCATTTTAAACAGACTAAATATTTCTGGGATCTTTTACTGGTAACATTTGTTGACATGCTCAAACGTACAGTGGCAGAGAAATCATTTAAGTTTGACCTAGTAACACCAAAGCTATTTTGGGAAATAGATGCAGCACAACTGCATTAGGAGGGAACAGCTCATGATATATACTGTACAAACACAACAACATTCTTAGCAGGGTCTCAGTGAGCAGCTCTGTGTGTCTCTGTCTCACTGCCCAGTACAGGTCTGCCAGAAGTTTAGATACATCCTCTGTTACCTAAAATGAGAGTCCTGAGTGCAGACTGAGTCATCCCAAAGATGTTAAGTTTTAGTTATTTCCAGGAACTCAAAATGTACATTTTTGCTTTTCTAGTCACAAGATGGAAAGAAAGATTTTTATAGGGTTCCCATGAAAATTAAATAGTTTGAAGCAGGTAACACCAAACATTACCATATAGCATGACACTACACAAAGTCTGCAGTGTAGTAACATATTAAGACAGCACAAACTATGCACAGGGTGAATAAAAGTATGAAACACCACACAGGAGTTAGACAAAACTTTACTTCAATAGCATAGATACATGAAATGGACAGGAAAGAAGAATAAAAAATTCAAATATTACCCACAAACCTGGTCCAAAAGAAGAAGTTGATCAGCACATTTCCTGGTATGATCATACGTTGATCTCTTCACTTCCTGAAGATTTACTCTTTCAAGTTGGAATTTCTGCACAAATAAGGAAAAACATTTTAAATGTAAGACTACCATTAGAAATAAAAACAAGCATTTAAAAGATATGGAAGTATTTTGAGAGGTTTTGGAACACCCCATATTTTTAAATAATAGGGAGTGATTTAATTCAGAGTGGATGTTACTAATAAAAGTGAAATATGTATAGTGAAAAGCTGTAAGAGAATACAAAGGTTACAATGCTGAGTGTTTATTGTGCTGATGACATTCTTATGAAATATATTTTTGGACTCCTTGAAATACCTGGAAGTAGTAATTTTCACACAGTATGTCATAGCATATATCCAAGGGATTAACCAGCTGTTCTTGAAGGATAGGTGCGTCTGTTGGTTTTGCAGGCTTTTCCTGGGATAAGCTGTGCAAATAGTGGGCAGCAATAGTCCAGAAATGCAGTTCAGATTCGTCCCCATACAGTCTGAGAAGATACAAATCAGGATATAAAATATGTTTGTATTGTTTCAAATGCCACCTAGAATTATTATACATTTAAATTATCTTTTTACGAAGACCATGCATTCTTGTGGGCACCGCAAGTACTTCACATTATCAATGGGACAAACTACAAGAAAAGATTAAGGAATGACATTCAGCAAGCTAGATAAGAGGTTGGGCAGAAGACTGTTACAAGAGTAATTAAATTCAGTGAATGTCCAGCATATAATTTGTGGAAATTGATATTTTACTATTATTTTACTCTTAATCACCAATATGCTCTTTCACTACAAGAAAGTTACTAAGTTTGAAAAACTTCTCTGAATATAGACAGACTAAAATTAGCTACAGTTTAGGCAGAACACCACCACAGAACAAATACATTTGAAATAAAAAACAGGCCTTTCCCTGTTTGCATATAATTTATTGTGTGTTGCGAAGTTCTGAACTGCACTTTTGGACATTGTACCACTAAATGTAATGTGGTTAGCAGAAGTGCATTTATGAAAATACCACCAAGACTGAAGGAAGTTCTCTGCATCCACCAAGCAAATAAAACTAAGTGTTTCAGTAAGGTAACCTGTCCAGTCTCAGTCTTGAAAACAATAATACATGGGTAACAAAGTAGTTTAGGAATTGGACTGAGTTAAAGGAGAATTAGTTGAATACTTAATAGGATCAAGATTTTATTAGGAAACATTTGATAAAGTTATCTGAATCTCTACTACCTGGCAACTAGGAGACATCTTTGCAAGAGAGTAAAATCCGGATCAAGAAAAAGTTTCTTTATATCACTGCAAAAAGAGAAAGCCACAAATAATCTGTAAAATGCTGTGCAAGTTTTTTTGTTTAGTTGGTTTTGAACACAAATAGGATATTTCACCTACAAATTGAAAAAATCAAACTCAAAAATACACAATTTATTTTCTGAAATGAAAAAATACATCCATCAAAACAATTACAACAGTAAGTATACATAGTTTGAAATGTAATTCATCTCAAGAAGCAAGTCACCCTACCAGTTTAAATACAAACAGTGAGTCCATCAGGAACGCCTTATTCTTGTAATAAAGGGAACAACCACAAGGGTGTATACAAAGCTATAAATTAGTCTGCAGTGATTCTACAAATTGCACGATGAATTCAGTTACAAATAGTTTTGCAACTATAGTGTCATAGCATAAAAGAGATCCAATTGCATGATTTTAGGTTTTTTACATATGTTTTAACTGGATAAAAATACGCTAAGTTATCTTTTCCATCCTACTAAATGGAAGGACAAAAGGAAAATGGAAAAACTTCTGTCTACTAGCTTCAAATATCATTCTCATAGATTAAATGGCATGTCAAAATCTGTTTTCTGTGTCAGCAGAGCAAACTGCATAAACATTACACTGGAAGCATATCTTCAATAAAAGACTTTTAGAATTATTTGTCTTGTCTTCCTCAAAGCGTATATATCTTAACAAACCTTTGAGCGTTTAAGTAGCAGTGTCCAATGCAGTCTGGACCAACATCAAAGAACCATACATCACCAAGAAGTATTGCCTAAAATATTACAAATGCTCACTGGTCAATTACAAATTATATACTAACCCTAATCAGTATCTTTAAATCTCTACTTGTCAGCTACTACTATGATAAGTCAATATTAAAAATTCAGTACTGACTTTCATCACACTTTAAATACTCAGAACAGTACATTTTGACTGTTGAGTCAGTATTTACCAATATTTACTTCAAGATAATTTGCTTATTTAAAAAAAATATTTTTGAGATTGTATTATGGTTTTTAATTAGAAAAAATAGGAATAAAAACCTAAAATCTTCAATAAAGTGAATAAAGCACCACCCTTAGTAATTACATAAAAATAAAAATTAACTGTGTTTAAAGTTGTCATTACTCAAGCTTATCTTTAGAGAAGCAAAGAGCATTCTTTCTTCATTAAGTTGTGAATTGCCACAAATTTCAGATTTTTTGCCTTCTGTGAAGTCAATAACTTACTCAAATATTAACAGGAAAAGGCTTACTTGGACAATGAATTCAACTGCTCTTGAAGAAGGTTTTTAATAGTTTCATTCTCTGGATAATCACTGGATTAAAAAAAAAAAAAAAAAAAAAAGGTTTCCTGTCCTGATTTATAACCCCTTTTCAGGACTGGAAATTATTCAAGAAAGATATCCAGTTGACATTTACACAGCCTGTGCCGAGGTCCGAGCACCACGAGCTCTGCCTTCTCAGCCAAGCCCAGCATCCCCAGGGCTGTTGTGCCTGTG
>JANZLP010000008.1:16866435-16883047 GCA_026930925.1 Chelictinia riocourii | reverse complement strand
GTGGGAATGTGTGTGGGGGGGGCTGATAAATAAGAAAATATTTTCCTGTAGACACCATTGTAGTCACCCATATTCCCAGACCGCTAGCTCAGGAAGTCCCTAAGCTCTTCTTATCTTACTGGTCTAACCCTTCCAACGACATCATACATGGTGAGGTTACACACATGCATTAGTCAAACAAGGTTAGAAACCTTGTGTTAGGAAAACCTAAACCAAAATCAGTGTGAGGAAGATTATTGACATGTGAAAGTCCAAGAGCCATCAGCACTTCTGAAAGTATTGTTAAGGAAAGTAGCCTTATAGATTTAAGTTTCTTTCTTTTTCAATTATTTGTTTCTGCTTTGTTTTCATTGTTCTGTGCAAAGGCATTTCTTCATGCCTGAGCGCTTTTCAAAAAGGGAGTAAATTTGCACTTAATGTTTTATATCTCTCTGATGTCTAGTAATTGATACTACAGTGAGTGGATTAGGAGATATATATTCTTCTTGTAATAGTCTCTTTAAACATAGTTTTTTAGCTTTGACTTAGAATATTTTTTCATAGAAAACCTGTCTTTTATTTGTCACTTTGTTATGTCCTTTTCTTTCAAGGATATCTCCACATATGCAGACATTTTGCATTTGTCATCCTGTAGACCTAGTACTCTCTTTATTTGCTTCCTAGTGCCACAGAGTTCATTCATATAGCCATTTCTTTTTATTGCTATACACTCTCAAGCTTTTCCATCATGCTTCTCCCTGTAGCATTCCACTCACTTACAGAAAGAGTTCTTAGAATCTTCATTTTTACGAGTGTCTAAGCCATCATTGCCTTGGGTACTTTTCTCCTTTTCTGCAGGAACTAGCAATGACTATTCAGGTCATGAGTACAGTTTTATCTTTAACTTATTGAGCTTATCCAGGTCTTTATCGCTGTCTTTTTGCCACTACTCCTACTACTTTGTTGGTAATTAGTGTCCATCTTATTTCCTAATCTCTGTTCTGAAGTCAGCAACTATTTCTGATCCTTGGTTTTTTTCCTGAGAGGAGATGGGGGAAAAATGATGAAATGTACAACAAAGAATATGTTTCTGGTTTTTTTGCTTTTAGTTATCCCTCCCTCTAAAATCTCCAAAGCTGGAATTGCAGTCATATATACAAGAATTTACAGGAAGGATTGCCTTTCCTTTGAGAAAATGAATACTTTTGAACCTTTGTGCTTCAGCATATAAACCAGTGATGAACTGATAGGATTAAACAAACTTTCTATCATATTTTTTGCATAACTTTCATCTACAGAGCTTTTCTAATCTTCCCCTGAAGCACCAGTTTTCACAGAACAAGACAAACTGAAGTCTGATGTGAAGGAGGTTTTCCTTGGGCATATAAAATAGAACTGTACAATGGGAAATCCCAGCACAAAAGTAAATCATGCTGCTTCCTTAAGGCTTTAGCATGAAAATGCCCTAGAGCACTTTACTTCTGAATTCAAGCTTCCAAAGTCCTGTTTATCTATCTACTTCATGGATAGAGACCTACTCATAGGGAATACAAGTTACTATTCAGAATATTACAGCATTTAGGTGCCTAATTCATGGACAAAGACCTATTGTGCTTGGCACTGTGGAAACAGGGACCACAAGGCATCCTCTGCCTCTAAGAGAGCTTAGGCTAAGTGAGAAGACTAATAAAAGAGTAAAGAAGTAGTATTTATTCATCAACATATGCTCTGAGCCTGCTGTTGGCAAAAGTTTATAGGCATCAGACAGAGCAAAGGAAAATTATAAGGAAGACAAGGAAGAAAAATAATGAGGTAGCTCTGTGACTAGTCATGGACCTTTCTTTTAGAGTATGAAGGGTGCCTGAGAGAAACACAAAGACTCTGCATTTGAAGGTTAACAGGAGAAGCAGAGGCTGGCATTGTATCTGGTCAGAGATCAGGATTTTTGTAAGAAATGAGAATAAGTGCATATGGCCAGGATGGGTATCAGCAGTCTTACAGAAGGAAATCAAGCAGCATGGTCAGTGAAACAGAGAATGGAAGCCCAGGGATGGGGTGCACAGGGAAATTATAAGTCAATGGGTCATATTAGGAAAAAGACCTCTGCAGCAGGCAGGGTGGGTGGGAGTATGGTTGAGACCGCATTTCACAAAGAAAGAGAAAAGGATGTTGCCATAACTGACATGTGAGAAACAGGCCCTGCTTTAAGGAGGACAAAAAAGGCATTTTCTTAGAAATGTAATGTAGGAATAATTTCTAGATTTTTTATGCAAAGAAGTGTGAAAATTTTGAGAGAGCGCCAAGTTGAAGATGACGTACTCTTTAAAGGCCTAGAAGACAGGAACAGGGTTTTAGCCATACTAAAAAATTTAAGTAAGAAGTGGCAATTCTGTATCATGACCTCTTAGATTAACATGGGCTTCTGTTGCCTGCTGTGGCTTATTTTATTTTCTATAATGTAAATTATGTCAGCATAGTGCAAGCTAAAGAAGAATGGATAATCTATTCCTTAAGGAACATACTTCCTAGGAAGAAGTGTTCCAGAAATTATTAGCTATGCACAGATTTAATTGTTTTGGTGCCTTATAGCTGATGTTAGACAGATCTTCACATCAGTGCTGTCACACTATATTAACATCATACATTCTTTCATTGTTAGAGTTTTATATTAAATAGCTGCTTTCCCATGAATAGGTATTAATCCATACCTCTGCCCAAGCTGAGAATATAGCATACCAGCATGTACCTTAGCTACATACCAGTAATGCTATCAGAACATAAATGAGAATATAAATCTAATGTATTATAAATATATTTTAAAATATATTTATATTGTTGATAATATCCAAGCCAAAGTACATGAACAAATACTTGTTAGGGATTCCCACTATCTAAAGTACATCTGTACTATCATATGAACTGCAGTTCCCTTAGGTCTTCAGAGTTATCAGGTCATATTCCTTCTACAATGTCCAGATTTGTAACAAAAGACTACCTGAAATTTTTCAGTTTGTGCAAATGCAAAGGTCGATGAATGACAGATTTGACGACTGTGCAGATACAGGAAAAAGGCCAAGAAAGGTTTTGATTAAAAAGCAGATGTGTCTTGGAAATTGTCCTATTTTCATACTTGTAAAATTAGACCACTTTAATGATATAATAGATATTTCTGATTCTCCCTGCTTACTAGTTTTCTGTATGAGACAAACAATGGGGCATTCAGTAGCTGGCATAATCAGTTTAAAAAATAGGGGTTTGTTTTGTAAATCTTTGAAGGTACATCTTTCAAAGGACAAATAAATCAAAATACTTCATATACAGTATTCTGCATGAAATTATATTATACATGAAATATGTAGTATTTCCTCTTAGGCATTAATAGAAGCCATCAAAAACCAATAAGCATGGAGGTGTGTGTGTGTGTGTGTGTGTGAGACTCCTTGGGCAACATTTACCAGCATGACATGCCTTCTTTTAATAGAAAGAAACACTGTAAAATAATACCAGCTTTCAGGAGCAATGATTTCCTAAGTGTATCAACACCTCAATTAAGTTTTTCACTTCAGAAAACAGATTTTGTTTTTTAAAATATTTTTTAAATTGAGCAACAGAAAAGACTTATTTTCATAGTCAAAGAAAAGAATACTTTTCATTTTTTATTAACTAAAACTTGGCAAGGAATACTGAGGTCTAGAAGTCCATAGAGACAAATTTAGAGAAGGAAGATAATTTTCACCTTCGATTATGCATTATTCTAAACTTAACAAGGGCTCTGAAATACAGTAGTTAAGAAAATATAGCCCCCAAACCACAAACTCTTCTTTTGTTTCTAGACTTGCAAAATTGCAAGATGTTGCAATGGACTAGAAGAGCCAATGGTAAAAGCTGGAAAATTTTTAGACTGGTAGGGTAAAGTGCACTCCAGATCCTGCAGGCTCTCATCTCCATTGCTAACTCTAAAATTATGATCAGTTTTAGAGAATTTGATGAGACTCTTCAGGGGAGTAAAGTTAAATATATGCACAAAGACTGGCAGCACAGGAGTGAAAGAGATCACAGCATTCCCTAGAACAAAATTTCATGAATGTAAGAAAACTGGAATTTGCCATTTTCAGTGGTGTTTCCCATCAGCTTTATTTTTTGCCATGCTTTCAGAACATACCAGAGAAATGAAAGCTTGAGAAATTCTGGTATAGTCCCTTTGTGTGACAGTGCTGATATGCTTGTCAAGACACATATTTAGACATGCATTTTGACAAATATAGAACTTGCTTTTTGAAGGATTATTTTTGGGCCAAGAATTTTGGCCTGAATATGACATCTAGAATATAAGATTTCAGGACACTGTTAGAATTTGACAAATTTATAAGGCACTGAAAATAGTCCATTGTAACAGACACTAATAATTTATTTTACTGTAGTGATAACAATTCTGCCCGTAGTATATATGCACAAAACACCGAAGCAGATTATATATCCTCCCAAGCAGAAACACTTAAGCCATATTCTTTAAAGAGTCAGTGATTCATGAGAGGTTTACCAAAACTGTTAGCAACATTTAATTTCATCATCAAGTACACACATCTTGTTTCAGTCTCCAACAAGGTTGTGTAGCTACCCGTGGAAGTATAAAGCTTGATTTCCATGAAGCTTCTTGGGTAACATAATTGAGATGACTGACATTCATAATATATGTAGGGTGGGATTCTTTCCCTTTAACTTAAACCATAAAACAGATGTCTAGTATAAGCTAATATTGTAACATCCATCAGTAATCAGCAGAGAGAGACAGCGTCTAGTAATTCATCCTGTTTACCCTAGACACCTACCTGAGGAAGGATCAGGTCATCCTCTAGCAAACTCTATATTCAATCCACTGACTGTAGATGTAGCCCGCATAAGACTAAATGTCTACATTATGAAAGCTAATAAAGTGAGATGAATCATACTTCTGAGAATATAAGATGATAGATTTATGTTTATTCTTTATTGAAAGAGATTTTTTATAACACTGAGATATCTCTTCGAGTTGTGACAATTACTAATAGTTTTAAATCATATATTCCTAGGCAATTTCTGAATTCAAAGACATGTTATTCTGATGCTATAATTTAACAAAGGTATTTCATTTGCAAATGTTCTTTATCAAGGTATACAGTTTCTCCCACTAAGGGATTCATATCTGCTAGATATTCAGCAGCAAAACTGCTGGGACTATGGAAGTGGCATTTAGCTGGAAGAAATGAAATGTTGAGTATGCAAATGGATCATGGATGCTCATTTGTTCTGAGCCTTGCAGGAAGCATGTCTATATTCAATCCTGCACATACTTGGAGATGACCCAGAATATAATATTTGTGCATTTGCTCATCTGTGCAAGTTAAGATGTCACCAAAGCATCAGAGAAGTTAAACTAGACAGAGGGATAGTATCAGATTATGAAAATCACAAAACTAATGGAAAATGGTCTGTCTTCACAATTCAGGGCTTTTTTTATGAGAGCAACCTGTAGCTATGAAAAAATGTGTACATTTGTTTGCAGTTGTTAGCCATGTGACATCAGTCTAGTAAAGCTGGCAGAGTCTTTAAAGACATGGAAGAAACTAGAGTGGTAGAAGTGTCAGGGTGGTTGCCCTCCCTCTCTTTAAAGTTTGCAGATTTGCAGTCTGACTCCTTGAGAGCAAGTATCTAGGGAAGAGAAAGCACTGCTAAGTCCTATACCAGTATTCATTTAAAAACAGCTGTGCAGTATTTCATGCTAGGTATTAATCTAACTTTTTAATTTTAAGTGTTCATTATCATTGATACCAATGATAGTGATATGACCACAAACATGAAACACAGCAATTGTTTTGAAATATGTAGTATTAAATGTTTCTGTTTACAGATAGACATAATTCAAACAAAAAGCATGTTTTATTTCCTTTTGAAAATGCCTATACATTGCTGTATGCAGAATTCAGTTGTAATCCCAACACAGACTGCTGTATTTTTACATTACAGCACAGATCAGCAGGCACAGTCTAGAATGTGGTCTTGTGAGACCAGAAAATTGAATTTCTTTCAATATTTTGAGGTTACTGATACTTTCCTAGGTCTTGTTCTCTTGCCTACCTTACTTGTGTTTGATAGGCACAGACCACATAACTGTCTAGCTGATTCTAACTGTTTTAGGGAAGGAAGCTGGATGTCAGTAAGGAAATGAAAAGAGCAGTTGATATGGGATCACTATGGCTGCTGAAGGACCTCTGGTCAGAGGTAACCACTGCAAATCACATGAATGCACCACAGTTGGCCTCACTGATTGGAATGAATGAAAATTATTAAAACCACTTCTGCCCAGACTCCTCTTGATAGCTGTATCTAGCTCACCATGGAATAAAGTCTCTAACTTGTTTTTGATAAAACAAAAATGTTCATTTCAAAGAGATGAGCACTTCAGACTTCAGAAAGATTATGTAAACCAGCTGTTTATTTTGCTAACTTAACTAAATACCTAGATTTTTGAACAGGTGATTCTATATCGGACAAGAAATTATTTGTCTGTACTACTCATCTAAGTGCAAAAGTATAATGCAATGCTCAGCAAATATCACAATTCTCAAAATGCAGACTACAAAACTATTGAAAACATGTTACTGAAGATGCAGAGTAATCCTACTTTGCTGGAGACACATCTCCACATGACAGTAGAGCAGCGACCACTGGCATCACTCTGTAGGCTAAGGACAGGCATGCCACAAAGACAGAACCAATCTCTCATCTTAAGAGACAAGGTATTTTCCTCAGGTCCTAGCTGAGAAACTTTGCTCGGCTGATTAACATCATAGATACCTATGCATAAAGAATACTTTTCTTCTTTTCTCATACCACCACTTACTTATTGTCATGCAGATACAAGTAATGAATAAAAAGACCATTTTTCTCAAGACAAGTATGTTGACATTGCAGGTTTCAGAAACAAGTCTACAAAGTGACATGTTCCAGTGCAAACAGCTGTAAAAGGTTTGAAAGTACATAGGAAAACATACTTTTATATTTTAACTGATTATTCCTTTTGAAGCAGAAGTCAGGACAGAAGTAGGTGGAGGGACCTGATCATTCCATATTCCCACAGGTGAATTTCATCTGCTGAGGACAAACACTAGGGTCTTCAAGGAAAGATGTTGTTTATCTTTTCTTGGGAATGAATGGGGCAACATATTCAGGATCATTACTGATGTTTCAGATTGGACAGGCATTTCCATCAGTTTTATTTTGTAATAATATCCTACCAATAAATTCTAGTACTTAACTCTATATCAAGATTTTCTCTCAGTAGTTAACAGCAATTGCTGTTAAATCACCTTGGAGTAAATATATTTTCATCATTTCCTTATAAAAATGTTTTCTCTGCTACTGTAAGGAAATTGCAGTGAATATTCATGGATGAATTACGTGGCTTAATTTCTCTGCAGGTACAAGCACACTGAAGCAAAAGTGTTGCTGCTTGGCATTGATAATAGTGCCACTGACCTCTTTTCTCCATTCCACCGTTATTCGATTTTCTTACAGCTTCATTTACACATATACTACCCACAACTTTGCTTAATCCAGGTTGTTCTAGCACAACAGTGCCCCAGATAACTGGGATGACTATAGAATAAATTCACATGGGGATATATTGTTGTAAACACACCAGACAATGAGTCAAGCAAACTTAAACCTGCTTCCCTGCATAAGACCCACAAAGTCTGGTGGTCTGTATCAGAGCTGCATTGCTTCTGGCACTTTCAGGAGGTGACTTTCTCTCGTACCCAGTGTTAGACCCAGCCTGTTAGAAGCCATGCTGGAAAGAAGTCATGATAACTTTGTATGAGGGGAAGGTTCATTTGGATTAGTTTTCTCATATGAGAAAATGCAAGTCAATACATTGTGTGCTCTTGCAATTTAAGTTAACAGTAATAATATTTGCTACCATTAAATTGCACATCATTTAACAAAAACAATAAAGATTAACAATGAACTTGCAAAAAGTTACTAGTCTGCTAAATATTTGTTTATTTATTTGTGTATTTGCAGTTGTATCCTTTTAGGTTCCAGAATTCTTTCAGTCCTAGTACTTTGGTCTTAAGTCTAATAGAATAACACCATACTGAAATAATCAGAAATACTCAAGAAGAGAAACTGCAAAAAGGATGTGCAGGTCACAGACTTCCTATGCAGTATACCAAAGTTATCTTTATTATTATTATTATTCACTATTACTAACAAGTAATGCCTGTATCATAGCATGGTCCCAAAGGCAGTCTCTGTGTAAACAGTTAACATTTCATACTCTGTTATCTATGGCTACCTCTCACTTTTCTTGGTTCCACGTGTCAGAGCCCTTCACATCATTTAGCCTCTAAATCAGCAGAGCATATATGCATAGGTTTAGTCTTAAACATACCTTGAGACCCGTTTAAATCCTCTGGTCAATTAAGAATTACATACAACTTATTCGTTAAGTCAAGCATGTGCTGAAGTGCTTTGCCGAACTGGGGTCTAGATACCTAGAGTTAAAAAAGATGTATTCAGAAAACTCTTCAAGGCAAGAGGAGGGAAATAACACGACAAACTATTTCACATGGAATACAACTGTTAAACTTGGCTTCCTGCAGATTGTCCTGCACCTCTGCCCTCCTAAAACTAATCCTTACTTCCTTCCCACATGCCTCCATGTTTCGCTTCACTTTTTCAAACTTTCCAGTTCTGTTTCCCTCCTTGCAGCCTGTACTGTCCCCACAGTCCTCTCACACATGCCTCCCTCCAGCTATGCAGGAGGAAGGCACCAGACTGCTGTAGTTGGTTGGGATGATGACTGTGCAGACTGGCCAAACTGCAGCCCAGCTGAGCAGATCACCCCTGAATTCAGATGAACACTATTACTTCAGAGGGCTTTGATTTGATTCTCTTTCCTACACAGATCCCGTTCCTTCTTATAGTTACCTATAAACATGTCACTACTGCTTCTTGACAGTCTATCACTAAATCAATAAATAGCATAGCAGCAGTAGAGAGAAGATAAAAAACTTATCAGGACTGGTGGGCTACTAGATGGATGTAAGACTGTTAGGATGCCATATTTACTCAAACATACCAGATCAAAAGATTACTTATAGGAACTATTTATTTCTCAGTTACTTCAATGAAAATTAATTTTTTATTGTTCATTTGGACATGACAATAGCAAGCTTGAATAAAACATGACAGTGACACAGTGGATAAAGATACTGTCCCACTGAAAACTGTTTAGAAAAGTTGCCTAGGAGACTTAGTGAGATGAACTCACCCTGATTCTCCGTAGGACTCCTGACACCACTCAGTTTTAGTGCACTGAAATTAATCACTGAAATTAACCACTGACACCTGCCTACTACATCCATAGGTGCATCAATCTTGATTGTTTCCTACTCACTTGGTATTATGTGAAGACTGACTCAGACTATTGTCTCATTTGCATTGACTGTGAGTTAGTTCTCATTACAAAAACAGGTGCAAAGCATACCCCAAATGTTCTGAAATGTACTTTTAAGTGTAAATAAATTACATATATATATATATATAAAAATATCCTGTATAAGGGGATAGCATATCTTCAGGATTTATCTGAAAGATAGGTTAACACTGTGATGGATGTAAGAGGAAAGGATAAATGTGAAAAAAAATTCTATGTAAATAGATGCTAAGGCTGAATCTATTATGCATATCCAGAAAGCTATGAACAAGTCCAAAACTGCTATCTTGATAGATCGTACATGTTACATTTTATAACCATCTGTAAAAGAGATTTTAATAATTCCAAGGAAAGGAAATAAAAATGCTTATATTTACTGTGAAGTTTGTGGTCGGAAGATCAAGGATAGGTGCTTTTTTATTTTTCTAAAAGAAGCATACAGGCAGTAAACAACACCTCCACAAGTTCAGGAAATGTTTTTCTAGACAAGATCTTATACCTGTCAAGTTGCCAAGCTATTCTGTGATCTTTTGAGAAAAAGCTAGTCAAAGATAAGGCACGCTCTCTGGTTACATGCATTTAATTTAATATTGGGTATGCTCTCCTATTATACTCTCGTGCTGGTTTTGGCTGGGATAGAGTTCATTTTCTTCATAGTAGCTGGTATGGGGCTATGTTTTGGATCTGTGCTGAAAACAGTGTTGATAACACAGGGATGTTTTCATTATTGCTGAGCAGAGCTTACACAGAGCCAAGACCTTTTCAGCCTCTCACCCCACACCACCAGCGAGAAGGCAGGGGCTGCACAAGGAGTTGGGGGGGACACAGCCAGGACAGCTGACCCAAGGGATATTCCAGACCATATCACCTCATGCTCAGCATGTAAAGTGGAAAAGTTTCTTTACTCATAAGATAGGACAAAAAGGGAAATCCATCTGAGCTTTTTTGTTTTGTCTTGTTCAAAAACAATTCTTACCCTTATTCTCTTACAACAACATGTACATACCCCTCTGTTTGGACAGTATATAAACATGTACATATGTGTAGGTTTTGAAGCAAAAGTATTGATGTCAATGACACAGTCTGCATAATTTTAAATGTGGTACTAGTGTAAATACCAACGGGAAATTAGTTTAAACAGAAGCCCATACTTTTTTTTTTTTTTTTTAACATGGCAAAACAAGATACAGGTTTTAAAGGTCTTTGTTTCAGAAGCTTTTGAGTTGGTTTCTTTGTGAGAAAGGGCTAGGCTTTTTTATTTTGTTTTTAAATGCAAGGTGACATTTTTAGTGAAAAAAATTAAAACCTTTTTCATTGGCTCTAGACTTAAGGTTACATAAACATCAAAGGATATAAGCAGAAGGGCGTGATGCTGCAGCAAGAAGTGAAGCATTTAATCCACACAAAGCTTTTTTCTGCAATATGGAAAAAAGCCAATATGACTCTTAGACCTTTGGTTAATTTTGCAAAGCTAGCAAATGCTAGTATACCTTATCCACAGGAAAGCTTTTGCTGGGCAAACTTTACTTTATTAAATGACACTCCCTTTGTTTTGTTATTATTTATTTTAAACATAACTTGCCAGTCCTACTGTCTAAAACAGCCAAAAGCCTTTTCGTTGGATCCAAGACACATGGGATTTGCTGGTAGCAGGTCTGGGATAAGATTCATAATGGAAGATATTAGAAAGTAAGGACAGTGTGTCACAGCCTTCTTCCTCTCTTGCAGACTCGGGTTTATGTAGTTTTCTCCCTTCCTTCCTGCCTGTTGAAAACATCTGTTTGCATTAGACATCTTTTCTGTACATGCTGACTGCAGAAAGATCTCATCTTCATACCAAAGGATATGATGGGAGGGAAAGGCCAGTGAGCTCCTCCCTTCAGCACATGACTGGGGTGACATTGCTGAGCACAAAGAACTTATGGTCATATCCATAGAAGAGCTCTGTATCAATAAATACAGGACATTCTTTGCTGGAGCCAAGCAGGGTTCAAAACATTAAACAAAGCTGCGCTAGCTGGCTGGGTGGGGTAAACTGAAAATTCCTCTAAAGGCTTACATTTATGAAAGCAAACTGGATCGATTCCAAAACTGACCCACCTGACCAAAGAGGAAATATTGACTTTAATGTAATCCCTTACATGCTGAGGAATTTGTTTTACGCCCTCTTCTCAAACAGAATGGAAAAATTTAATGATACTCTCCCCAACATTATTTGAAAGAATCAGTGAGCAGATTAAAGTAAGAAAATGAAGGTCAGTATCTTTTGTCAGTCCCTGCCAATTTTTAACCACTAGTTTGGTGATTGGCAGTCTATAAATGAGCTAGACTTAGCTGAGTAATACAAGCATAGCTCTTCTAAAGCTGGATTTTAGTAGGCAGCTGGGGTGGAGTTCCCCATTTCTTTCACCTCTGTTGCACATGGAAGTGGAAATCACAAATTTTAAACTTAAATTCCTTCATTGTCATCAGGCAGACTCATGAAGCCAAGGCATCCTTAAGTTACTGGCTACCTGTTTTGAACACCTCAGGAGGGACTAATCATCTATGAAATTTCAGCAGTGGAAAAGGGAGCCAATATGAGCTACTGTGGACATGCTTCAGTAACTTTAAGCTTGAATGATTGGGCGAGGATGTCATACAGCCTCTTCCCTTCTTTATCATGGATCCAAAGCCTCAAAGGGACACAGAGAAGACAGGAGACAAGAAGATGCACCAGCAGGGAAAACAAAAATATTGTTTGCAGAAATAAAGCAAATTATGAAATAGGTGTTTTGTTTGCTTTTCTTTAAATGAACTGTACCAGCAGCAAAATCTAAAATCAACAAAAAGGCTCTCAAAATCAAAATTATTGATGACTGGCCCACAGCTTAGGGAAAGAGTTAACTTAAACTTAGCTTTGTTTATCCTTCCATGTCTGATAATTACATAAATGGGAATTGGAGGGAGCAGTAGGATGCTGGCCTTCAGGGTGCCATAAATGTTAAAAGTACATGACCTTGGCTTTGAAAGGCTGGCATGCGCTGAAGTTGTGGTTTTCCCCCATAATTTACATTTTTGTATTTGTCCCGCCTGTATTCCACAATGTAAAAGCATGTTAAAATTACCCATTTCTACAGAAAATAAATATGGAGGCACCAGGATGAATATGAATGACATTAGGAAACACCCGATTTCCAAATCTTTAACTACAGCCATTTGACAGTAATACTAGGTGCTGCAGCTTTATTTTCCACATTGCTGCCCCAAAATGCTTTGCACAGTTGGATGGTAATTACAGTTTTAATGACACAAGTAGGAGTGTGAATTTAAGCATAAACAGCTACAAAGAAGAGAGTAAACTTCAGCCGATATACAAAAAGATTAAGCATAGGGACACATAGAACATGATCTAAATGCCAAGAAAGGAGCAATAACAACCTTAGCTTTCATGCTTCCCTGCCTTTTGCAGTAATTATCAACCAAGCTAGCTGATTTGAAAAATATTTGCATTTCAGCTGTACAGTGCTCACTACGGGTTCAGTGTCCAGTCACAAAAGGCAAGCAGCTCTGTAAGAAAGATCTGAAGCATAAAACTAAACCTGAGTCGACAGGGGAATGAAAAACAAGAATTTTAGACTTGTCTCCTGTAAGCAACACAGGTAAGTGTGAGAAACACTGTGCTCCACATGCAGGACCTGACATGCAAGTCAGTGCCAAGCTCTAAAGTGATGGCAATAAAGAGATGTTCCCAGAATAAGACAATCCTCCCTTTGAAAGATACCCCAAAAAGAGAGAGGAAAGCAATTCTGGAATTTTTTAATTGCTGTACATTTCTAGTTTGCTAGGTCCCAGTAGCACTCTGAACATAGCTATGATACCAGAGCCCCTCCCAAAAACACTGTGTAAGCACAAATGTAAGGGCAGTGAGGAATTCACTGGTGCTTCTTCAAAAAAATAAATAGTATTACCCTCCAGCCAGGAAAAAAAAAATCGAGTGTGATTTGTGAAAAATGTTTTACGTCTAATTAATTGCAATGATAAATAACAAATTAATGTCTGAAAGCATTACAAGATAGCAGCAAATCAACAAGACTATGCCAAAACAGCTTTAAAATACTCAAAAAGTAACACTGAAATGACACATACAAACTTGTTTCTTTCCCCACTTAATTTTCATCCTCCTCTATCAAACTCCGTAAATTATTCATAAATCTCAGTTTATGTCTAATTATACCATTGAACCTAAAGTACATGCACACCCTCATATCCTATCTCTAATTGAGCCTTTGTGAATCTGCGTGGGCTTTGAACAACACCAACCATAACACGCGACACAGCATACAAAGTGTGATAACACTATATCCAAAGCATACTAATATGCTAGCCAAAAGCCTGCAGCACACCATGCAAGCTAATATCCAACAGTGTGGGAATGCCCTCTGCTGGGATAACCTACCACACAGGCAAGATGTTAAACCTCCAGCCTAAACCATTTAGCACTTACCTAAGACCAGTGCAGGCCCCTTGCAAGCCCCTGCCAGCTGAGACTCTTCGCCTGCTGTCCCTCTGCCTTAAATCCTGGCTGCCACTGGCTCCTCCGCTTCTTTGCTCAACACTACTCCATCTTTACCTTGGTTTTGGTGCTGGAAATGCAGCAGTAAGACTGGCTGAATCCAACAACCTCAGACTGATGCATTTAGAATCACAGAATCATAGAACAGTTTGGGCTGGAAGGGACCTTTAAAGATCCAACCCCCCTGCCATGGGCAGGGACACCTTCCACCAGACCAGGCTGCACAAAGCCCCATCCAGCCTGGCCTTGGACACTGCCAGGGATGGGGCATCCACAGCCTCTCTGGGCAACCTGTTCCACTGTCTCACCACTCTCATGGTAAAAAATTTCTTCCTTACGTCTTATCTAAAATTTACCTTCTTTCAGTTTAAAACCATTGCCCCTTGTCCTGTCACTACAAGCCCTATTAAAAAGCCTGTCCCCATCTTTCTTATAAGACCCCTTTGTATACTGAAAGGCCACAGTAAGGTCTCTCCTGAGCCTTCTCTTCTCCAGGCTGAACAAGTGCAACTCTCTCAGCCCTTCTTCACAAGAGAGGTGCTCCAGCCCTCTGAACCATTTTCATGCCCCTCCTCTGGACCTGCTCCAACAGTCCATGTCATTCTTGTACTGGGGATCCCAGAGCTGGATGCAGCATCAACAGAGGCAATGCAGTGGCCTTACAAAGCACTGGCCAGACCCTGTAGAGTGTAATTTCTCAGGTTGAGTCCCACACATCACGCAGAGCATTCTCACATCTTTCCAGTCAGGAGGCACTGCTCTGCCATGACAATATTGGACCCTTTCAATTTGACATCCTCTGACAATCTTCCAGAAGAAAGGCATATTAGCATGTAACAAAATTAAATCTTGCTTTTCCTGGCTATCACTTACAATCTTTTGAAAACACTTGATGGATCCTATGGCCCAAAATGTCAGGATAAAAAATAAGTGCTGCTCTAAAACCCATTTTATCAATCCCATTAAGTAAACAAAGTCCAATTTGATTAATATTCAAATATTTTTCTTCTGCCACCTGTAATTCCTCTAGGTCTTGATCCCGCAATTATCCTCTCCCACTCCATGCCTCTAACTGAACTCTGTGCATACTGTGGAGCTAAACCCCCACCACCTGTAAGTCAGCCTGAGTGCATGCACTTCAAGGAGTTCTGTCAAGTCACAATATCAAAGGCTCAATCTACTTCACTTCAAAAGAGTTAGTCATGCAAATACGGCAAAGCATGTGCATATTTGCCAGGTCAAGACCCTATTTGCCTGTAACAATTAACATCCAACATAGAACTTAAGAGAGAGACAGGGATGGGTTGAATATTTTTTGCACCAGAAATAAGTAAGTTGAATATGATCAAAAATAGCTAGAAGGTTAAGAAAACCACCGGGAAGTTCAAAGTGAAAGCCTGAGGTTTGCTGCTAATCCCTCAAATCTCATGCATGTGCCTTGTCCCCTGCTTCATAAGAACCTCATGCATGAAAGTACACACATCAGAATAGGTGTAGAGTAGGATACGAGCCTGGGACTCTCAAATGTGCATACGAGAATTTGATCCCACTCGGTATTAATGGGATTTAATGCCTCCTTTCCCTTTAATGCTCCTTTTAATGCCCCATTTCTGACCTCAAACTTGTCCTCATATGCTTTATATCTACTGCAAGGATTTCAGCAAAATGGAGATCTCAGAGCTAATTCAAGCCCTCTGTCCAGCCAACGCACGCTAGTGAAGAACACTCCTGATTTTATAGTATTTTATGAAAAACATACAGCTACTGTGACTTTCTTTTTACAAAGCCCACTTCTTAACACTGTCAGAAAATGGAGATACAGCGGCATTGTCCTTTAAAACAACCATTAGCTTTGGATACAGGATTCAAAAGAATCACTTCTCGCAGGCAGCACAAACCAAGCTTTCACTTGTACACTCCCCATTCAAGCCACACCAGAATTAATGTTGCTTGGTGACCTCGTGGGTATGCATTACGGTAGACTTTAATTACATGACCACATACTGTTCTCCCCATCTGTTTTGCCCAGCAGAAGAACAAGCACTTGGTGAAAGATCTAGAAGATCAGTGTCGCAGTCAAACAGAGCAGTTCAGCCTCCTGTCTCAGGAACTCAAACAATTCCGGCTTCAAACAGGAAAAATCGACCTTCTCACCTCTACGCTGGTGACTTCTGAGCTTCCTTTTGCTCTGTGCAGCTCTACCCCACAGCTCCACTGGGAAAAGGGTAATTGCTGGAGATGCCTGGGAGTGTTTTGATAAATGAATTGTTATTTGTGTAAAGGGAAAGGTGTAAAGGAAATAATGCAAATGTTTAGTTAACTTCTGGGATCTCTGTCTCTCTCTCTTGTAAATACCTTTGGTTCATTTTGTAGTCATGAAGAGAACTTAGCATTTCTCTGACCAATGCACTGTTAAATGAGTTACATTTTAAGAGATTTGAGCTACTCTAAAAGGTGTTTGCTCATTGTGATGCTCACAGCTGATCCCTCCCTTTTTTAGCAGAACCTCATTCCGAAATTGTCGACGTCCACGTCCCTCTCTTTCGCCCACAGGGAAGGAGCCAGCCCTGAAAAGTGTTGCTGCTCCTCACCTATCCTGT
>JANZLP010000008.1:16711428-16721611 GCA_026930925.1 Chelictinia riocourii | reverse complement strand
TACAAGCCACTTGAGAGATTTTTCTATTAACTAAAATGATAAAGGTTTACAGCACTGCAGTGTCTTGAAGTGTCTCTCTCTATAGTGGTAAGTAACATTGGAATTCTTTCCGCCCCTGGTTTTGGCCCATGCTGAGTAATGCTTTCCCAAGCTGCTCCTGGGGACGATTTATGAAGGGCACTGCTGATACCCAGCGGGCAGCTTGGATAAGGCCACCCTGTATGCACAGTAGTAGGGTTTGAGTTTAATTGGTGTCATCTAGGCTGTGCGGTGCAGGTTGACCAGGGAGTGCACTAGGGAATGTTTGATTTACTGATGGAGCTGTGTTAACAAGCAGTAAGAGGTAACCCAAGTAAGAAAACAAAGAAAGCGTACCACCTCAAACTTGTATTCATTCTTGTAGGAACATAGATTAATCTGGTAGCAAGGTTATATACCTAACTCAGCCCCAGTGACAGTAACCAGGCTTCCTACTTGTTCCATGGCAAGAAGTAGGCTTTATTTGTTCATTTTGACTGGGACATCCCACTCCATGTGATGAAATGCAGAGAGACAGGCGAGACACCTGTATCCAAAGCTGCGCTACATGAAAACTTCTCCTAAGGGTTAGTGCCTTGGACTCCAAAAGCCCCTTCTTTCTGGAGAGTCACATTCTTCAGTTCCAATAGTTTTGTGAGGGGACATTATTCAAGTCTGTCCAAATAGGCTTTGGCCATGATTCCTTCTTTCTCTTACATCCACATGGAATATTTTCTATGCTGTTTAATCTTGGCCCAGTAGTTGCAATATATATTTTATTTTGTTTTCATTTTCTCCTCATTTTAAATTCTCCAGCGTCTCCAATTAAGCTCCACTTGGCTGGCAGACTTAAAGAATGATCTCATTCATGTGCCAGACAGACAAGGTCTCTCCCAAGTCCACCCAGTGTTAAGTAATGACTTCCAATTTCAGACAACAGATCGAACTCTTTAACTTACTACTGTAAATATCCTTCACGAGCCATTATTGAGCTAAATACTTTCTTGTTCCTTCTAGGCGGCTTGAAGAAATGAGGCAAAGGAAATGAAAACTGATTTTGGAGAAGAAAAAAATTACCTATTTAGGTACACACACATACGTAGGTGAAAAGTACTTCTAAATTAACAGGCTTGTTTTTATTAATTGTATAAAGAAAAACTCTGTGTGGGTTAGTGAGGGGTAGGAAGGGAGGAGGAAGATAGCGATTGCATTGAAACTTGCCCCTCTGGAAGCAGCTCCTGTCTCTGGGTCTCTTCCATGCTTGTGTCTTCTGAGCCCAAAGCAGCTCTCTTCTGATCTGTTAGCTTTCCACAGCCATTTTCACTCCGCTTGCATACTGGTTTATGGTTGTACAAATCTGCTCTATCCAAATGGCATTAGATAAAGAAATGTATGACTCTCTTTGATGGATGCTATATTCTGAACTCATTCAGACAGGAGGGTTAAGGCTTTCGGTTTGGGTACTGGTTTAGTACCAAAGATTTTTCCACCTTGGGTACACCTGTAAAATCCATGGGGTTATTGTGAGGTGAAATACCATGCATTTGTGTGGGAATGTGTTCTCTAGCAGCGAAGGAAAATAAAATGAAACCTTGTTTTAGTGTTAATTAGGGTTAAAATGGTAAATAATGCTTTGTCCTACTTTGACAACGCTCTTTTGAAAATACAGCCTCTGACCCATGACTGTTACACACACATTTTTTCTTTCTTTACAGAAGATCGCTTTTATTTTTTGAGAATCTATAAAAACATGGGACTTGTTTTGAGCTCTGTGATGCTGGTATTCCTCTTTCTTACATCTGTTTGAATGAAATCAGAAAAAAGACCTTGGATTCTTGGGTTCAAATTGAGTCTGAAACTGAAGAGCAAAAGCATATATTTGGTCTTTGATCTTATACATGTGCCTTCCAACCACCTTTTCCATTTACTGCATTATTTGATTTAAAGTCATGCTTTTTTTTTCTTGGAAAGTTCACTGAGCCAATTGCATGGCTTTCACAGTGATGGGCGTTTACTTCCCAATTAGTCCCACTGAGCCAGCAAGACTATTTGCCTGAGAGCCCTCATAGCTGTGAAAAAACCCCAGCCACCCAACACAAAACAATGAGGATCACAATCTGGCCCTTTGCAATTAGCGCAACACTGTCAGGGTTTCACTTTCCTGCTTAAATCCTGTAATGAGCAGCCATCGGAAGAGGAGGTAAATAAAGCTGTCATGCATATTGACAGTAATACAATATCACTGCTCATTTTTTTCCCCAAAGTTAGAATTGCAGAATTAGCGTGGCACATGATGTTCTCCCCTCTCCAGCAAAACACGTACCAGCTGCAGTCTTTTAAAGTCTCCTATCATTTTGTTAGCACAATGACTGCCTACGTGAGCAAAAAAACATGGAAACTGCATCCTACCACAGTTGACAAGATTTTTTATTTTCATGATTACTTCCCTGCCTTTTTTTATTTTGCCTGCAGGCAAAGGTTGGCATACATGTCAAGAGAACATTCTCCAGCTGGGGCCTGCAGTATAGAGAATTGTATACTCCAGAGGGCTCATGGGACCTTAGGCAGATTATTATGGTAATATTGGAGACTGCTGTCCTTTCCCTCCCACAGCTGGGCCGCCTCTCTCATTGTAAGTATTGAAGCAATATGTTTTGCAAATTATACATTGGGAACAACAGGGACCCAGGAAAGTGAGGGAGAAAGAGAAACATGGCAAAATGTTGCCTTTAATATGATATTTTTCTTGTTCATCAAGCAAAAATAAATTAAAGCTTTAATTTTTTTTAATTAAATGAGGATCATATATTGGGAAAAAACAGCTATAATAGTAAAAAACTTAATATTGATTTTATTGAGTGAGAGTTTTAAGAAAATATGGTTTATTATAGGGAAATTTCACACAGTAACCTGATGCAAGAGAACCAGAGTAAGATTACATAATAGCTTTTATTACAGATTTCAAAAATCCTTTTGAGTCCAATGAAGCTGGATTAGCAAAAACTGCACAAAAAAATATCATTTTAATTAGTGCTAATGTGATCTCGTCATGGTCCAGCTGTTTCACACAGGATGAAAATCTGTGTTGCTTTATTAGCAATTCACCCTTCAAAATAATGTCACTTCTGATTTTTTACATTTCTTACTGATGTATATTTTAATAAAATAGCCAAATGATTTGGTGAGGGTTTTTTTGCTTGCTTGTTTTTAAATAAAGAGAGAGCATATATGGCTTAAAAGCATTACTGGTAGATAAATATTTCTTTTTTTGATCTTTTTCAGAAACATTAGCATAAAAGTCTGATTAAGATTTATATGGTGGTGTCTTAAAGGTGATTTTGTATTTATAAAACTAAGAAGGAAACTAACTTGGTAACTAGTTGAAATGATGGGTTACATGGGCCAGATACTTCTCCTTAAAGACTGGGTTTTATTTGCTTTTTAGTAAGCATGGGCTTCAAATCACAGTCTTTAACCAATATTCCACTATTCCGTTAGCCAACAGTCATTTTAAATTTAGATCTCCATTCATTTTTGACAGAACTATTTCACAACTCAATTCCATTTGGAGCTAAACTTCAATTTTAATCTAAATTAATTTCAAGTTACTGAAACTTACTGCTTCATTTATACATGAAACTGTAGTATATTGCCTTAGACACCTGCCTGAATTCTACATTAAAAATAAGCAAATGTAGAAAATCTCGGTGCTCACAACTCAATTTTCTTCTCCATTATTTTTATATGCTTTAATACAGTGGAGACCCCTTGCATGTACCACTGTAGAAAAAGACATTTATTTTTAATAACTTTATTCCTTTTCCCTATGTTGCTTAAAAGATTTCATTATGCACTATTCGTGCTGTGCTAATATATTTATCAGCTCTCTAATTTAGTTCAGACTTTGCTAATGTGTTCCAGGATGATGACCAATGCTTATGCTTTTTCTTAAACATTGTATCGTTTCTTTTCCCATTCTTAGACAGTGATTTTATAATAAACATTTAGTACAGGGAAACAGTTTGCAATCCAGTGGTAAGTGTTGTAAATTAAAGTGGGATTAATCTATACCATATGGTGTGGTTTTGACTATCATTTTAAATTACAATAATAGAAGAGGTTACTAAAGAAAACAACACAAGAACTGTATTTATTATATTAGTTGATTGCTTTGTAGAGTCTTGAAAAAACCCTGATGATACCATGACAGTATTTCTCTCCATTTCTCCTCTCCGATCTATAACACCATTAGAGAAGCCACCATTTGTAAAGAGGAAAGAGGCCCCCAAATAACAATGAGTTACCATGTGTCACCATGAAGCCACACATTTGCTACTCCTGAGCTGACGTGAAGGCGTGTATTTCACATTTGATGCAAGATTGCATGCAGCAGAATGAGGTGAAAAGGAAGCGGTAAAGGTAAAGGGTACTGTTCTGTGAGATACAGAAGCCAGTGCTGTGGTGCATTTTCTCTTTGGTTCTCCTGGAAGACAGAGGACTCCCAGTCCTCAGCTACCTTCCTCCTTCCCTTCCTCTCCCTACCCGGAATTCCTCCTTCCAGACACTACATATTGGTTCTTATCATTCTGAACTGTGATACCTCATTGTTTGAGGTAGATTGCCCCTTCAAGTTGCAGCATTCCCTATTTTCATCATTACCCTGGTGTCAGGTAGTTTTGCCACATATTCTTGAGGTTCCTCAGCTGCTTTCAACAACTGTTCTTGCTTTCAGCATTGCTAATGACAGACCACATTTTGCAAGCCAGTATGCACAGTTTGCCTAATGCTTACCTTCCTAACACAGACATTTTTCTGGATTTGTCACATGTGGGTAAAGTGTGACATTTAGAAAGACAATCCAATCTATGTGGCTTTTTCATATCTTGTCTACAATGAAAAATCCCAGTGGAATGAAGAATTGAAGAAATTCTGCATTTCTCCCTTGGGGCTAGTGTCTAAGGCTAAATCTACATTGCCTGATGAATATGCCTTAGGAAATGTTCCTTAGCCCATGGAAAAAGTGGTGCACACTTACTTGTTCATGTTGTTCAGTGTAGCAGGACAGTGCAGGGTTGAAGGAGTCAACTTTGGATCAGTCTGCTTTGTGCTCTTTTAGCAGTGAACTACCCCCAGACTCTACTTGATTTCTGTTTTGAAGGGCGTTGGATGGTTCGTTCCTAAAGAGGTCCCAGTAGCAAAGTAGTATTTTTGCAGTGTGGGTGCCCAGAGGACTCAGGACCCTGTAGTGAGCAGGAGAGGTCAATTACTCAGCTTTGTAGGTGTGCTGTAATACTCCAGCATTTTCTCCTGTGAAATCATGACAGCAAAAGAGAGACTAGCAGGAGGAATATTCCAAGCGGTGGTACTATTTGTGAGTCCCCACACCAGCTACACTGCCTTGGTGTGAAATGTAACAGTGGGTGATGCTGGTTAATGTCATGTCAGGTTTCTTTTCTTAGCAGGTAAGAAGGACTTGGCTCCTGAGCTGTGTTGGGTCTTGCCAGCTTGTGGCTCTGGGAACTTACTGTTTGCAAGCAGCCTTATCAAAGTAAGATAAGGCTGATAAGGAAGATAAGTAAGACATCTATGCACTAACTCCTGAGGCACAGTTTTTCCCAAAACTGTGCTTTGGTATTGTTTTGGTATTTTTGAGGGAGAGCTTGTCTCCATCCTGCTGAAGCATGGTGTTACAGTGGGTCCATGTCCACACTTGAAATACAGAGACTAAAGCAAGAGTTGTTTATGTCTTTCCAGAGGTGGAAAACTGATTTGAAAGGCCTTTTGACTTGGTGTCTATTGGCAGACAGCTATCCCAAGAAGGGGCTTCAAATATGCATGCGGGTCTGCTCTTGAAGATGTTAATGGGGCAGACAGAGTAGGCATGATTCAGGTTCAGATGCTGAATAAATAGGTCTTGATTCCTTTTTCCTAAATATAGTGGTTAGGGACATTTGAAAAGCCCTGGGCAACCTAGCTGTCCTGCCTGGCCTCCCACCACTGGTCCAGAAGGGTTCAGGTTTCCCACAGGGCTCGTCAGATCTGCCAATGGATGTCCTGCACCATCTCAAATGGCACTAATTGAGACCCTGCATTTGGGGATGGGATTCATCTTTAAAGTGGACGCCTAAATGTGAGTGTCTAAATAGAACTGTATGCCTAGCTGTGAGGTAGATGTTAAGACAATTTTAGCCAATGGAGACTGGTTAGTTAATACAGTCAGTGAAGCCTGCAGAGCTACCTAGCTCACCCTAACCTACATTTAGTCAGCTAATAGCTCTTTAGGTTCCATTGGGATGGATTTGCATGGACTATGATGACAGCTTAGGCACCTAGGGTGGGATACAGTGTCCATCTGAGATATCCTAGAGTATCCAACCTGGCCTAAATAAGTGAACCAAGATCTCAGAAGTCTGGTGTCATATCTGGTCAGTCCTGTGCTAGTGTTTCAAATGGCCCTATATACTTATGCTAGAGCAATTAAATCCTGCCCCTTACAGATACTCTTACAGATATCTTTCTTTAGTTAGGAGCTTATACCAATGCTCTTAACTTTACCTCTGCTCATTTTTTTTGTGTTTTTCCTGGTATCTGGAGGTTTTGCACTTGTGGTTTTTACATCATGCTAGCTACAGTGTTTTTTCTATATTCTCTTACAGCTCCAGCAGATCCAGTGCTGGTTTTTTTTTAGTACCCATTTTACACATTTATGGTCACAGATGATGTAGCTCTTATGAACTAAAAACAAGGAATCCTTCACATGACCAACAGTAGCCACCTGTGACTTGTAGTGTTTCAGCTGATTTGGAGGAAAGTTTTGGTATCTTCCCTTTCTCTTATAGATCAAATCTATCAGATTAATAGGTGGAAGGGTATATGGAAAAAAACTGGTTTTTGGTCTTGTTTTTCTCCCTTTTGTGATGATTGTTTTTCAGCTTTCCTAGTGAAAGAGTGAAAGCCAGCATTTTGTGAATCTGTCCTTTTAAGAATACACCCTTCAGCACACTTAAAATGGACTTTTTCCCCACCATGATCTGGGTGATAATGAAGCAATGCACAGCCTGTGAGAAGCAAGCATTTTTGAGTAAATTACCAAATTATTATTAAGCACACTTGTTGGATATAATACAAGGGACTTTATTATTGTCAAGCATTATGCTAAAAAGGCAAAATGGAAATAATTACTTTAAAGATGGTATTAAATGATATTGGGGAGTGAAGGAAATTCTGCAAATTTCAGCAGACCTCATGATTTAAACATATTGAGTAATTAATTGGTGTGTAACTCTTCCCTTTGTCAAAGTGTCAGGACTTAACCAATATAAACTGAGAAGTCCCCCTGCATAATACCAAAGTCCTGATTTGTATTTCCATTCAGGTTTTAAGTGGTGAAATCCTGACTCTTTGCAGGTGAACAGGATCTTTCTTTCATGTATTTGGCTCAGAGACAAATCTTGGTGAACTCTCTGGAAAGTTTCACTAGGCAGCGAAGGATACGCATCCCTTTCTGCTAGTGGTGTCCAATGCATGTTCAGTATTTGTTGCAACTGCTTTCTTCCTTGAATCCCTTTGTCTTTAGAGACAACCAGGCCCTGGCCAGCCAGATATTGTGGGGAAGACTCATCATAATACACTGTAGCTTGCCTAGGTTGCCATGCGAACCTCATGAAGTTCAACAAGGCCAAGTGCATGGTCCTGTGCATGGTTTGGGGCAACCCCAAGCACAAATACAGGCTGAGCAATGAGTGGATTAAGAGCAGCCCTATGGAGAAGGACTTGGGGGTACTGGTGGATGAAAAGCTGGACATGAGTTGGCAATGTGTGCTCACAGTCCAGAAGGCCAGCCATATCCTGGGCTGTATGAAAAGCAGCATGGCCAGCGGGTCGGGGGAGGGGATTCTCCCTCTCTGCTCTGCTCTCGTGAGACCCCACCTGGAGTGCTGCATCCAGCCTCTGGGTTCCCAACATCAGAAGGACATGGGCCTGTTGGAACAAGTCCAGAGGAAGGTCACAGAAATGATCAGAGAGGTGTCACACCTCTCCTATAAAGACAGGCTGAGAAACTTGGGTTTGTTTAGCCTGGAGAAGGCTCTGGGGAGACCTTATTGCACCCTTTCACTACCTAAAGGGGGCCTACAGGAAAGCCAGAGAGACTTTTTGCAAGAGTATGTCGTGACAGGACAAGGAGTAATGCCTTTAAACTGAAAGAGGGTAGATTCAGATCAGATGTAAGGAAGAAGTTCTTCACTGTGAGGGTGGTGAGACAGTGAAACAGGTTGCCCAGAGCAGTCGTGGATGACCCATCCCTAGCAGTGTTCAAGGCCAGGCTGGATGGGGCTTTGAGCAGCCTGGTCTAGTGGAAGGTGTCCCAGCCCATGGCAGGGTGGGTTCGAACTAAATAATCTTTAAGGTCCCTTCCAACCCAAACCATTCTATGATTCTATACTGAAGGGTGAGTGTGACAATGGATGTGTCAGACATTGTCTTAAAAATGAGTGACATAAATGTCAAGAAGTTTCATTGTTGCTGTCACATCTTTGAGCTCCAGTCTTCTTGCATATGTGAACACACATAAGTCTTCCTTTTGGTCGTCTTTCTTTAAAAGGGAAGGATGGTTTAGCCTCCATTCCTCTCTTTTATTCTATGACTTTAAATAACATGCTGCTATTAGTTTTGTACTGTACTATTTTCCTTACATTCTCCAGGTTTTGGTGGGGAATACATACCTTTTTTTTTTTACTGTGATTTTTTTATTCTTATACAGCTGAAGTACCACAGAACGACTGTGCCTCTGACCTTTTAATCTCTTATGAAATTAGAGGTATCAAACTTATTAGCATGTGAGAAGCTGGAGGTACACAAAAGCTTTGACAGCAGATGTCAAGATGTCATTATCATCAGAATTTGAAGGGACACTGTATCTAACTTCTATGAGCTGTTACGTACTGCATTCATCAGTTCATTAAGACGGCATAGGAGCAAATATGTAATGGACAGTTATGGCAGAACCATTTGTTCTGGAACAGGATTATCCTTCCTGTCCACATTAGCTTTGTGATAAATTTATTTTTATTTCCAAATTCTCTTCCATGCAAACAAAGGTAATGGAGAACTTGAAAGCTGCTATCTCATACATAGATTTAATTAGGAGGTTAGTAAGAACTTCCAGTAAGGAACTTCTTCCATTGTCAGGTAGACTTTTCCTCTGAAACCCGTTTCTTTAGTTCCCAAATTTTGTAAAGGTCTCTCTTAAGAAAATGTTGGTCACTTTCTTCTGGTATGATTCACAGCCTTACCCTTTTAGAATAACTATATTAGATTGGGGATACTCTTTCTTGTATTTGAGGGCAAATTATTGGGATAATCTGAGGTTAAAAACATCAAAATAGCAACTTGAACCCATTTAGTGGGTGTTGCCTTCTGGTAGGATGTGGCTTCACGCTTCCTGCCCTTCAGTCCCCAGTGAAGGGGTTGGTAATTTTTCTGCTTGTTTATGCTGGTTTATTTGGTTAATTATATTTAAAGTGTAGATCTGGAAGCTGTTGTTACCCTTCTGCATTTTGAAAATGGTACTAGTAACCTATCTTCTTCAGCCAATAGTCTATGTTAAGGATTTCACCAACAAATATGAAGACATACTAAATTAAATAAGAAAATGCTGCTGTTGGTAATTTGCTTAAATTTGTTGTATATAAATTGAAGCCTCCACTGGAATACGTATGAGGGATTTTCAGTATGGTAAAAAGTCTGGAAACTGCTGCCTTAGAAAACCACATTCTCTAGAAATTAATCTTTAAATTAGAGACAGGCCCATCTGTGTGCACCACTAAATTGGCTTTGGGGGATATAACTCAAGAGCAGGCCTCATGATACTCCTTCTCAAAAGTGTAAATTTCACTTGTTTCCACATTGTGAAAACAATATTTTGAACATTAAGGGAAAAAAGTGCTTTGTTCTTTTGAAAGCTGAAAACTTTACAAGTTACTAAATAAAATAGAAGTCAAAATACTGTGTTTGGAGACTTTAGTAACTTTAACATTCCAGCTGCCTTATTTTAAATAATAATTGGCATAAAATATATGCTAATTCTAATATCCATAGGAAAATACTTAAAATTGCATTAGTAGATTAATAAGTGAATAGTCACTTACCATAAATCTTGTATTCC
>JANZLP010000008.1:16510115-16521056 GCA_026930925.1 Chelictinia riocourii | reverse complement strand
GGACAAGTGGCAACATTCACAGGCTGCAATAAAGGAAATGCTGATTGAACGTTCAGAAAGTTCTGCACAGTGAGTGGCTCCTCGCTTCTTCTAATTGCAAGCTCTGCTTAGGGTTGCCCCCGTGCCTGGCTGTCAGCTCTGCCCCCTTTACTGGGAAGCAGTTGCCCCCAGGGCTGCTCCAGGCTGCCTGGGAATGATGGCAGGGATGGGGTCTGGGAATGCAGTTGGTGGCCAGCCAGGAGGAGAGTGGCCATGGGGCTATATGGCAGGGTTTAGCATAAGCTCTCGGTCCCAGTCCCTCCTCAGACCAGTCCCTGCCATGCCAGGGTGACTCAGGAGCCCAGAGTCCCCCAAAACATGGATCAGGGATGCGCAGGATTGCCGTGCCGTGGTACAGCATGGCAATGTCGGCACTTGCGGCTGCATTTGCTGGCATCGGGGTCAGCCAAGGCTCCTTCTTTCCTATTCTCTGATTGAGGAGAAAACTGGCCCCTTTACAGGCGTGGGAACCTCCAAGGTGTTTGTCTAAGGAGGAGGATTTAAGGATAGGAAAGGCACAGGATGTCCCCCTGAGAGCAAGCCTGGCCTGGCAGCGTGGAGGTGCTGATGGGCACAAAGCAGGAATTTAGGATGGTGACTGGCACAGAAATCCTTGTTTGATGGAGTAAATCCATCAGGCTGCTGGGCTTTCATGGGCACGTGGCTGCTTACAAAGCGACAGCAGGATAACCTGCTGAAATGTACTGAGCTATTGGATGATTTTTTGAAAATTATAACTTGAGGTTGTCTATTTGGAGGTGTGTGTAGAAATACCGTAATACTGTAGTGAACTGCATATGAAATCTAATGTTTTCGGTTGATTTCCATCAGAGCAAATAGCTTCCATTCACATTTAATTCTTTTTTTTAGTTTGATTTGTACAAAGAATTAGAAATGTCTGTTCTCTGGCTCCATCAGGGAAAGCTGAGCACGATCTGTGAGCGCTTACGTTTAAATTTAAATCAATAACTTTTCTGGACATTTAAATTACAATTAAGATATTAAACAACATAAGTAAAAAAAGTCTTGATCTCTCTTTACAACAATTACATCAAAAAGAAAAGACATTGGATATTATTAGTTTCAATATGTACTGGGTTACTTAAAATGCAAATTGCTTTCTGAATCCTTAAACCTGAAGGTCTAATTATTGGTATCTATTCTTGTTACTGACGAACTCTCTTTTCTGGTCATGCTAATAATAATCGTAATGCTATTTCTCTCAGTTCCCATTTTGTGGGAATTCCTCACCGTCTCCATTTTCTTGGGTTTTTAAACCAGTTTTTCTTAAAAAAAGGGGGTCCATACGATCACTTCATTTGCTGACCTCTCCCACTTGCATCCCCCTCAGCAAATGACTTTTAAACTCTTTGTCCTCTTTCAACCAAATGAAACAGAGGGATAGAGGTTTTCAAAAGAATTACCCTCCTACCAGATTTGTGGAGCCTGACAGCTAGATAGAGGAGAGCTGAACAAAAGCCCCTTGCTGATGGACAAACGAGCAGACCTAGGTTATGAGACATTTCTTCTGCCCCAGCATGCACTTTTTTGTGGTCCTTGGAGGAGCCCAAGGGCACCTGGGGTGGGATTTGGGGTACTGTAGGATGAGCATGTGAGTGCAGATGAAAGGAGGGGACCCAAACCAAGAAGCCTGATTTACCTATTAATTGTGTAATTCATGAGGCAATTTGTCTGTCTGCCTTCCCCACTGCCACCCCTATTCATTTTTCTTTGCTTTACCCTCTTTGAATGAACTGATAAGAGCTTTCTAAACTTGTCCAAGTGTACAAACAGACTGAAAACAGAGTCCATTTGACCTTGGGTCACTGCCTGAGAATAAGCTTTTCAGGGTGTTTTTAAGTACGTAAAATTCCAGGAAAAGTGATCTACAGTCTCAGAGTTTTAATTTGACCTCCTTGAACTCAGAAGCAGAGCTGCTATTTCTGTGCCAGATAATGACACACACTTTTTATGCACCACAATTAGTGTTACATTTCTTCACATGTAGAAGCCTCAAGTGGGATTGTGACCTCTTTGAGCTTGGTGTTTTACAAGGGTGTATGTGCAAGAGAGAGAATGAAACACAAACCAGAAGCAAAAAACATTCAATAAAGTTTTCTGTGAATATTAGAAATGGCCAAGAACTTTTTGCCAAAGCAACTGTCATCACAAAATGCCAGTTATTTGAAATGGAAACTCCTTTTCTACAAATGCATTCGTTTCAGCTATATTTTTTTGTATGAGATGGGAAGAAGTCCCAGGCTTAGTCCGCCCTGTGCAGAAACCTGTTGCTGTCTGGCAAAGCACCAGGCACAGGCCTGCATCTGTAAAGAGGGTAAAAACCTCTCTGGAAATTCAAATACTGCGTGCTGAAGCTCTTATGGTCAATCCTGAAAGATTTACCACACCCCCCTGCCCAGATATCCTGCTTGTGGGGTGATCCACATGAGCCTGGTTGTGGGAGCTGCTCCTCAGCAAAGTGTGAGGTGAGCTACCCACAGTTCCTCAAACAGGCTCACTGGCACCTCTGCTCTGGGGCTCGGGCTCTACCTCAACCCAGGATCTCACTGGGAGAGGAATTTCCCACTTTGTAAGGGGGAAATCATGGTGCACCTGGCACTCTTATGATTTTCTACTAACCACTGCATAAAGCCTGAGCTTAGGTGCAACCTAAGTTATTAACGCTCTGCTACAGGAAGTTCTTTACCCCACCTTGTCTGTGAAAATTAGATATTTTGAAATTGCCCCTTTGTTACACCTTGAGGCAATTGGAAGAGGCAAATAATAGCCAAAAAGAAAATTTGTTAATCCTCATTACATATACAACCATGAAACTCATTTCTTAAAAATTCATACTCTGGTATTGGGGTGGACTGAGTTATTTGCTCAGCTATTTGAGTAGCATCAACACAATCTTTCAATAAAGTGCTGCTGAGCTTTGAAGGTTAACTACATTTTTTTAATTGTTCTTTTCTATGATTACTTAGAATATTTTTAAACACAAAAACTTGGTTTTTTTTCCATAAATGAAAATAAGCTATTTTTTTTCAGACAGTTTCATATATTACAATTACTTCAGCCATCACAGTCTTTTATGCCATATCATCTTAAAGATTTTCAGGTGGAAGGCTGGTGTTTATGTCTGTTCCATTGTGGTTTATGTTGTCTTACTTAAGCTGACTCATGCTGATAAAAATGGAAATTAGTGCAGATGACTGGGTGAAAATCAGAAGGAGAAGTAGAAAGTGCTGGAGTAAGGAAAGGAGGAACAGAAAGAAGCCTGATCTGTATAATAGCTGATTATTCACAGATACAATCAAATATCACTGTGGTTAGAAAGTACAGCATGGTAAGAGGTTAAATGTTTGAAAAAAAGTAGATCCTAAGCATCTCAGATTTTTGGACACTTTAATCAGGTCTCCCTTGCTGAAACATCCCTCCATTCAGAGAACAATTACAAATACAGATTAATGCATTTCCAGAGTATGCTGCCATGTGTGGATGAGCAACATAAGAAAGTCCACAAGAAAACAGAATTCTATCTTCCGAGCCACGGATGTGGTATAAGGAGAAGAAAAAATCACCGAACAAACAGCTCTTCATTAATGGAGCACTATTGCACTATGCACAGAATGAGGCTGGGCTTCTTGGAAAAGGTAGTAAGGGATCGCATCCTTAAGCTCTACTTCTTAAAATAGATGCACAAGAGGTTTAAATGAAATAGTGCAGGTCAATACATCCCAGGTGCTTGCTAGCTCTATTAAGTTTTATTTTATGATATTCATAATAAGGAAGATTTTTCCACATAATCATACTTTATTTTTACCTGTGGTAACCTGACAGAACCCTGCTGATGGCTCTTAACCCCAATGTAACAGACAAGGTGTAAGGAAAATAAAGAGAGAGATTCCCCCCCACCCCCACCCCACGTCAAACTTATTTCATGCTTAACACAGAAAACAAATATTCATATAAAAAGGGAAATCACATAACTTACCCTTCATAAATTAAATGCATGGATTTGCTCTGCATCACATGTTAAGGTATGTTTGGATCACATGTTAAGAGATGTTACAAGACAAAATGAAGATGAAGAATGAGGCGAAAAGTAAAACTGAAAAAATAGAACACGAATACTGATTCATGAAAGAAAGCAATAGAATTGTTTTGGAAATTTGAATGTTCAAGATAGACAAGCCCTCAGGCAGGGCTGACTTGCATAATCGACCTTTACTGGATTTGGCAGATAGAGAAACCAAGTGTGACAGTGCTAGACGTAGGAGTTTTACCGGGCTGAATTGTTCTTCAGCAGTCACTATGGCATACTGAACCAGGCACAAGCAAGTGTTCCTCCAGCCTCCAATGAGCATGTTTCTGTTATTAGCCAGTATTTCTGTCTCTCAGGCATGGAAATGGATGTTATTGATTTTGGCAACTGAGGATCCTCTGTGTGTTTCTTGCCAGACCCCTCAAAAGTGTGTGCTGGCATTATCAGAAGATCAAAGGAAAACAAGATTTATCTTGTCAAAGTCAGTCATTTAGTGCAATCTAATTTGAAGAATTTCTTTACTATACTTCAGAACTAACTGACAGTTTTTCATCATGTCATGAATATTTTTATTAGGTGATTGAAAACATTTGAGTGCAGCTTCTTCATTAATCATGTCCATGTGGCCTAAATGACTTTTGAGCTCCTTCATTCTTTTGTTATTGTATTTAGCAGCATTTTTTATTTGGCTACAATTTACAAGGAAATTTAGGACCACAGTGATGATTTTACTCTATTCATTTTTTAAATAGGGTGATTTATGAGCTTGAAAGTGGATTGTAATTTTAAATCATATGGCCTGTATCTTGTTAGATTAAACCAGTGATAAAGACAGGCCAATTAGATACTTGTTCTTTAGTTAGCTGGTCTAAATATTTTCATAGTTGTTAAAGTTCTTCTTGCAAATATTGTGACACTGCATCTAAGAAAGGAAAAGCTATACCATGCTTTAATACTAATTATCAATCAAACTTTCTGAAGGCTTGGTATACCCCATACCGATAATAGATTCCTTATCTAGTGTGATAAAAACAAACTGCAGAGCAGAGGTCAGAGGACATTTCTGAAGAAATAATCTGACCTTCTCACTAAACATGTTTTCCCCTCAGCTATGCAATTTTCACATGCATTTGTAAACTAAATCCATTGATTAAGTACTTCAGAACTTCCTTAGTATACTTATATGCTGGTTAACACGGGAATCATAACACTAGCAAGGACTAACTTGACAAATATCTTGGAAAATTCAGCGTGGCTTCACTAACATAAGGGCAGTTTATAAGAGAAGTTTTTTTGCTATCTAGGTTATGAACATTTCAAGCCTAACTGTACTACATAGTTTATTGCTCTTACTGCCCTATTAACAGTAGTGGGTTTTTTTTTTAATTCTAATGAGTCTTGACATGTTTATTTCATTCTTATGCCCAAGTTTCAGATAATCTTATATCTACCAGAGATGCAATCAAAACTTTCAGTAGACGTCTACAAAACTTCTCTTGCTATATGTCATTGCAAAACGCCACAGTATAAATAGCAAATATCCCAATATAATCAGCAAGCCTATCTTTCCTACTTCTCTCATTTTTTTCCGCACATTTAACAAATGATTAGAGCTGTCAAATGCTAATCGTGACATTTTACTTTTTTCTTTTGGCCCCGGTGGAGTTTAAAGCTCAGTAGTGATGTTCTGAACTCTGGCCCCAAGGCACCATCCACTACTACATGCAGAAAGCCCAAAGCATTAAGTTCTGTCAGGGACTCTTTGTGCTAAGCCATTTATAAGGTGGAAAAAAAGCAGCTGAACTGATTTTGTCCCTACTAGGGAGATCTGACCAGTTGCTATTCTTTTGTACTACATGTGTGCATGAATGGCATAATGAAACAACCTTTTGAAAGCAGCGATTTAAAGCTGTTTATAGAAAATGTTTTTTACAGACAAAACACAAAACCTGTGGTGTTCTTTGACACTGTGTACCACCATTTAATCTACTATCTAAAAAAGAAAACATTCAACATTGACATGTCTTGGAAATATATAATTTTAATGGTAATGAAGTATACCAAATGAAAACAGAATTTTAAAAATGTTTGAAAATATTACAAGTCCTTATTTTCATTGTTTATGGCACCTGACATTCAGGTTAGTCCTCTCTTCTGAGGTTTTTTTTCCCCCCCTTTCCTCTCAAATACCACCAAGAAGCACTTAGAGCTTGATTTAATTGTCTAAATATAGAAATCTATTGCTACTTCACACAGTCTAAAGTATGAAACCTTGAGTCACCTGCATGGAGGTAGTAAACCTGATACAGACCTTAGGGGAGACCCTGGCACCTGCCCAGTGGAGGCTGGAGACCAAATAGGATATCCTGGGCCACCTCCCATGGAGTGCAGCTTAAAACATCTTTATTTAGACACCTATATTGAAGCAGCTGAATTAGGTCTGAGGGGCAAGATTCGGGTTGAAATTAAGACCTCTGCATTTAGGAGTCTGTGGGGGTGAATGTATGTGAGCTAAGCGTGGAGATCTAGTCTATGTAACTGACAAAGTCTGGAGAGAGTCTGCAGAGCAAGTACAGATTGTTACTTTGGGGTGGGCTGAAGAGTTCTGCAGACTCCTCTGACTTCTTGGCTTGGGGGTCAGTTCTGCTGGCCTCATACATGCTCATACCTGCTACATGTGATAGCACATGCTCTCAGCTGCCGTGCCCCAGGGCACGGCCTTCAGCTGCTGCTCCAGAAAGTCACAAGTCTGCCATAGATCTATCTTGTAACTGCCCCATCTGTAAACATCTGTGTTCAGGCAACTGAGTCAAGGTCTGGATGTCCTTTGACTATGATGGGAGTTAGCCATTTAACTCACAGGCAAACACCTTCACATAGACACCTAAACTCAGGTGTCTTAAACTAGAGCTGAATCCCAGGCCTCATGGCAAAAGGCTGAATTGTGCCAATCATCGGATGGTGCAATTTGTATAATTTAGGAGACAGGATGCCTAGCTAGTCTGAATAATGTTATTCCTGTAGTAGAAGCTGGCACTCAGAACTCAAACAGGGCTTGGTAGTTATTATTGTGCCCAGCCTGCAGCAGAAAGAAGAGTCAGTCCTTGCTGTATTTCACACAAATTACCTATGACACAGTTTCAGGATTTAACCCAACTTTTTCTTTTTTCCCATCCCTATCTTATGCACAAAAAACCCAATCTCTTTTCAGTAAAGTTGCATTGAATATATATCTAAAGGAGATAATCAAAATTATTTCAAAATATGCAAACCATGAGACTCAGCTAGATTTAACTTTCTTCATAGATGCAAACTGCTGAGGAAAAGGGACATTCTGAACATGAGTTTATGTCTGGAGAAGTCTCCTCAAGCAAGTAAGTTTAAAATCTTCAGATAAGGTATATAAAATTTAACCAATTGTTTTAATGTTTACCGATCAAAGCTATTAGAAACTTAAATTACATTTTACAAATGCTGGTCATTTCCTTTAATCCCAGATTCTTACAACAACCTTGTCTGGCTCAGTGATGCTTAAAAATGTGTATATGTAAAAGTTACTTTTAAAACAAATGCTGAAAAAACCAGGGCTGGATGAGGAGTCTTAGATCACTGAGTCCCATTACTATGTATCAATGTCATCAAACAATCCTTTTTTACAGCTTCTATCTGCTACACTTTTGCAGCCATATGCTTGTCTTTTCATGAATGTGCTGTTTTTTTCTATCTGTATGAAAAGTTTTAGGAGTACAAATTAAATACAAGCTATTATCTGTCATAATGGTGGTAATGGAATAAATTTGGATGAGCTCTGGCTGGTAACGGAGGGACTTCAGCATAAGAGGTTAGGATTTCCTGATTGGGAACTAATATGGATCTTGAAGCAAGGAATATTGTTGCTTTTAAGATATGGGGCAACTACATTGAGAACTGGACCTGGGCATAAGGTGAAGGAATTGGCATTACCACCTCTCAACAGGAAGTCACCTAAAGGAGTGGGGGTAGAAACTTCCCCCCCCGCCCTCCATGCAGGGCTGGAATTCATAATTCCCTTCTCATCCACTTTTTCTTTGTTGAAATTATGGTAATGATACTTTTGGGGGAAATGTTATACTTTCATTTAAAAAGTGTTTGTTAAACTCTGATGAACCCCAAAGTTAACATGAAGTAGACACCCCATTCATCTGCCACAGTAACTCTTTGCTACACCTATTCCAGTTTGAACTTACTTTTTCCAGAAAATGAATAATCAAAGCAGTCCAGGCTATTGCAGACAAACTTTTACTTCCCTTTTGTACAAAGACATTGACACTCTTTTATCTTTATAGAGGAATACCACAACAGACATACCTAAGGATTGCATTATTTTTTTTCCATGGCCACATCACCTTTGTGGTCCATAGTTCCCTCCGATGAAATTAATCTCACACAGATGTATCTAAGTAGTCAACCTAGGGTTCCTTTATGGTCGATTTAGAGAAACAGGCACTAAGGAATCACTAATCTTGCCAAATATCTATTTCAGGATGAAATGGACTATGCCGTAAAAGTGCTGCCTATTTCTCCCAGTTGACTGTAATGGCATACATCTGTCTTTGGTCAAATGAATTTCTTTTCTTGCAGTCAGCGAGTAAGTCTTTCCCATCTCTGTCATACCTAACCAATAAGCTCTAGGAAAAATTGTCTTTATATGTCTTGAGTCTGTGATTAAATTTAACCTGACTTTTTTCTTTAGCTCTCAATGTCACCTCATTCTCCCTTTGTGATATCGTAGTTCATCTTCTTTGAATATACTGCACTAATTTATGTTAAAAACAAACCTTGTTCAGTCATTATTTTCAGAGCCATGTCAAAAATGAAGTTGCTAAGATCCTTCCAAATTAACCCTCTAAAACACTAGGAATAACTTGAAAACAAAGGGTTCCATATCTAGATAACTTAAGTAATTAATTAATTCCTAAATTAAGTAATTAAGGAATTGCATGTAAATAATTTCCATGAGATAGTTACCTTTACCTCTGCCAGTTTTTGCAACCATTAATGTTCCTTCTCCTAGTTGTCTGTACTGCTGCTTCAGTCAGTCATACTCATTACTTTCTCATATCACATACCCTTGAAGGAGAAATGAAGGATGTGCATTTCACAAACCCTCTTTTTGACCTGCTATTCAAACTCTCCTGTTTTCTATGCTCTGGTCACTGAAAGTGGACTAATTTGACTCTGTGTTGATATAAATGGTGCAGAAGTCTATACCAGAGCTTATCACTGTCAGCTTCTTCCCTAGCCTGTTGAGAGAAATAGGCATTTCTTAATTTCTCTTTAAAAGTTCCTACATTTTAAAGTGTAGGTGAGAGTCATTGCATTGACTGATTAACTAAATTTTTCCTGTGTCTGTCTGTTCATTTTTAAGTTTGTCAGGTAACTGTTCACTAATAAAGGATGGAAGTTGGGATTCCCCATCAGAAATTTAGGCCAAAACTTCTGTCCCATTTCCAACATAGCCATGGATTGACTTTTGAAAAATAAAAGTTGTAATCAAATCAGGTGCCAAAACAAATTCAGTAATCCTCAGTTGAAACCTTTATATCAGGGAAATATATATCCAGGAAAATGATGCTGACACCAACTGCTTGAAAATTCTCTTTCAAAATGTGTAACTTTTAAACAAAAATAGGTTTTTGCACCTTTGTCAGAAAATTGTTTTGCATAGTTTTGTCCCCACATCTCCCTTGATGTGCTATATTCTTTTTCAAAAAAGAAATGCATTGTGCATCCCTGATTACATAATAATCCACCACAGTCAAAAAGAAACAAAAAAAGAAGCATAACACACCCAAAGAATAATTCTCACCTTCATGAGAGTTGTTTTCATCTTGGCAATGATCTCAGAAATAAATGTTGCACTTTTCAAAAATTATATTTCAGGGCTCTGGAGGCTGAAAATATTTTAGGAAATTTAAACTTTGATGGAGAAGAAAAATCCACTGAAAAACATCCATATTGGAATGAAATTAAATTCATAAAGTAAACCAACTGGAAGTTCCAGTTTTGTCAAGTTCAGTCAGGACATATTAGACAACATCTTTTTTGTGTTTAAAAAGGTATAAATCCTAACATTTGGAACCTCATATTTAGATATCATTGGAAAGTATAGCCATATGCTATTTTCTTACACATCCCAGTGGCAACAGACTGAGTAAGAATTATTTGGTCTTATTGAAGTCATGGCATGTTTAATGAAGTGTCCCTTAGTCAGTAAAACACCTAAATTTGTCATCACTTACCTTTAAACAAGAGATTATTTCCTAAGTCTTGAATAAATGTATTAGTTTTTCCTGTATCAGGAACAACATGCACAATATTTTGCAAAACTGAACTCTCAATCAATTATAAAATCTTTCTGTGACACTTCTTTTTTTCTTGAATTTCTTTTACAAGGAAAACACAGGATCAGTATTATTTAACTTATGTTTGATTAGACAACACCCCAAAATCATATAAAGAAGGTACATGGTTAATCTGTAGCAAACCTTTTCATTATTTGCTGAAAAAATGTTGATTAATTTGTGATACTAGTTCCCACATTATGTTGTTTGCAAGTGTTTCTTACATCTGAAAATGATAAAAGGTAACCATAGACTACAATGTATTTTGAAACAAAAATTAAAAAATTTTCTTGCTTCTCCAGGAGTATTTTGCTGTCAGATAAGCTGATGCTGTACTCTTGGACTTGATTTTTTTTTTTTTCTTTAATGCTGAAAGTACTCTATTGAAAAAATGGGCAAAGATCTCAAAAAAAAAAAAGGTCTGCATATCACTGCTATATAAGTCCAAAGGTACAGAATATGAACAGCCAT
>JANZLP010000008.1:16231805-16242879 GCA_026930925.1 Chelictinia riocourii | reverse complement strand
TGGATGACCAGATTGCATCTGCTAAATTTTGCTTGGTCAAACCAGAAGAAGCAGTAGAAGAGGAGAATCTGACATGACGTCTGCGGTATATTTGATTTGTACCATTTACTTCCCTATCCTTTAAGATTTGAGGTTGAATTTTTATGTTCAAGCCAATCCAATAAGGTCCAAATAATAAAGACATGTGGTATAAAACCCATTAATGCCCCATCTTACTTCAGTATGACTGCATCCTTGATCTTGTATTTAACACTGGATTTAAAAAACATCTTAGAACTTTAATCTTCTCCCTTTCCAATGGGAAAAAAAAAATCCATTTTAGTTGATTCCACCTTTTAAAATAGTCCATTGGTCAGAGTCGGCACGCAGCCCTCGCTCGTCCCCGAGCCCCAGAGACGCTACCCCGGCCGCCCGCCCGGCCCCAGCGCTGCCTGGGTCCCTGTGTAGCCCGGTGCACCGCAATGGCTGTGAGAGCGGGATCGATACGCAGCCTCCTCACACTCTCAGCGCTGGTAACATTACTCTGAACACAGCCCCGCTCCCATTGGCTGCCGCCAAGGCAGCCGCCGCGCCGATTGGGAAAGTAAGTGTTATGAGCAAAGAGCAGGCGGTACATCAGCATTACGTAACTGTCTGCCGCGGGCATGTGTGATCTGTATTGCTTTCTGCCCATCCTTTTTTGTCCTCTCTTCACAGGGCAAAAAGACAACTAATTGATGGGTAAGAATGTGTCATGCTTCCCTGCAGGAATATGACATCAGAAGTAAATTAGCCAACCTTTGTTGTTTAGCTTTACTTCCCTTTTTTTTCCTTAGTCACTTGCATGCTGCAATCCTGTTGGTAAACATGTCTTAAATTTTACATTCATTACAGGTATACTCAGTTCAGTTGTGTCGTTTCCTTATTGTTGTATTTTTTTCTTTTTCTTCCCCTATTCTGCTTGTTAGGTAAGGGGACTGAGGCATCAACTTTAGGAAAATACAGTAACAATTCTTCAGTGATCGTTCTGATTCTTTTTACCTTCTAGCTCTGTCATCTGACCTTAATTTTTGCATTACTGTCTTGTCTAAAATGTCTGCTCCTAGTCCAGCTTGTTTGCAGAAAAAAGTGATTTGAATGATTATTTGTGAATCTATACTGAAACAAAGAAAAAGAAATGCAGCCTTTTTCTGCAGTGCGTAAAACTGGGTGAGCAACTAAGTATTAAAGCTCGAGGTTGGCTTTTTTTTTTCTCTGTGAAATGCGATTTTCCAGATAACTGAGTCATGAGGGAAGACTTCACGTGCATATGAGTGATTTAGGCACAGAAATCCCATTGAAGGCTGCAGGACTTACATGCTGAACTGCTTAAGAATTGTAATCAACTCACCGCTTCCCCCCCAGTCTTTTTTGATTAAAGCTTTGGGTTATCAAGCTGGGATCAGGTAGTCATCAGTCTTTGACTTATGGGGTGGTCAGAGCTAGATAGGTAAGTGGTAAAATGGGTAGGTAGCTAACTGGGACAGATGGAGCCAAAGGCAGCAGTCCACACTGATGGCAGTTTATCTGTCAGTGAACTTGCGATTGCCACTGTAGCACTGGGGTTTGGTGGAGTTTGTAAGTCATGTGTGATGCCAGACTCTGAGACGGCAGCCTGCTGTTGTACAGCATTGAACGGGGATAAAGAAAACGTGATTTTTAAAAGGTGTATGAACCGAAGTTGTGAAGTTGTGTGTGCTTTATAGAAGCAGGGTTAAGAGCTGAAAATTGCTACTGTAGACACTTTATCCCAATCCATTTGCAGAATGTGTTGTGAATAGTTTTACAATTACCTCAGATAAGCCTTAATTTTCTGTATCTCTTAACTCCATTGTTATTGACTATTTACTCTCATAGTGTTACCTGCTCAAAAGCCTTAATCAAAGTCAAGTTGTCTTTGTAGGTCTCGGACATGTGAAAGTCGACCTGTGTAGGAAATGTGCAGGAAGAAAAATCTCTTCCTCATTTTCACAGGACTGAGCCTGATAGTGATTGGCAAATAAAACCCCAAATATAGTTTATTCTACACCCTTGATACAAGACCCCTGGCTTATACCTAGCATATTTTCTATGGTATTTATTGTCTTAGGAGAACTTTTATGTAGTTGGTGTTACTGAACAGATCTAGCTAGCTTAAGTTATGGAAATTCTGTTGCTTTCTACAGATTTGGTGGTGATATCGTAACTGGAAGATAAAATACTGCATCTAGGGGACTATGTTTATAATACTGAAAAATACTGAGTAAAGATGCATGAAGTGATAAGCGTTACTGTTGCTTACTTGTGAGAATTGCACTGATGATTTTAGTGATACGAACCTTTTAATCATTGAAAATAAAATTTTTCAGTGCACTGGCTTTTTGCACGTGAAACACGTAGCATAGACCTTAAATAGTTTAGAAGGGCAAATGAGGATCTTCTGAAATGAGGTAATTGACACTTTCAAACAATGGGCTATCCTTGCATTTTAATTGTTTTTTGGCATTTAATAATAAACATTTTAAATTTTGAATTTATTTCTGTAGCATTTTTATGTGTGACAGATTTGTCTATTAAGCATAATGGGTTTTGTCTTGAAAGAATAGCTTTTTTATAACACTTCTCCCTATTTTTTATGAAGAATCCTGCAACAAATGAAGAATAAAAATTAGGGATGTTGAGGTATGTTTGCAGATACAGTAGTGATGCAGTTAATGCATTTTACATTTTTTTTCAGTTTTTTGTTAATTTCTAAATACTTTCATGTTTTATAGGAACAAGGACATAAACCTGAAGTCTCTTTGTATGTTTCTTCTAAGTCAACGTGATTAGGTACTGGACAGGTACAATCCTTTTTGTCTATTCCCTTTTGTAAATTTGAAGCAGGGTGGTTTAACTTTGTCTATTGCCATCACTATCTGATTTTTGGATCTCTTTTGAAGGGCCACAGATGTAACACCTAGCTCTGCAACTGGTTCACAGGAGTAAACGATGGCTCACTGGTACAGCAGGAGTAACAGCAGTTACAATAGCTTTCTGGTTCTTTGTGTGGGCACAGGTTGTGGCATGTGGGCAGTTTCCTTTCTTTTTTGGCGTGGGCATAGAGGGACGTGAGGTAGTTCACACGCAAATTGGTTTAGTTCTATAGGGCACCAGTTTTACCGTGCTGAACAAAATCAAATGAGTAGTAAAAGCCAGCAAAATGTATCTGGGTTGCTCCACTCGGGTTTTTCTCCAAAGGTCTTTGTAAGCCAAAATCAAAGGTTGTGTCTGCATGAGAGTAGTGCAGGAGGAGACGGTAGGAAGAGGACTGTCCTTTCTGGTGGCAGCGAGCTTTTGGCATGGCTGAGTTTATCTTGTGAAACTATGGGATCTTTAGGTTCTTGAAAGTTGCACAAAGCCAAAAGAGAGAGGTATGTGATCTGTGCAGTGACACTAAGTCATGTCATGTAAAAGGACAGCTTCAGGCTGTGGCACGCATACATGCCACATCTAGTAAGTCTTCTAAGCTTATTAATAAAGGTGGAAGTTCAGTAACAGGAATAAAATAGCTTCAGATAGCAGGGTTCTTAGCAGAAGTCAGCTGTGATGTGGCCAAGCTAGATGTTCTTTTCATGCTACTTTAAAAAAGAGAAACTGAGCACTCTCTCAGCTTGTTCATATCTGAAAAATGTGGTAGGAACTACATCAGGTTAATCTCGGAAATGAAGCGCTACATTAATACAAAATGTTAGTTAATACAAAATGTTAGCAGTCTTCTACATGAGAGTATGAGATGCTTTTGACAAATGGCTAATTCTAGGCTTATTTTGAAACTTTCTTCCCAGTGACAGTGTTGACAAAACAAGAAAAGTTGTGGCAATGGGTAACGTCATCATACCTAACTTTGTGAGACCTCGGTGCTCAGTTTACAGTCATAGATTTGAATGCTGTGTTGAGTTTCATAGCCTCAGATCTCCTTCTAGACTTCAGGTGCATCAACTAGTTTGGAAAGGGGAATAAACAAATGGGCATATACCAGCACATCCACATTAGGCAAGCCATTTTCAAACAGAGAAAAGAAGTAATCCTGAGACACTATGAGTAAAAGAAGAGTGAAAAAAATTGGCAGCTTGTTAGGTCGGAGAGGCACTGCCAGCTCTTCCTGCTGAAACTGAGCTACTGCACAGCCAAGACTGTGGGTTTGAGCTGCCTCAGGCTTAGGTGTCCCACTTCCTGGACAAGTACTGTCACAGCTAGCTGGTTTTAGTAAAATGGGCACCCCCTTCGCCAGCTGTGTTTTTAATGAAAATGACTAAGTTCTTCTGTTTTGTGCTGAAGTCATTTCAGACTTGCACAGCCAGGGCTCACAGCACGTGTCAGGATGCGGATGGCTTACGGCTTTGAGATTTACAGTGAAAGTGGAAAATATATTTCCATTTTAACATTTAACTGTTTTATTCCACTTAAGCATCGTTTCCATTATCGTAGGCTAAGATTAACCTAAAACTGATACAGCCTAACTTACTTCTCAATCACTCTATAGCCAAAACATTAGATACTGAGTCACCCCCCAATCCCATCCCTGGCTGTGCCTCCTCCAACTGTGTTTGGAATGGACAGAATGATTTAGAAAACAAGTCTCCAAACTTGGAGTGGTGTAGACACAACAAAATCTGGTCAATAACCTGTATATTACTTTCTGTTTATAACCCCATTTTTCTTTTTCTTGAGTTACTGTTCAAGGTGCTTGGCAGAGAGTGGTCATCTTTCTTGTAAAATGTGGCTATCTAGTAAAAAAAATTGAAGAAAAATTTTGGTCTCCAAGTATTGTATGATAACTTAACATATTCACAAACATAGTTTGTCCATTTTAGCTTTGAACAATATTTTACCTTTTGACAGTAATCCTATTAATGTTGACTGATTATTGTTGTAAGAGAGGTCAGAATTGTGCCCTCGGTAGAGATGTATGTGTAGCTTGAATTATTGAATGTGTTTTCTGCATTTCCCTGATTAATCTGAAAAGGCTATGTAGAGCAGCCTTGAGGAGAGGTTATTGACGAGAGGATGCTTACAATATCAGTTTTCTCCTTATTGCAGAAAATAAGTTGTTTTGTTTTGAAAGTAGCACAAGCTCATGTTTGAGCATTGCTTTTGTAGTTGTTAGTATAGTTAACAGTTGTCATCTTTGAGGAGTGAGTGATGCCTTTGGTAAAGCATGAGACAATTGGGATAAGAGTCCTGGGTGATACTGAGGCTGATTGTCTATTCTGATCTTGGTATTTGGAATCAATAGCCTTATTTTGGAATTTAAGGGAAAACAGTACTTAGGGTATTATTAAGGAATGTGCTGAAGCATTAAGATTCTTAATCGAAACTCCAGAGCTGTGGTCACAAAGTTGATTTGCATCAAATGGATAGAATAAATGATTAGGAAAAAGACTTGCACAAGTTGTTTACTCTTAAGAACCTGTTCCAAATTCTAGAATGAGAGTGCATAATTTGAACATAGGAGCAGGCCACTAAAGCCCTGCTGTGCTGGGCCACAGTGATGATGAGTGGTGTGACCTGTGTAGCTTTCTTGAATACCTAAATGTCTGCTACTTTATTTTTTATTTTTTTTTTAAATACTCTGTATGGTTTAGAGGTAGCGCTAGTTTGGTCATCTTCTGCTCTCTTCCAAAGTGGTGAGCTTCCTGGACTGCTACTTTTTTTGCTTTGGTTTTGTTTATCTGCGTTATAACCAAACAACCCGCTGGAAAGTGCCTGCTTCCTGCATCGTCTGTCTAGCAACTGAGGGGTCCAGAGAATTGTCCTTTGGGCCACATATGTTGTAAGTTTGCTTTAAAATGCTTAGTCAGCACTCCCTAACGGTAAGGTTGAAAAAACTTAATACTACCTGTTGAGACATAAACATGTGTTCTTTGAAGAAAGGGCCTTTAATGTTCATTGCTGTTGTGTGAGTTGTGCTTGTCTTTGCTACTAAACCTTATTAAAGCTATGAGTCTCATAGTAGATGGAAGAGAAAGAAGACCACAAATCAAGATGAGAATCTTTTCAGTAGAGCCTGTTCTTCGGCATGCAATGCACAGCAAGTGTGTTCAGCTGATGCTGTGTATCTGTGTGGGGTTTTTAAGCTGTTGAAACTTCTGTCTGTATTATCTCTGTAAATTGAGCTCGAGTACTTAATTTCCAGTTACTAAGAAAATGAGTTATGCTGAAAAAATCAGGCATGATAGACCCACTAATAAGAATAGAGAGTTTGCTGTTATTAATAATATCCTCTGATTTATATTTTATTTAATGATTTCATTTTGATCTACTCTACTGTTGAGTAGGAAACTGTTGCTCTTGACTAGCTTTATTCAAGTACACAAGCAATAAAACCTCTGTGTTGTCAATAAAGTTGAGACATTTGAAGTTTTCCTTAGTGTTTTCCTGCAGAATTTTCAAGGACACTTACTTACATGTGATATAGGTGACACAAACTCAAGTAATTTTTTTCCTGCTTTTGTCAAATCAGAGACTTAAGATGAAACTGTAAGCTGCTTCTGCACTTCAGTTTCCATGATACTTCTGCAGGAAGAAACTTTTCTTTTTTGTTATCTTTCCCTTTGTAAAATGAATTTGCCATTTTAGTGTCCTGCACTGTCTTCGTTAGGAAGCTTTGTGCGTGATCCTTCCTGCTGTACTTGGGCCTTCACGTGAAACACACACAATATATTTAGAGAAATATTTGGCTTTTTTCAATCAACATTGAATTCTTTAGCCCAGATGAATGTAGGCTAAAATGGAAGCTGGAACTGACTGTTGAATATTGAGTTTACTCTTGGTGACAGCCCTGTCCATTTCCTAGTCTTACAGGCTTTCCTATTGCCTCTACTTCTATGGTTTACATGTTTTGTAAGTTCTATGCGACTTCAGGGTGACTGGGATCTACTTTCTGTAGTGATTCTATAAAGCTGCTGGTAAGTAAAGACATGACCTTTTGACTTGCAGTTCTTGGAGCTGTCACTGATGGTTTACTGAAGCTGTCAGTTAGTGGCAGCCGCCAACAAATCCTGATGAAGCATTGTCCATCATCAGGGAAGATAGTGAGAATGAGCACGAGCGTCATTGTATGAAACCTAGGACTTGCCCATATGTTGGGTACTCTGCAGTTCTGGTCTCTCACAAGAGGAGCCTAGAGGGGCTACGGGAGGTCAAGGGAAGCAGACCTCTTAGAAGTGGTGTTTGAAATGGGTGGCGGGAGTTGGAAGTGATCAATGCTTGCAAAGTCACCAAAGCAGTGAATAAAGCAGTAGTGGAGGTGTTATTCACCAAATTGTGCAATATTAAAATTGGAGAGTGCTCACTGAAGAGTGGTTCAAATCATGGAGAAGAAACTACGCAAGGAGAAGTGAGCATATGCAGTTTGTTAATACCCAAGATCATTGAGGCAGATAGTACTAGCAGATTCAGGAACACAAATTCATGCATATTGAATTCATAACAACTGCAAATGGAATAGGCAGAGATACACCCTTTACCAGCTGTAATACAGTGGCTGTGAATATCAGGGAAGTCTGAGGAAAATGGATGGCAAATAAGTGACTAAGGCTTGTGTGCTGTCCATCAGTGGTGATGATTACGTTGGACATGGAACGCTTCCTTAGACTGACCAATGATCTCAGTAACATACTTCTGTTTTATTAATGGGTCTCTTCTGACTAGGAAGCATTCAAGGAGGAAAGCCTCATTTTGTACTTTTTTTAACAGAATTTAAACCAGTTCCTCAAGCTGTTCTTGAGTTGCCATTTGACCGAGAAGTGTACATGGTAATCTTTTTGGTAATTTCTATATTCTAGATTAGATCAGAGCTGCAATATTTCATTGTGTACAAGCTTTAGAGTAAGCTTTTACCAGGTTGTTTCCTAGAAATACTTATTAGCATTTGAGACATCAGGTTTTTGTTGGCAAATTTCATTATTAACTCCTATAATGATGCGATGGAAAAACTCTTGGAAGCTATGCCCAATTTATAACTTTACAATAAATATGAAACATATATCTGCTTGGATCATACTGAAATTCAAGTATTCAGAATTATTTCTGAATAATTCTTTAGTAGAGAAGAAACCTAAAAAAATAAGTGGAGAGAAATGGATATGTTTTAAAGGATAACACTACACTTCTAGTAGTGTTAGTCCCAGAATATTTACTCTTCTAAAAGAGTTCTCGTATTGACACATGGTATGTTACTGTTCTTTACTAATAGCTCTACTTTTGCTGTTAATGTGGGGTGTAGGAAGGAACAGATGTCTTAGCAGCCATAGAGAGTGAATGCAAATGTGTACGTTGTGCTGTTAAAGGTGTAATAATTGTTTAAATCTGGATTGTAATCCACAAAAAATGAAAGAGCAAGTAAAATGTTCTATGTAAAGTAGCCATTGGGATGGAGAAAGAGGTATATGTACCTATATCTACACACACACATTATATATATATATGAAATTGTTTTTTTTCTTTCACAAAGTTCTGATCATGATTGTTGTGGTTTGCTTGTTTGTTTCCTGACATGCTTATAAGCTTCTTTTAAAAAAAACCTTGAAAAATCCAATAGGTTAAAGGTCCCTGGTTAAAGAGAACTGACTGAAATGATTTAACTATCACTTAAGTGAAGTGCATGTAAAACACTTTCACTTGCTATTGATCACTTTATCTTTACATGAGGAGTCTCACTTTCGCAGAAAAGCCATTCTGTTGCAACATATTTTTCAACAACGTTCAGTATAAATCTCTTTGGATTCTTTTCGGTAGAAGTTTGCCTCCAGAGGTTGTTGGTTTCCATGGTACCTAATCCTTATTTAGCAGACACACTTGGTATTTCTGCACAGCTGTGGAATGGCAGCAGTGGACTTCTGTTCTGCTTTCCTGCTTCTAGTACAGATTTTACACCTTTGACCCTGTAACATATTGACTGCTGTTGAGAACTTGCTGCAGAGATGGATCCAGAAAAAACCCTGCCACTCCACTGTCATGAAGGTCTGTTGCTAGATCTGGGTATGTGATAGTTGATGCTTGCCAAGTGATGGGGTGGTGGGGAAAAAAACCCTGATGTGGGTCCGTTCTGTGCACTTGGGAATTCTGATCAAATTTGATCACTTAGTTTTGAATATATAAAAGCAAAAAGTAGCTGAAAGTTACTGGACTTTTGTGTTTTACTGGAATGTACTGAAGTTCCTTATGAACTTAATTGCTTAGTACCTTAATAGGGTATTAGTCTGAAGGCTCCCTGGTCTCTAGAGGATAATGTTTCTTTGGACTGTTGTGGCTGTGGCCAGGACCATGTTTCAGGAGAGAGTGTGTTTGGTGCTGCCTTCCTACTAGCTGGTCTGCACGGGTTTGTCGCAGGTTGGTGTTACAAAAGGAATCTGAAGAAATAGTCATGAGGTTGTTGTAAACTACCTTATTGGTAGAGTATAAAAACTGAGGACAAAGCTAGTAAGTTAGAATATAATGTGGGTTTGGTTTTTTCCTTTTTTTTTTCCTCAATAATTTTGCAAAATTGTGAAATATTTCTTTGAAAGGCCATTGTGGACATGGTTTTTTTCCTGATAAACACGGAAATTAAAATACTTGTTTTGCAGAAGGATTTATTTATCACTTCCACTCTTACAATTCTTATCTATGTGTGATTACTGATTATTGGTTTTAGTTTTGATTGTTCAGTGGCTACCAGTGACCTAAATTAGTGCTGATTGATCTTAGCACTTGAATGGCATTTATGGGTTAATGGTATAGGCTTTATTGGTGTTTCTAAAAATAAAAAAGTAATAGTCAATAGTGTGAGCTGTTGAGACTATTAGGTGTCGTTCATAAACAATAGAAGTGGGTAAACAGAGGTCAAAGCTGTCTCCAACATGAAGTATTTTTATAACAGGTTCAGAATTAAACTTTGTTTCAAGATTTCCTTTTGTTTTTTTCCCTTGAAAATCCCAAGATTAGTATTCTGCTATTTACAGATTAATAAACCTATTTTTAGACTACTAAAGATAAAAAATGCAAAATGTGGTTACAAATCAAGCATATAATACACAGCCTTTATTTGTTCAAGTGAAATTATTTTTATGTAAGTAGAGAATTCTGCTTTCAAGCCTCATTTGTAGGGAATAGTTTAGTACAGATTTACAAATCATTAACAGTAGGCAGGTGTAAAAGACATTTGAATTTTTCAGCAAATGAAAATATCAGGTGTAACAGAGAGGTAAGAAGCTTCCTGAAAGCGTAATGAAGATGACGGCAGTTTTCTTTTTAACTGACTGTTGGTTACATCTCTCATATTTACTACAGTAGAATTTATTTGGAATAAATACCTGTGTACCAGTGTGGAAGATGTCATGAATCTAATGCAGAAATGTTGGAGTACTTTTTGTGCACTGCGCAGACAATCTTGAGATGAGTCTTTCATGCCCTTCCCTCCAACACTGGGAGCTGCAGTAAAGTGGATATTTTTTGGTTGACCTTTTCACATAGTCTGAAAAACTGACTCTAGAAGACCAAAATGTTAACTTCTACAAAGTGAAGATGGTGAACCTCTGTTGTTAAGAGTGGTTGTTTTTGTGGAGGAAGTGTACCAACTGACTGGTTTGCATATGAAGGTTGAACTTGCATGATCTACTTGGTTGTCTCCATCCTTTTACTTAAAGCAGAATATTAGGTCCAGTGTTACGGAGTTTCTATGCGTTGTATTTGTTTTAATGCAGTTTGAAAGAACCCATGAACTGGTCAAAACTGGAGGTGCCAAACTTTTTCAAAAATGAAGTATCATTTGAAAATCTAGGAAGGAGGACACATTAAAGGTGCTTATAATTTACAATTGCTAGTGAGAATGCTGTGAAACTCTGTAGTGCCCCAGGCAGGACCATCACTACTAAAACTTAAGCAAAAACTTACCTGAAAGTCATGCTTTGTCAAGATAAGCTGGTAGTAAAGTTATAACAAGAAACAGGAAAAGAAAGCTGGCTAGTTGTTCCTGTCAGCTCCCCACCAGCGGCCCAGCCTCTGCACCTTCACGACTGGACAATAAACAACAAGAAAAAATTAAAAATTATCT
>JANZLP010000008.1:16156738-16168812 GCA_026930925.1 Chelictinia riocourii | reverse complement strand
CACATACCTCTAGGTATTTTCCCCAAGTGAATACTTGCCCACAGCTTTAAAGTTTTTCTTGATTAAATAACCTGAAGCCACTAAGCTGACCAAGCAAAAAGAAAAGCCAGAACTTTAAGCCTGTATGTGTTACAAATAGTACTAAAATAGTTAGCACAATTTTAAGTGTTTTACCAGATCACATCTCTCAGGAAAACCCACAGACTCCTACAAAAGTAGTAATAAGGAACTGGTTATGATAAATAAACTGAAAGTAGTTGAAAGCTTCTATACTCAGAAGTACCTTACTTGAATTTCTTGCGTGGGAGTATTTACTTGCAAAAGATAGGATATTGATGATCAAACATGCAATTAACTGAAAAGGTTCTGTGTTCTTTGTATTAAACAAAAGTATATTGCATAAAGGCTCTGGCAGTTTATTTTTTTAACTCTTTTCAGTCACTTCTTTAAATGAATGAATGCATATGTTACAATATGCTTTACCACAAGCTGACTAAATGTAGTCACACATTTATTAAAGGAAAAAGATCATCTTTCAATGACTTAAATTCTGACAGAACTGCTGGTATAAATTGCTTCATCTGTGCAAGCCGATCTGCCTGTCTGTTATATTTTATACTAGTTCATTTCTGCATTTTATTCAGAGGATCATTATGAACATCCTATCAGATCTCCTATGTAACACAGTCCATAGGTCAACTAGCAGTTTTGAGTCAAGTCTACAGTGTGTATAGGAGCTAGAGTCTCTCAAAAGACATCTCATTTACTTATAAAGCCTAATGGCAGGACATTTCTGCCTTAATATTTACCACTCCGTCACGTTTCAGAAATACTTTTATGTTATCATGTCCCTCTGTGCCAGCCATTCTAGTGCACCTGTTTCTTTTCTTCTTTTTTCTTTCTTTTTTTTTTTTTTTTTTTCCCCCAGGCTTCTCACAAGTGTCTGTATTCACAGTTTTTTTGTGTCTGTTTGTATTTTACTCCGCCATCTGATACCCTGCTTCTGTGCTGGGATGCACCTCTACAGTCCCAGTCTTTCACATTTCCTGTTCAGTTGTCATTTTTATCCTACCCTTTACTCCCAGACACAGAGTTACCTTTGTGCTCTTGACATCTCTGGCAGATGTCTTTATCTGACCTGAGTGCTCCCCAGCACCTGTTAGCTTTTCCTCAATTCCTATTTTAAATAACCTCTTCCCTTCCCAATTCCATCAGTTTTCATGTTGAATAACTTGGCTCTACCATACTAAGTACTCCTTTCCTTGTATGATCCTTCCCCTCCTCATTCCCATCTTATCCAGTATATAGGAAGAGTAACTCTCCTTTTATGTATCTTCTGCAAATACATGGTTTTCCTTGCCAACTGCTGCAAGGTGTAGCAATGAAGAGTAGTTCGGGATAGGATTTGTGTGGCAATTTCAGACCTAATGACTGTGTGGTTATAGTTGTTTAAAGAGATATATTCTGTACAATGTACTTCTTGCAAGGATAAATTGCATTAGTACCACACTATTGAAGTTGGCCTAAGATGGTAAGGTCCAGCTGATGCATAGAACTGAAATGGTTCAAGAGAGGATCTAATAACCCAGAAGTCCAAACTTTGAGCCAAGTACTCGATAATCAGAGTCACTCCCATGATCTCTTAACTTCTCCCTTAGATGTGCAATACAAGATTGTGGCCATTAGCAGAGAAATGTGGTTCCGTGGTGAGATACCGTTGAGTCTTGTGATGCACGGAGTTGCCTCTGATAAGCAAGGTCTGAGAGCAGAAGATGCTGGAGCACAATTGCTGCATCTGAGAGGAGTAACTCTTCTTTTGTAGGCAACGCAGATGACATACGAAACAGGAATATGACCAGTTGTTGATTTTCCTCAGCCTTTTTAAAGCCTATATGAGAGTGACCCAACTTGATGCACCTCCTAGTGACACCCAACCCAAATTCTGAACCCCCAAATGGAGTTGCCTTTTCTTAAAACTGCTCTCCCCCTTCCAAGTGTCCTCACCTGCTGCTTTTCGCCCATTTCTGCCCCCATGTGAACATCTCTGAACTACTCTGTCCCATGCTGCAGATTTTGGAAGTATGGTGCAGAAATATTCAAGCTGGCCTTGCATAAAACTTGCCCAGATTCAGTTCATTTGCCTAACTGAACTGCAACCCTCACATTCTTGGGTCACATCAATGAGGCATGCTTCCCTGCTTGGTGGTATAGATGGCAGTTTAGCATGCGAAGCAAACCATTTGCTCTGTTTAAAAGTGAAGAAAACTGTACTCTCTGACCTGTGTGGTGTGAACATCCCTTCTAAGAAATGTTTTTTCCTAAGGAAGAAGAGAGTACGTCATTTGCAAACCCATCGACAAATTCTCCCCATGTGGAAAATATGATCTCTGTTAAAATATAGCAGGTGTATTTGAATTTAACAGAAGACGTCAAGGTCCTTGTTTTAAAAAGTATTTCTTATTAATCAGTACTGCCAAAGTACAAGGTGTAAGATTTAGTGTGGTGGTATCCAGATGTTTTCTGGGCTCTTTCCCTTTTCCTTTCTTTCATTCACAGACTGCCTTGCCCTGTCCCTGAGCTGTCCCATTAGACAGTGGCTATACTTGGCAATACATTGTATGGATGATTTTTTGTTTGCTTTACGTAAGGGCTAAGAATGCTTAATAGAGTGTAAAAGTACGTGGGTGAAATGTAGGAAAACACCCAGGGCGGTTGCTTAATTAATCACTGAACTGTGGCCATTTTAACTGTCTGCATGGCCACCTCTCCATACGATGGGCAGCCTACGGCACATCTGTTCGGGGACCTGCAGCTGCATTAACCTCAGGATTATGACATCAAGAATGGCATTTGTACAATTAAAAATGTTATCTCACAGGGCAGCCCCTGTTGCCCTCGGCCACCTTTGGGTAAATTGTGTTGTAGGAAAGGTTAAAAAAAGCTGCTGGAACTAATCCTTTTGATGAAACCTTTAACAAGTATGTCAGGCTCCTCTGATCTTGGCCCTGGCAGAGTATAGTTGCAGTTAATGTCCTCGGATCTAACTCACCGTCTAAGACCCTCTTTCCTGCCGCGTGTTTTCTTCATCAGTTTGTATTTCTGCCAGTCAGTGTCACAAAGCACTTCCTGCTTCATCCCAGCCTGACGGGGTTAAGCCACGCTGATGGTCTGCAGTTGTGTGCAGCTTCATTTTTCATAGATTCTTTCTGATAACCATAACATGAACTCTGGAGTATGTGTTAGGAACTGAAAACAGGCCAAGTGTTTTGTATTAGAGCCTGTATTCCCACATTCACCAATTCTCCAAGGGTTGAAAATGCATCAGTGACATGTATGAGAAAAAAAAGGCTGGGACTAAAATCAATTTTCTCCCCTCTTGCCTACATGAAACAAAATTAAAAGCACAATGAGCCTTATTCTTTTTTCATTTACTGCTGAAATTTCTCTGCTGTCTGTGAAGCAACTCTTGTTACACCACCGTAACTGGAAGGAGAATCAACCCCGGTGCCTGTTGCAGATGTTTACACCTTAAAAAAGAGGAGCGCGCACAGCTTCACTATCTACTTTTTTTTTTAAAAGCCAGTAAACATTTTATCTTTATGGGTAGATCTAGACCCTGGAGAACTGCATTAACTGAAACTTGTAACTTGCTCTAAATGAACAATTTGATACTCCCTTATACATGACTAGCTTTGGATATTGTAGTATGTATTGTGACCCTAAGCTGTCAGTTTAATGCCTGTGTTAACATGGATCAAAGGAGAAATGAAAAAAAAAAATAGAAAAATATAGCAATAAATAACTTAGTGTGCTTTCTTATCTCCAGCAAGAATTCTATATTAGGCTGGTTTATTTGCTTGGTATTACAGAGTCTTCTTTACTTCCGTTGAAAAAGCTGGGGTGAAAAGCCACAATAATCCTTCAGATAAAATGGAAAGAGTTATTTATGCCTGTGCTATTAATAGATGTCTCTTCTTAGAAACCAGCCATTTGTGGGTTTTTTTGTAGCATCAACTTTTCTCCTTGAGATCTCACAACCTTTTTTTTTTTTTTCTTTTTTTTTGACTGTAATGCAGGCCCATGTTAACAATTCTGCCTTCCTGGCTGTCAAAAAGATTTCCTGCTGTCTGTTCTGGCTGTGCACTCAACCAGTTGCAGTGTATATCAGGCATTTGTTTAAAAAGTAAACAGCTACAGTCATCATCGGCATAAAAATTAACCCATGACGCGCAGGGTTTTTCACTTTCCTAGCGTGTATCCAAGAGCCACCTGAAGACTCGCTGAGAGATGGACAGCCAAGGAGTTGAATGCATTTGAGGGTGGTTGTTGCCATGAGAAAGGCAAGCCAAGTGTCATCATCTGAATGCTAAACAGGGGTAACCATGGATTTGCTCATGTGATTTGGTCCCTTTGCTCTGCTCAGAGAAAGGGATGAAGGAAACACTGCTGGGGCCTTTCCAGCCAGGGACAGAAGGGGACAGTCCCTCCCTCCCTGCCAGCACCAGTCTGTGTAGGTCCCACATGCACCCATAAAATATATCAGGTGCATTTCCTAAGAACATATCAGCTATGGATGTTTTTCTCAGCATCATTTGAAGAATAATTGTGGTTTCACAAGTTATGTTTCACAGTAACATGTGAAGAAAAGGCTAAATTACTCTACTCTGGTGAGGATGCAGAGGTATGTAGAAACATTTACCAAAAGTAGGTGACTTTAGGCTTAAGAACCTTATGACATTTTTTTCTTTTTTTCCTCTCTGCAATTTTGAAATAAGGTGCCTAGTCCTGTTTTAAACATCAGATCACTGTCTGGCCCTGTCTTGTAGTTCCTAAGTATTAAAAATGGGTTTTGAGGCTTGCCAAGAATGCTGTATGAGTGAGTAATGCCATTTGACTTAGTGAAAGGGTTCTAATGCAACATTAATTCAATGTAACAAACCTCTTGCAGAGCAGTAATATCACTTCCTATAAAAGCTGATGAGATACCATATTGTAATGTCACAACCATAAAGAATTACAATGCATTAGTTTTAGGCTGGCTATTTAAATTGGGCAGTATAGAGATTAATCTGCATAATTATTTGCTTTAAGAATGAATCAGAGTATATATTTCCTGCATTAGACTGTACTTTTAAAGTAAGTGTCATTGGAGATAAATGCCTTAGTTTGCAGCAGCAGTGTATGTTAACACATCTTCCAGAACCCTCCTGCTTTTTCTGATACAGAAAAAAAACCCCTGATAAATTATGTAGATGCCTGCAGGTTTTCATCAGCCTTGGAAAACCAAACCTAGGGTTATACAGCTAAATTCCTTATACACAAACTGATATAACAAAGCATGGTACAGAGTAATTTGGGATAAGTCTCGTTTCATCTAACTTTAGATCCCAAAAGGTTAGTCTCCAGGTACCTGTGCTTCTAGTGGACCATATACCCCATCTTTAAGTTGGAGGTCTAAGATAGTTGAAAAGGTTCTTATTTGAAGTTGTTTTTTTCTCTCCATCGAAACATGTAACACCAAATGAGACAAATCTTCATTTTTTTTTTTCTGTCTAGAAATATGAGAAACAGAAAAGTTAAAGAGCTCAAAAAAAAGTTTTTACTGGGAGTAAACTCCTCAAAGACACAGAAGAAGAGTTTCAGAATAGCACATAGGCATCTCAAATACATTTTAGGTAGCAGTAGGTGCCCATGTTTGGAAGAACAAGTCATTTGCACCTCATGGGGTAGATCTGTTTCATGAAAGGACGGACAGGCAGAGAAGTGTACTCATGCACTGGTTGGTCTTGGCAGCTCCCTCCTGCTCTTTCAAGGACTCTTTCCTCTAGCATTCGTTAACCGTCCTCTTCTTATATCATCACCGTGGCGAGCTCTTAGATTTTACGTTCACTCAATTGTACAAGGGGGGCAACCTTTCCCAAATAATTCCAGCCTGGGAAGTAGAAAACCCAGGTGCCAGGGAAACTCAGTGATTTCTACTATCTTGTCAGAGAATGTCCTTGTGCAGTGCTCCGGAGCAAGGCTACAGAGGTGAGAGAGCCTTCAGTCTTCTTTTGAAGCTTGTCCATATCTACATGAAGACAGCAGGGGTCCTGAGAGCCAGGGGAGATCAGGAGAGAAGGGACATGGTGCTTGTGCAGTGACCAGGAGACTGGGCAGGGGCTTGGGAAGCTGAAGGTTTGGGTCTGTGCTTGGAGAGCGGTCCCTCTTTTCCATCCCCGGCCCGTTGTGGAAAGTACATGCAATCCAGCCTCTCTCCCATCTGAGGGACTGTCCAGAAAAGAGGATTTCAGTGATTCTCAGGCCAAAGGAAGAGCAGAAAAGGGAACCTGGGTTTGGAGTTAATGCTGTTCTCAGAGCAACAGGAGTGCCTGGTTCCAGGGGGCTTGTGACAGCACTTCACATCTGGGGGTCTTTTATGGGATGTGACATGAAATCACTTTCTAAGCTGAAACCATGTACTTCCAGCGCTGATGAAGATGCCATTGCGAGTCACTCATTTCACATATTAAGTGGATCAATTATTTTGGCTCTCTCACCTTCCAGTTCCAGGAATGCCCTGGGCTTTTTTGTTCCCAAGCTGTATTTCTTTTTGCACAGACCGCAAGCTGAATTCATTTCTCTAAGGAACATGAATAAAGTTTGTTTTTCCTAAATTCCTGGCAAACAAGTTGATGAAATCCATATGGATCACAAAGACTGAACGCTTGAGTACAATGTTCCTCATGTGAGCAAACACTTGTCTTTTAAAATAGACGACTTTTAGCTGTGGGGATTATATATATACATATTTGAGATCCGTTCTGTGAGACATCAGTGAGATTTCAAAAGCATCCTCACAATTAATTTATATTTCTTTCTCCTAAACATGAGGGGAACTCAACTCTAAAGAAATGCCTGTAAACTCACTGATTGAGTTTCATCTATGTTACGCATAGATATTATTGTAATAGCGTCCTGTCTGTCTTATTTGTGGAGAACACCTAAGTCATATGCCAAGAAAAGCACCATGAAGCTCTTTCACTTCTTGGGTGAGTGTAACCTGAAATTTCTGTCTCATTCAGATGAGTTTTTGCCTTCCCATTAACTTCTTTCCCAGTATGTGAACAAGGTAATTACAGTTACCATAGTTTTAGCACAGGGATACCTTCCTGACCATTCAAACCCCTTTCTTGACCTGTCATAATTTTCACATGGCCAAGTCTCAGGGCACGCACTATGTACCTCTGTGTGATAAGGAGAGGGAACGCTACAGGCAGGACCTCAGCCAGGATGACTGTGATTCCCCTTGGCTGTGGCCACTCCTTTGCCAAGCGGAGTTTGACCGGGAGCCAATGTGGATACTCAGCAGAGCGACGCAAGTGATGTCAGCCTCAGCCTGGCTCAGTGTCTGCTGTTAACTCAGCGGTCAGGATACCCCAGAGCCCTGCCACTGAGCTTGAGACTCAGCGCTGAAACAGGGATCGTATCTGCACTGCTTCCAGGAGGTCTGCAGCTCCAGGCATGGTAGATACCCTCTTCCAACCCCTCAAGTTCGCCCAGTGAGCTCCACTCAACCAAGCTCAGGTTTGCTCTCAGAAAAACATCCACTGTCCATTGTCTGATGTGTGGTATTTAACTTTTTTGTATTTAGAAACCATTGATACTGTGGGAGGAATAGGAAGGTCACTGAACATTGAAACTGAATCAAGGACTTAGTTTTTAACACTTAGCAACTTCCGGGTGAATTTTTAATGGCATACATTAGATATTTGTTCTTTTTCTAGCAACTACATTGCAGTTTTACACTGACTGGGGCACAATGATTTTTGTGGGCAGGAAATAAACTGTATGAAAAAGAAAAATGAACCACCATCTATCAGAACTCAAGTCACAAAGTATACAAGGGCAATCTGTTTCCCCTTTCCCCTTTTTTTTTTCCAGATGTTGTCAATCCTGATACTCAAAATTTAAGTGCATGCCTTAGGATGTTGTGCCCCTTCAGGACTTTTCAGAGTCCTGGATGCAGCAAAACTCTTAATTCCTGAAAATGAGGAAAAGAAGAGTTAATCAACATACCAGCCGTTAAGCGTAGTTAATTTCTTTTCCAGAATCATCAAACTTCAGCCCCAAGCCATCAGGTTAGGTCATTCCATTTCTAATTAGCCATCAGCTCATAGGCTATTTGCTATATCTGTGTCTAAGCACTACGAATTTGAAGACAACGCAGCACTTATTTTTCTCTAAAATAATGCTGAGTAAGCACAAATATAGTATCTAAAGTCATGTAGAATAAAAAGAAAGCAGTGACCCAGAGAAATACCAAACTGGAAGCATCACCATACTGAAATTAGGTTGAGAGCTGCTTTGCCTACCTTTCCATAATCACAATCTAGGAAGAGATCAGCAAACATTTGCCTCCACGTATCATGTCTTACTGCTTCTTGGAAGTCATCAGCACACTGACCAAGATGCTTCAGGATTTCTTGGAACATGTCATTTGAAAAGTGTTCAGTGTAGGAATGGACATACTATGGAGAGAAAGCAGCAGTGTAAATGGTTAGCTTTCTTCAAGTATTTTCATCTTTATTTGAGCTCCTAAAAACCTATTGCATGCAATGAAATAGATAGGAATTTGTAGTTTAATCTGCTAACATAATGCAGATTTGGTGCATGGATGCTACACTGCCTACTTTGTTCTTTTTTCAGAAGCAGCAATGTTCTCCAAATAAGCCTGGGACACCGCTGCGCTAGGCACTGCACAAATGCATGTTGACCAGTTCCTTTCCTGGCCCTGAGGTCACTTATCATGTTCAGTCATTCAGAGATGCTGGAGCAGAATCCCTCCTATGACATGTCATTGCTTAAGCTGGGTTATCTCAGGGAGGATATAAGTCCTCCATGGTTTTCTGTAGCATTTAGTATTCCTGACTTTACTCGCAAGGAGGCATTTTGAGCCATTAGTTTTTGCGGAACTGACAGTCACTCAACTCTCTAATGCCACAAAATGACCATTGCCCACTATTTCAGTGTTTAGAGAACCAGCCTGGATACAATAAAAAAAGGAAAGAACCTTTTGAAAATGAGCCTGCTGTCACCTAAGTCCCCTGACACTGGGAATACTACTGACTCGAGATTTATTTTAAGTTCTAGCCTTGGAGACACTTTAACACTTTGGATTTATAGCCATGTGGTTTTTATGAGCAAAAGCAATATGGTTCTAAAAATGTGGTGTGCATGACACAAATAATAATGGCCATCAGAACAAACCACAATCCCAAAGCCTGTGCCGAATTATTATAGCAGGTTTCTGGAGCCAGCCCCAGTAACAGGGAGCCCATACAGTTAAAAGGAAGAATTTCCAAAACACAGAATGTTTCCCATTATCCCATTTTTAGAGTATGGATACCTGACCTAAGTGCTAGGACATCTTAGACTTGTTGAAGTGCCGCACAGGCATTAACGAACTGAAATATTAATATATGTTATTAGTATTCACATCTATATTGCATAATTTCCAAATATATGGGACAAGTGGAGAAGAGAGGAAAAGCAGAAAAGCAGCAGCCAATGGCCTGAGGGGTGGCTGGTGGGAAAGACAAACTCCTAACGCAATGTGTGGTTTTTCTGCATTTCGGCATAAAAAGAGAGGCTGTAGGTGGGTTGGAGAGAAGGTGGCAGATCTGGGGCTACATGTATCTACCAGCTTTTCAGAGCTATTACCTGGAGCCCTGTGACAGATGAACCTTAAAGATGACAGCAGTTGGGAGGAGGCAGGTTGGACAAGCAGCTTGTTATTTGGTATGTCATCTTGATGACACATCCAAAGGCTTGTGTATTAATATTGCTGTCTAACAGCTTCACAGAAAATTTTTTAGAAGCGTATGTTCGGCTCTGTGGGCAGGAGGAACTATCATAATCATAAGCTTTTCTTAGCTGATGTGTGTAAAGCACTCTACTGTGTAAAGTACTGTACACTAGAGTCTAGAAATTGCATCACTAGCAGCCAATCATGGAAGGGTTACATCACTGATAACCAATCGGCTGTTAATACATGGGAGAAGCATGGACCAATCAGTTTGTAACGTGTATTAGAGGCACCAATCGAATTGTAGCACGCTGCTTCTGATCTGTATAAATATGTGTGAGTAGGCCCAATAAATCGGACATCTTGCTTGCATCAAGCTGTGCCCTGTCTCTCAATCACGGCATATAGTAAGCCAGATTTCATAGCCAGCAGAGTTCAGAAATTTGGTGATTTGAAAAAGAAAAGAGATTTCAAGCCTTGGGATTTGTTTTTGAATGGCAGAAGAAAGTTTGGGTCACAAAGCTGTTGGGATATAAGGAGGGAGAAGTCTGGTGAGAATGGTCAGGGAGAAGGTCCCTCAAATCAGTGTTGGTGGTCTTAAAAAGCAGCTTATGGATGAGGGAGAGAATGGTTGGACATTGGAGTGAATTTGCCATATTTGCATTTTACATCAATATGTTAACTATGGCTTGGATGTGTATTTTAAGTAAAGGAGATAGAAGAGCTGCAAGGGTTACAGTTAAATGGACACAACAGTCATTGAAATCCAAGTCCGAAACAGCTTACATTGATATGAATCCTTTTAGCTCCCAAAGATTTCTATGAACTGGTTTCTTACACTGCCAGGTTCTTTATTAGGATTATAGCGTTACTATAATAATAATACACTGTGTAGGCAATAATCATACTATATTACTAACAAGAATGTATCATGTATTGTCTTTTTCTTGTTATTTTTCTTTTATTCACCACCAGAATTTGCAGACATTACCATATTATTACTGTTACTATTTTGTAGAACAGAAATGCATGAAAGCATTCAAACCAGGGTTACACAGCAGCTAGACTGAAGCAATGGACACACATTGACTCCACTCCAGGTTGCTTAAAATCAAATGCAAAATGCAAAACAACAGCTGAATCTAATGTACAAATGCTGGAAAAATATGACCAAACATGAAATAGCTGAGGACTGACTGGGCCAGGGTGCAGCTTTGCCATAAAGGACTTGGGCGTCCTGGTAGACAGCCAGGTTTAAGCATGCATCAGCAGTGCGCTCCCGGAAAATGGAGGCTGAGCACATACTAGGCAGTAGTAACAAGAAGGTAGCTGAAGGTCACGAGAAGTGATTGTGCTTCTCCAGTAGTGCTTGTGAAGCCATGTCTAGGGCAGTGTGTCTGGTTTTGGGCCCCCGAATACAAGAGCAGTATCAACAAACTGAGGTGAATCTGGTGAAAGGTCATTAAGATGATTCATTTGGGTGATACGATGTACAAAGAGAGTCTGAGAAAGCTGGAGTTTTTCAGTCTGAATTAGAGAAAGTTTAGGGGAGATCTTATTGCTGGCTGTAGCTAGCTAACAAAAGCGTGCAGAAGAGACAGGGTCAGACATGGCTCAGAGGTACATGAGGGAAGGATGAGAAGTGATGGGCACTGGTTGGAACGTGGGAAATTCCAAGTGGATGAAAGGAAAAAAAAACCACCATGAAGTTGGTCAACATGGGGACACAAACACAGATAGGTTGTGCAATTTTCATTTCTTGGAGATACTCAAAACTCAACTGTACAAGTCCCTGAGCAATCTGAGCTAACTTAGAAGTTAGCCTTGCTTTGAGCAGCAGGTTGTACTAGATGACCTCTAGAGGTCCCTTCCAAACTGAATTATTATCTGAATCTGTAATTTACTGGTTCTCATTTATATTAAAGCCTCTTTTACCCCAATTCTTGCAGTTTTACAGGGCTTGCAAGTAAGTGTAAATAAATAAATAAAAAATCCATATAAGTAAACAAAATGGTTAAACTACACTGCCGTAACAAAGTAAACAAGAATCAGGTCCATCAAGTCTCAGATTTGGCCATGAGTAGCAATCAGCTAGAGTCACTGCGCTGGTCACTCTGCTGTCTGGAGAAAACAGCCCACAGTCTGAACTGGTGAAGTTCATATCTGCTTGAAATGGGAAAATTCACTCATCCCACATGGTGGAGTATATGGTCCAAGAACCTGTTCAAAATGAGTAGTCTTGAGATGAAATGCCCAGGACATTCTCCCAACTACATCCCATCTTGAT
>JANZLP010000008.1:15702956-15716821 GCA_026930925.1 Chelictinia riocourii | reverse complement strand
TAGAAGGAGACTCCCAAAAAATCCCAGGCCAAGAAGTATCTGCAGCTTCTCGCTGCGCAGGATTAAACTCTCCTCCCATGGATAGAAACTTTCTTTACCCAGAGTATTTTAAACAGTTTATTTCCTCATGAAAAAAAGAAAAAGAAAAAAATAAGTTGTTTCAATTTTCACCAAAACTCAAAAATTAGTGCCTGAATTTGAACTACTGCCACTACTAAACATCCACAGGGTAATTCCCATTAAAAAATCAGGCCTAAATGTTTCCTGTTTGACATATATTCACTGCAAGTGTCTAAAAGGAGTCATTGCCTATTTTCTGTGTCCTACAGTTCAGAAGGGGAAGTTTGTCATGATTATTTCCAGTAGACCTTAGTCTGTTTTTTTCCTTGTTGTGGTTTTCTGTTTGTTTGTTTCACAGCATACAGGATATCAATTCCTGTTGCTTTATGGTGAATTGCATTTTATGCTGGTTTCCATTTGCAGGATAATTATGCTATCTTGAAATCAGGAATATGCTGCTTACTGCAGATCTAGCATGTACTTTAGATTTTGAGGACTTTGTGTCCAACAAAATTATGTTTTCTTTACAGATGTCTGTAAAAGTTGCTCTGCTGAGGCACCATGAGATCTCTGGAAATAGTTTTGCTATTGATACCTTAATAATTTTCTCAGATGCTGAATCAGATTGTAGCATTACCGGAAATAAAGCTGAACTGTTTTGTGATTTGCATTTCCCTAATAGGTATGACATCTGCTTGAAGACTCTTGGAGCATGGTTAATAATGCTGCTGGCAGATTTTGCTCTTTTCTGCATTTTGCAGATGTTATATCCAGTGGTGCTCAGTTTTATGCCTCTCCTGAGGCTCTCATGAAAAATCTGTGGTGTTATGTGCATGTTATATATTATGTGCTACAGGACTGAGATGAAGACGACTTTCTCAGGTCTTTCTCAGCACTACAACATCTGTCCTTTGTGACCACAGGCATATCACTTAGGAGGTTTTTGAACCTACATATGTTCTGTTGTATGGAGAAACAGAATATTCCGCTCATAGGCATGTACAATTGCTAAAATTTATTCAAATTTAATTGACAGGCTTTGTGCATTATGGTACACACTTACCAAACAAACAAACCACAAATCCTAGTCAAAGTTGAGCAGTTTATATGTTAAGTAGGCTGTCGTCATAACTATGCTGTTTTACTCTCATGAATACAGAGCAGAACTAATCCTGTATCTCAGATAGCGAAGGTAGGGCACGAGAATGAAATGATTTGCTCGGCGTTACAGAGAGGTGTGTCAAAATCAAGATTCAAAACCAGAAGTTCTTTTGAATAAGAGTCATGAAACTTTAGCCATCTGCATAACCTACATCTTATCTATTTATGGCTCAGTTCAGAGCCCTAAACTCAGGCATCTAGTGACATTTGAGATGACTTAGGGTATCTAGGGCATGCTCATGTGTCTCAGAGATGTGACACAGAACCTGGGGGATACCCAAGCCCTTCTGATGCAGCACCTGAAAGGCATCACAATATTCTAAGATATCTCAAAAGACATTTTAAACCTATGCTTAGGCAGCTGAATCAAGTCGTTACAGTTCCTTTCTGTTTAGTGACATTTGGGTAGTAGGTAACCCAGTTTATTTGCTGGCAGAAGACAGAGAAATATCTTAAAACAACTCTAGTGACATGAGCAATTGCCAAGGTCACAGTAGTCCTGAAAGTTTGGATTTATTTGATGTCCTGAGAAGAAAATCCAAGGACCTGTTACCAGGGCTTCATAACCTGCATCAATGCATATCTGCCTGGGCACAGATGAGCCCTGGATGAGCCCTGGTCCCTTCATTGTGTATACTGCACTGCTTTCCCTCATGAAATGTATGTTTCTGTTTCTTTTCATGGCCATGCAGGGACAAAGAAAAGGAGGAGTTGATGTGCACTTGACTGTACCAGTATAAAGCTGGGATTTGGATTCCCTAAGCATCTCAGGCTAGCATCAGAAATTTTTGCCTGGATGTTGTGACACAGATACAGCTACAATTAGTTGAAGAAATCAGCCTTTACATAGCTTCTGGCAATCTTTGAACTAAGCCAACACAATTTACGCTTACTGTATTTTCCACAATGTCTTCAAAACCAGAAGAAGGCACTAGGGACTTACTTTAAAAGAGAGAAAAAGAGAAAGGGTAAAAATATTGAAATTTCTAGGAAATGGAAATTACAACTTTGTAATCCCCACAGTTTGAGTCTGCTGTAAAGAAGGCAGCTGTTTTCAGCTTAACAACATAAGGCAAAAACATAATAACACAAGACTACCACACTGGTTCAAACTAAGGATTCACCTTGCTGTTAGTTGTGAGAGACATCAAACACCTCAGCAAGGACATGACAAGCAATCAAGTAAATATACTCTGCAATATATTCCCTGTCTAAAGCAATCTAGGGTTTTGCAGACAGATGTCTTTCATAATATGAATAAATACTTCAAAAGGAAAACCACACAGAAGTGGAAGAGGCGTTATCTTTGGTTTTAATAGCTCTTGATGGATTTTCCCCCTCCCTGCTTTTTCTAGTTGCTTTTTCAATTATGTGGGAGGGAGATCAACAACAAAAATACATCTTATTTGCAAAATCCCTTCCTTTTTGTTTGTTCTGAACCTGAGTTTTATAGTCCTGATGTCACTGGGAAGTGGTCTTCAGGGCACTTATAGCACTAATAATGAAAGATTTCAGGGTAATCATTAACAAATGGTTAGCCTACACTCATTTTACATAGGGAACTGAAAAGTCTCTGTATAGAAATAACAGTTGGTATCTACTGAGCCTGAGCTTTTGCTAGGAACAGAGAGGTGAAAGGCTTTTTATTCTATTCTCACTACTAGTCTCCTGCACCACACAGTCCTCCAGGATGCAGGATTTAAATGTTCAGCAAAATGATTTCCACTAATACGACAAAACTTTTCATGGTGAAAGCCCAGCTGGAGAGTTGCACCTTTTATAGGAGTCTAACACTGTGTTATTACTAGCATCCTGAAAGTAATTTGTGACAATAAGGAAAGAAATAGGGGCTATCAATCAGACTGTCAGTTCCCGTTTCAACCAGAACGCACTCAAACAACATATTGTAAACCCAGATCTTTCAGTGTGCCAGTTTAAGAAACCTTTTCTTGCTGATTTGCAGCCTCAGGAGGAAGAACACTTGCTAGATGCTGGTAGTGCTCCTTATTTAATTCAGTGTAATTCATAAAATAAATTACCCAGATAATTGCCTGTGTCCTTAGTCCATGTGCACCCAGACCATACTTCTTCCATAGATGCCAACCAGATTTACAGCTTAAAACTAAGTGCAACGATGGAGGAATATTACTAGTAACAGACTTGTGCCAAGTTTTATGACCAGCTACAATAAAAAAGGAGTTCAGCCACTTTGCATAATGGGATCTGTCAGATCCTACTCACTGTTTCATAGATCCTGATAGAAAACTCAGGACCTACATAGAAAGAATGCATTTCATTCTTTCATTCAAAATGGAATACATGCAGTACTATTACAATTTCAAGAAAGTAATGCTAAAAAAACCTGATGCTGAGGTAAAACCCCAGTTAAATAGTCCTCAAATTTTATTTTGCATCCTGTGAGTTAGCCGCCTTAGCTGAATCTTGGGTCTTCTGTTTTGGAATTTCAACCTATTCAGTTTGAAATTGCAAGCTGAAAGCTATGTTGTCAATGCAGCTCAGTCTTTTACAATCCAGCACATAGTGCTGTAGAGGAGTGATTAAGATAACAATATTCTTATAACATTAAGGTATTATTAATGGTATTAAAGCATTAAATAAAATTGAATCTAGGATAAAAATTAAAGTAGCAGAGAGACAACTGTGCAACAGATGTAATATCAGTGGCACAAATTAATGTGTTGGTCTAAGTATAAAAGGGAAGGAAAGGTTCATTTGACAGAGTAATATTTTTCAATAAAAAAGGTACATATAGGTGTAAAAACCAAGCAAGTGTCTAAGTATGCTTTGCCGATGATGGCAATTGGACCAAATAGTAGAAAAAATGGCAAACAATTATGGTGGCTTACGAAGCATGCTCTCCTTTGTATGAATGAAGCAAGGCCTAATATCTTTAATTAGATTAACAGATCTAGCTGAAAACTTGTCTCTTTTCCAAACTATATGCATTGACACAGTAAAAGAAATTGACTCTTTCCACAGACATTGTTGTGCTTGTAGAAAAGAATATATCAAAACACACTATGTTTTTTTTCTGTTTATTACTATTTCAGAAAAAGAAAATAATTTGCTAAAGCCTGTGAAGTAACATGTTTGTTCTTTATGCTGTTTGTTTTTTTTTTTAATCTGTTTACTTTACCATAGTTATAAAATGCAGTGAGTGCTGACAGCCAAACAAAGCTATTGCTAGACAGGGATGACTTGCTAGCCCCTGCAGGGACCTATGCTTTGGGGAACGGAATGCTTCCCAGTGCCCCCCAAAGCAATGCAGCGGTGCCCTGTCACAGGGAGACCCTCAGCACAGAAAAGCGCACTGGATTTTCTGGTCTTTGTTCGAACAGGCCCTGTAGGACCTCCGACTATTTCCACCTTGTGAATTTGCATCATTTCGAAAGCCAGCTTGAATAATGCTCCTGCCTTTGGAAGCTTCCCCCAGGAAGGATGCAGTTCCAAGAGGGCAATTTTGTGCCACTAGTGGCCAGTCTTTCATAGGAGTGTGGTACTTGGCATTTTGACCTCCAAATAATCTGCTTTCCTACTCTAATGCCGAATAGGTTAGGTCTCAAAAATCTGAATCTGAAACTAGGTAGTGGTTTCTTCAGAAAATTTGCATTGAGGCATCCAAAGTTTAAAAAAAAATAATAAATTGAAAATCTACTTTAAATTCTATGAAGAACATTAGAAATATATATGTAATTTTCAAAGCTCTTTGTAAAACATAACAGGGGAAAGAAGTCTTCAGCATTTCCATCTTCAACCTTCAGTGTATCATCACAGGCATTTTTTTTTCCTTGCCATATTGAGAACCTTCCTTTCTGTTGTATTGTGTCTCAGGATTAGTCACATCACATTACATTCCTGCTTTCTACATGAAATTCCTGCTTTCTACATTTATTTTACCAATTTGGCTGGAGTATGACGGATCTTATCATGTTTGGCAGGATTTGTTTTGAAGATGAATGGCTCTGCAAGTCTTTGCTTGCAAAGTATGACAGTTCACATGCATATTCTTAGCTCTCACTCCATTTATTAGTTTAGTTGTACATGTTTTTATATAATTCTGATGAATTTTTGTGTATTTTAATTAAGGTGCAGATTTCTAAAAGCACATTTGGGGGTGTCTGAAAAACAATGCTCTGAATTTCCACTGAATTTTGAAGAGATAGCACATATAAGTTTTTAAAAACTTATTATTTTCTAAGCAATATTTTATTTGTGAAAATATAAACTGTACTGTTGTAAAGACAAGGCTTAAATTATGGTCATTTGAAAATTTTACAGTTGTTTTTATTTGGCCGCTTTCATGGTCTTCTGTTAGTAATTTATGAATAGTCATGTGAAAAAATTGTGTAAGTTAGAATAGCTGGAAAATGTTTATTCTTTTATGTGTATACCTAAGCAATGGAAATAGTTTTATTTAAACAAAATAATTCACTATTTGTTGATCTTCTCAGGGAACAGTTACTATATTACATGATGTAGGCAGCTTAAACGAATGAAGCAAATGTTTTGTGAATGCATAATCTAAAATTTATAAATTAATTATGTATAAAACCTGATGTGTAAAGTCCTTGCTCATATGTTGGTGACTGCACACCATCCCATTGCCTTTAATTGATTTTTTTTACAGATCTAAGCACTTGCCAGTATGAACTGTCAATTCCAAGCAGTCCTTGATATTGGGAAGAGGAGATAAAAAGCACAATTTTCTTACTCACTACAAATTGACCTAGAATCACTGCATAGGTAACTGTTTTTTGTTGACCAAATCAACATTTTATTTGTGTGATGGATAAGTGCTTTTGATCTGGGGTTTTGAGAAAATATAAATTGAAATGGCAAACACTTAAATACCTGAAGAAAGTGGTGTATTTTCTTTACATACTCTTCAAGTCTTAGCTTATTACAATGATCATTCTGAAATGAAAATAGGCTCTGCATCAGACACCTATAATAATCTTTTAAAGTAACATCCTCACTGTCAGAATTAAAAGTACATAATTTTGTTCTAATATTCTAATTTTCAAAACAGATTAGGCCAAATCTGAAACAAGTGAGTCAATATCAAGTGAAACTTGTTCTGTGCTTGTGAGTCAAAGTATTCACTGATAATTCATAAAATTAAGTATTGATTTGGAACACTTATCTATGTCATCAGCTTAGATACCAACATTAGCAGCTCCTCAAACAGCTTCCAATAATATGTTAAAAGAATAATTACATTACCATGTGGGATTCGAGTTATCTGGGGAGGGAGCCTTGAGATCTCATGAAGTCACCAGTGCATCCCTCCAGGAATACCTGAAGGTTACAGAAACAAAAGAGTATGAAGAGTAGAACTGACTGCAGTTAACTTCATGTTAAATCTCATTAGGATGGAAAAAGGTGAATTAACCACTGAACTAGAAACTAAGATTTTCTTAACACAATTAATAAGAATCTGGTTCATATTTTATATGTAGCCAAAGAATGGCGTAGGCCAGTGATGAAAATACCTGGTTCTTTCAAATGTAAATTTCCCAAAGTTGAAACCAACTGTTGACAATATTGAAGGACACCCCCCCCCCCCCCACTGGGCTGTTTGTTAGATCCTGTGACTTCAAATCCCAATTTTATAATCACAAAATATTATTTATTTTAATGAAAGCTAGTTTAAAAATGGTCAGTGAAGAGAAAAAGTTAAAAAATGGGAGAGGCCAACAGACAAAATAAAAGCAAAGCATTACAGATTGCAACTAAGAATACAGCCACTGGATAAAGGAAGCTAAAGCTATAAAATTAAAAAAAAACCCCATACTTCATTTGTATAAGGAAATGACAGGAATTATTTAAATTATTAGAAATAACCCTAGCTGTGATAAAGGTCCTGTATGAGACAAAAATTATCTTAGCCATTCAGAAAAGGCATGGATATTTAATAAATAGCTGTTCTTAGTCACATAACAGAGGCAGATGTATTCAGTAAAAAATTGTATTCTGTATTTGAAGTAGGAGAATTTGTTCATATCTTGCAATGCTAATGAAGTACATTTTATTTCATCAGTAGCTGGAACAGACATTAAATGACAAAATTAAGAGTAAAACAGTTTTAGATCCAGTAGATTGTATAACCTGTAGCCAAGAGTATTAAAGGCGTTGGCAGATGAGCTCTTTGAGACATTTATGTTTATTTTAAATAAGGCTTACAAACTGAGGGACTTTCCAGGATGCTGAAAAAAGCTAATCTTGTTCTAATATTTTAAAAGAGAAAATTTATGACCCACATAAGTGTATCTTGATGCTGATTCTGAGCAAGAGGCTCACGGGTGAAGCAGCCACTGAAGAATGGAAGGATATCTGTATAATTAATTCCAGCCAACATAACTGAGGAACACAGATAATTTTTCAATGAGCATGTAGGCCTGCTTTTTCAGGTTGACTGTTCTGACAGAAATGTTTGTACTGTATTTGACTTTGTTTCCTATGACATGAAAAATTACAATATAGGAATATTAGGAGAGACAATATTAGGCACACAGAAACCTAGTCAACAGATTATAAAATGTATCTGTAAGTGGGAATGTAAATATTCCTAAAACAATGTCAGAGATCTGAGTTCATTGAAACTTGATGCTGGCAAATTAAGATTCAAGACTTGTGATCTTAAACAAAATACAGATGCATTTTGGCAAATGTAGGTGGCAAAAAAAGTTGTTGGAAAGGCAAATAATGTTAGTGACAGATTACTAATAAAGAGCAACCTGTGATGCTTGGTTAAAAAGTGTCTCTTAAACAATGTAGTTTAAGCTGACTGAGAGAGCATGTGTTTGTGATCTAAGAATGCATAGGTGGAAAAGGTGGTTAAAGTCACATGGAAGATAACACTTCAGTGCAGTGGTAGCTTTTTAATTGGTAGGGATGTCGGCAGAAAATCATGTCTGTGGTATGTGTATGCACATGCACATATAACACAGTGGAAGCTTAAGAGAATAATATCAGACAAAACAGGAACAATGTAAGTTAAGTATTAATAGGATACTAATCCTTAATAATGATGACAGTATGTAATGTTATCTATTGGAAAAAAGAAAAATGTTAATTGCTTTGTAGAGAACCCTGTAACATTTTCCTTTGCATCCCTCTTTGTATCTATCCATCCCAAGTTGCCACATGCTTGTCACTGTGAGCTTAAGGAGAGCTGGCAAGGTGCCCTCTGAAAGCCATTGCATGAATGCAGGTAAACTCTGTAACATTTTTATTAAACTTGTTTTTCAACAATAAAATCTACCTTATTCAGCTTTGTTAAGAAAAGGAAAGATGAAGCAAAGTCAGTCAATCAAATGCAACCACTCTGCTAGAAATAAAATCAAAAGATAGGTAGTGCATTGACACCTTCTATGTTTCTCCTATGCATCAGTTCTGTGTTTAGCCCATGTGCCCACAAATCAGTGTCTGTAAGACTGGAAACAGTCAGGTAAATCCTCACTGGGAGCTACCATGGACGTGCAGTGCACTTACTATTCTGTTGTATGTTCCCATTCTGATTTGTCCTGATACTGGGTTTGGTGCTAGCACTTGTGCCAAATGAGTTTGGCCCAATAGGGAAAAGAAGAAAGCACAAAACCCCCCACCCATGCACCCACGCAAACCAAACCAATAAACCAGAAAGACTATATCAGAGATTGTACAATTCTGGAGGGGATGGACCCCGCTGTCCTCAGGGTAAGAGCTGCCCCTACTACAGCGTCATGATAGGGATCAGCTGAATATTGGTTCTCTGTGTTGTGTTATAGCTAACAAGCCAAACACACAGATATTCTGCACAACATCATTTGGTATTTCTTCTGTGTAGTGCAGTAATTCAACTGGAAGAAACCACACTCTCTCTTGCATCCTTACTTCAAGTAGGATGTTGAAAATTTTGGAAGAAATTTGAGGAGACCTCAGTTCTGAGGTTGGGCAACAGACCTATAAACCTCTTTTCACAGATGCTGTGCAAGTATGTTGTTTGCTTTCACAAAATCCAACTGTTTTCTTTATAAAAATTAAGAGGTATTTCTTATACACGCTCTGCGCCATGCAGTCTCATTGTAGCTGAGTTACATGTGGCTGCAAGCTCCTAATGCTGCCTTTCTTTCATGCAAGCTGACTTAGCCAAACCTGTGAGGGAAGGTGATTTTTAAAAATTGCTTGGCAGGCATGTGCTAGAATTTACAGATGAAGAGGATGGCCCTCAACTTAGTTCATGAAGAGGACTACTGAAAGAAATAAAAATTTATACATTCATCCATTCTTATGGGCCAAGGTGGACAATAAGAAGTGGGCATGTCTATAGCATCTTGGGGACCAAGCCTGGTTTTAGATTGCAGCTTTCCTGTCATCCACCCTGCCCACACACGGGTCTCACTTAAACTCTAGCCTGCAGAAAGTCAGCTGGCTTTCCGGTCAGGGAATTTCAGGCTTTGTGTGGTGGGAGACAGGAAAGGGAGAGTCAGGTTCATGCTTGGCCTTTGCACCAAGCAGGCAGAATGGATGCAGCTGACCTAAGCCACATGGGTGTGCAAACTTGACCTTGAACTCAAGTACAGCTACCAAAACCATTTCTTTGCCCTGATTAGAAGTGGGTAAATATTAAATATTTCACATTCATTCTTAACTGTAGCACATCCCATATTCTTCTTCCTTTCCCCTGACTGAACTGAGAAGTTGACATTCCTCCTAACTAACAGCTGCTCTCTATAGCCCAGCTGGTGCTCTTGTAATAAGGATGTTTGGAGAAAACTGGTAAGTCTGTGGGGCTGACAGCCTTGCAATGATGTGTACTGGATCTGCAAAGATAAAATCCAGTTTCTGTACATTGCTGAGGGCTTTTCTCAATCCACATCTCTCAGGGGCAAATCCTTTGCTTTGAAAAGGAGTAAGTGTAGGAAACTCCATGAAGTAAAGCACGTGGGACTCCAGCAAACCGTATCTCCTCCCTGGGATTCTCATGGGTAGAGACAATTGAACTGACAATAAGAAAGCAAAAGATGCTTTTTCAAATATGTCAAGAAATGATGATTATTACACAATAGAGAAGCCTATGGGAGCCCAGGGGAAGAGCTGCATTTTGTCATGTCAACACAAGGGGCTGGATGGTCGCACAACATATACTCCAAAATTTGGCTGGCCTTTCTTTGCACCTTCAGCTTCAGCCTCCCGTCCAATCCCCCTTTCACTCTTCTGTTATGCAGCAGAATCTGGAAAGAAATCATTAAACTGTATAGCTGTTCCAATAGCAGCTGCTTGCAAGGCAGCCCTGGGAGTTCATGGCAATTCCTGTGCTGTGCAGGGCTGCTCAGCACTCTCGTGTGCGTCCCTGGCAGCTCCCCACTCCGACTGCTCCAGTACAAAATTGTGTGCAGCCTCTGCAAAAAAGTGGAAAGAAGTGAGAATGGAAAGAAGGGGACAGCATGGCTTATTGTATGAATTACTTGTGTGCAGGACAGCCACTGCTTTTGATATGATGGGGTTTCTCCCCCATTTTTCCTTCTTTGTCTTCCTGTTCAACATTTGTGGTTGCTTGATTTTTTTTTTCCTTATCTCTTTCCATCTCCTTTCCTTTCTTTTCCACTGTACTTGTATGTACCTTCACCACTTTTATCTTCTCCTTCGTATCATTACAGAGTCCAGACCTCAGGTAGAGGCTTTAATCCCAGTTTCTGAGAAGAGAAGAAAAAATACACCCAAACACCTATTCAAGTGACAGTAAATGACCCGCTCTCATCCTTTTGTCATATGACCTAAGGCCATGTCACACAGCCTTCGTGTTACCAGGTGCAAATGTTCATTTCTTGCTCCTTATATTGGGTCTGAAAAAATAATCAAACAACTTCATTAAAGTTGCAAAGTTATGAGCTTTACCACAACTGTATTTTATTCTGTCTCTTCACTGTGATCTGCTCAATTACAGACATTAGGGGTTCCTCCTCTCATCAGAGCCTTTCACTAGAAAGTTATTTGCTATTTCTTTATATTCTCCATCATCGGTGTTAGGCTGTTGGTCTTAAAGCCTATCATTTAAATTTTGCCCTGAAGATGCTATGACTTTTCTTGGAGAACAAACACCATGTTGGTTTGTATATGGTAGTACATACGCACTTGCAACGAGCTCTGAAATGAGGGGATAACGTTATTGTCCCCTCTGAACGGCTGCTGCAGCAAGCCCAGGAGATTAGGGGGAGATGCTCAGTGTGAGCCCCTGGTTTTCCGCAGGTTTTTTCCATTTTATGGCAGGCTGCTGCAGGAACTGCTCCCAGCCTCGACAGGCACAGTGTCCTGACTGTACGTCTCTACCACACTACCCAGGAATGGGGAGGGGATATCCTCCAAGCCATTTGCTTTGCAAAATAACTCATAATTAATGAAATGCAAGAATTCCACTGTGAAAATAGTTTCCACTCAGCATGGAAATTACCTCAGCTCTCAAACATGTTGTCCCTGACAGCTAGGTTATACTATACATCACAACGGGTGCCAGCATTTTGCGGCAGGGTGATTGGACTCAAATCAGAGATCAGGTCACCCATCAAGAGGGATTTCCTCTGGCTGGTCTCATTTACAGTCACTAATTGGGATCTGTCTTGCAGTTTTCGATAGTAACATCAATAACTTCACAGAGATGTTATTAGTGTGAAAGATGGAGCATCTTCGATTCCAGAGACTCTTTAATGAAGACATGTAGTGTCTCAGGAAGGCAAGATGGTACCATCACACGTCTCAGCAACTGAGCACCTGAGCTGCTCTTGTGTCAGCACCTACAGCCTGAGCAGAATCTGGCATCCTTAACCCTTCTCACGTAAAACCAGATGGAAAAACAAATAGTTGTGACAATAAATGAACACATCTGCTTTCCTATGGGTTTGGGGGGGTGGTGGTGGTGTTGTCCACATGGACATACCACGGGAGGAAGGGTGCATAAGAGATTTCTGAGGTCTCTCACCTCTGCTCAGCTCTCTGTTTTTACAAAACTTGCAGAAAATCGGCAGTTTTGTGGCTCTGTCAGGTTTGGTTGTAATTGGCGAAAGGGGTACAAAGTTACACCAGGGAGGAGCGGGGTGGGACGAACACGTACATTCACACACGATGCTCCTATGTACCCCACTGCGTTAGAAAAGCGGGCTAATAATGTTTCCCATTTTCCATTTTTTACACCAGAAAACACCATTGTTTCCTGGCAGAGATGCCTAGAAACTACTGTGATTTGCTCCTGTAATGCAGAGGTTAAACACCGCTGCGGCAGAGAAATGAGTTTAGTTGGAGGCAGATTTAGCACCTTCAGCAGTCACCCTTACAGGCACAGGCGATCCCCAGCTCTGGTCCTGCCCTGCTCTCTGCAGGGACTTTGCCTTCATGAAACACGTTCTGCTGAGGCCGATATTATCCTCTCAGTGTTCTAATCCAAAAGTAAGGTAGACTTTTAATTTATTGTTATTTTTTTTATTTTGGGGGCTCCAATGGATTTATCTGGTTCAGCTCAAATCTGTGATCGGGAAAACAATACACTGGTTTTTTATTACCAAGGAAGGAGAGAAACAGGTAGAGGATTTTTTTTTTTTCCCCTAGAAGCCAGTTTCCTAAGGAAATGAAGCCTATTCCATTAAGCTGTGTGTGGAGGGGGAGGTCAGAGAGTCACACTATTAGGGAGTGCTGTCTGCTCACCATGCCCCACTTTGGAGGTGAAGTCTGGGAGCGTGCGGTCAGGATCTGAGGAGGAGAACAGACAGGGACTCGCTTTCTCTCCTCCGCAGCAGAGGACTTTTGGGACAGAGCCTGAGGGTATGCAGCCAGAGTTGCCTGAAACTGGTAGGATTCAAAAATATAACAATCCTTGCAGACAAATAGGTGTGAGCATGATGTTGAGGAGTTCAAGCCTTTTATAGACACTTGAGAAGCCGCACAGAGAGATGCTCTCGTTAATTAGAGGAAGAGCTTCCCCTGGATCTCTTGTGTAGTTAGACGTGAGAACTCAGCCATGAGGCACTAACCCGTACGACAAGGGCAGGAGTAAAACTTTCTGTTGTTCCCTGAACTCCTCATTTTCTTCTTCAGTTTCACCACGCCGCCCTGGAATGGATAAATTCAGGGAGCTAACTGAAGGATAGGCACTCAAGCACTTAAGAGCAATGCACATTTACAATAACTGAATCATATAATAGCTACCCATGCATCCAGGGCCATAATCTCAAATGGCAACAGCAGAAGACAAGTTAATAGTAGTCATTGTTATATGATTAAATTAGGTAGACAGGAATAATTTTTGCAGGATTCATAATGGCTTTAATGATATTATTTAGTTACCAAGAACAATATATCTTCTCTATTCATGAGTTCCTGGAAATCAAGGATGTTGAGCTGTAAAGTATGTTTTTAAAGACAGAGTTGGGAGCTACAGCCTCTCTGAAAGTTAGTTATATACTATACTGCAGTCCTGCAGCTCTTGAATTGTCCTTATCCAGTAAGCATGAGCAAGACTTGCATGGGAACAAGGGGCCTGTGCATGACATTTTGGGCAAGTTTGGCTTTTGAGCCAGAAACCAGACTCTGTGGAGGGATTTTAGATTGGGTCAAAGCCTGGAGATCCCTTGCATCCACCTTGCTGTTATTGC
>JANZLP010000008.1:14966330-14976877 GCA_026930925.1 Chelictinia riocourii | reverse complement strand
TTTTACATGTAAGTCAGAAGAGAGAAACACAGAAATACCTATAAATATCTCCATACATACCAACATGTTTCATGATAGGGAAAAAAACAGCCAAACTTCTGGATTAGTAAAGACATCACAATGGCACCATCACCAAATAGTCCAGTGTGTACACAGGGTATGGTAAAGAACAGATGACAGCAGGGATGCTACTGGTATCTTAACTATGTGAACAGTGAACCAGTTATGTATGATGGTTGTTTACCTCATGTTTGAAACAGTGAGGGAAGAGGTATTTCTCTGCCAGTCATCAGATGAATACTCCATCTTTTAAAGGGTTTGGCTGTTAATCTGGCACATCTCCACGTTTCTGTGGAGAACCTCCTCACCATTAAGCAGGCACTGGGCACCCAGCCTCTCCTTCCTGCAGGCTGGGGAGAGCATGGCCGGCTCCAGCCTTGCTCCACTGCAGAGAAGTACAGGAATCATCAAAAACCCATCTGGGTTTTTTCTGAGATATAAAGATCATGGCTTACATGCAGCTCACAGACCACTGTCAGGCTGGAGAAGGCAACCATTTGGGGATATCAACACCTGGAGATGGATCTGAACCTGCGTTACCCAACATAGCTTCATTACAGAAATTATTTAGACGGATATTTAACTGAAGTATAATAGTTAAGACAACAAAGAAAACTTGACTACAATCACCTGAAGGGGTATTTGTCAGAAATTATTTGTGCAAGCATTTTCATAGTTATATGTACAAAAATTAAAGAAAAAAGAACGTGTGGGAAGGAGTAGCCTCTATGCACACTAACAAGTTTCTGACACAGAAAAAAAAAAAATTACAGCTAATATCTGTAATAAGATAGAGAGTGAACATAGTCCTGAACAACTATTAAAAGTGACTAACAGCTTCTGCAATTTTAATGGCACTTGCTCTTGTTTCCATGACAGAAACATTTACTAGGATTATTAGAAACATGTTGGTACATTCATGAAACATGGTCTCATTTAAAGTGTTATCAAATCTCTGCGAGTTAACATTTCGCTGAGCTCATATCTGCCACCAATGACCAAGAAGAGTAAAAGACCTTAAGCAGAACTCTGAAGAGGACATGTCATGCCACCCCATGTGCTCAGACAGACAACTTTTAGCACAAGGCTCTTCTGCACTCAGGGACTATAGAGCTTAAAGGCAAAGAACAGAGCATAAAGATCTCAAGCTGAATAACTGAAGACAAATCAAGTATTTGTGTGTTTAAGTAATGAGATTAAATGTCACCAACCCTCCTCATCCACAGGGGATGCACAGCAGCGGACCTGCCATGCCCATGACATGGGAGGGCAGACAGTGTGGCTCTCTGCAAGAAGATAAGATGCTGTGCCTGACCTTTCATTAGGGGTAGGTCAGAGAATGGTCTGGGAAGCTGTGAAATTTGAGGACTATACAAACCTAAAGCATCCAAACAAGCTCTGTGCAATTTCATAAGTGTGGAGCAAGAAGCTTCAGCTATCAGCACAACATGCTGAAATCTCCTCATTAATTCTCAAGGTTAAAGATCACTTTCTGCAGAAAAATCCCATATTCCCAGCACCCAAAAAGGGAGTAAGACAATTTAGTGTACATTGGAAGTTGTTAGTTAAATTGTTCGGATAATGCCCACAATAGGAAAATAAAACTCCTGTTCTCCAAGGGGTGACAGACATCTTTAATTCTTCTTCTTTACTAGAAACAGTTTATAATTATAAACTATATTCCCTTCTTTTTTAAAACCATGCCTAATGAGCAGTAGGAGACTAGCTGCTACTTGAAGCATGTGCAAAGTTGAACATTCCCGTCTACCTTCACATGTACTTTACAAAGTCCCTTACAACAACAGGGAACCTTAATTGTTCTCTTCTGGAAACGTAAAAAATTCTCTACACGTTGCAGAAACTTTGGCAATACCTATCGTTTTTTCTCTCCCCCCCCCCGCTGTTTTTTCTCTCCTCCCTTTTACAACTCTGGAAACATGCGGTTACACTGCATGCTTAATTACATACCTCTCGCTCCCTTTTTTTATTTCACATTGCCAAGGCTGAAGAGAATCAAAAATTATTCCTAAAAGTTCAAAACCAAGAATAAGCAAATAGAAAGAGCCTCAGCTGAAGTTCAAAAAGAAATCTCACTACATGAAAGACAGTTCATGAATTTTTGGATCAATGACTTTTCATGCTTGCAGTTGCCAATTTTCATTATAATTTGTGATTGGTTCTAGCCCAGAGATGAAGATCATGTTTCTTAGTGGAGAAACAGCTTTAGCCAGAACTAACAGAAGATATTTACTGAAATACTATGGTATATACTTCATGCCAAAATTTGTCAGGTTCCCAGCAGCTAACTTTTCCAAGCTGTCTCCACACCACAAGCCTCCCTCCTTGTCTCATCCTAGAATGTGCTACAACAATTTCAAATATCTGCATGCAGAAACAGAACACGAAGCAGGAAAATTTTATTTTACAAAAAAAGTTAATCTTCTTTAAATTATGATTATTATTATTACTATTATTCATTTTATACTATTAAGGCATTTTCATTCTGTTTCATTCTTCAAGGGAGATTAATAAGGTATTTATTGTTCTACAGCCCAAAATGTATTGATACACTGAAATGAGAAAAGGCAGGGCCAGCCAGAATATACTACTTGGTCCTCTTCCATTAGCATAAATAACTGGAGGCTGTTCCTTGAACATGAGGAATCCCAACAGATTCAAAGGAAAGTCAACAGCCCAGGATTATCCAGGAAATGTCCTGCAAGTCGTCAGTTGGACAAGAGTAGTCTGCAAAACCCCTCGGACATGTTGCATTTTCCACAGAGCAGAACAAAAATGCTGTTACAACTAATCTGGTAACTGAATGCCTCCTGCCTCTGAACCCAGTTAAGTGCCTTGTGCTACTACTACATACACCTCACCCTCTCCAAGGCCTCACTGCAGAAAGATAACAAGTTGACAAAACCTCTACTGAGGACAGACAGAAGAGAAACTGGGAAAACAAAGGAACTACAGTTCCACTAGCCCACGTAAGGCCATGGCCAGTGCTACCTGCACATGGGCTAACGGACAGACTACTCACCTCCATGCATGCCATGCAGCCCCTGCAGTGTCAAGGCTAACAACTTCAGTCAATGAAAAAAATATATCCAGGAGTAAAGCAGGAATATGGAACGGTGACTATCCATCCCAGCTGGGATCTGGTGAGAGCATCCGAGATGCTTTCCAACAATACGAGTGTCTGCCCTGAGCTTACGTTGTGTCAGGGCAGAGCAGATTGTGCGGTGTTAAATTCTGCTGGTTCTCATATACTTTCCCTAAAACCACGGATTATGAAAAATTGGGGCTAGAAACAATCTACGGAAGGAGATTTGTCCATCTCTCAGTATACAGTTATAGTGTATAGCACAAAAAATATTCTCCTATTAATCACATTTTTGGAAAATATAAGCTGCTTATCTGTGCAATGAGCTTGATTCCAGCTATTTTAATCACATAATTGCTTTTCTCCTTCACCAAGGAAAGCATTGTTCCAAATTATAGCATAGTTTGTTGTATTTTATATTAGTCCCACTAGGATATTTTGCAGTTCACAGAGAGCCAATACGCATGCCCACACTGTGTCATACACAGCTTGATTCTGTCACTTAACCAAACTGGCTTCATTGATTTCAGTGGAGAGAACACAAACTCATTTTCTACACATATAAATACAAATATCTAAATATACATATAAATGCATATATACACTATAGATAGATTTTTTTTTAACCCCAAATCTAGTTGAGGGTTTTTTTGTTAGTTTCTTTAAACTATAAAGAAGAGAGAAAATGGGTATCACCTACATTTTGTATCACAGTGAGAATGTTTGCTGGAGAATAAAAGTGTGTGGTAAGGGACATTAAAACATAATAGCACAGTAGGCCAACTTATACCAATTGCTTCGCAGTGGGACTATTGTCATTCAAGTACAAGTGCTAAGTTAAAGGGCAATAAATAGTATATTAGGTCTATTACTGCAGGCATTTTAGCTACAGTGATATCTACTGGAATTACTTGTGTTGATATTAAAATAGATGATATTTTGGTAACAGTGTGCAAAGCAAGAACATGAATAGTTTCTTCCCGGATGAAGCATTATTCCACATCTTTTACTCACTAGGATTTCAGATGAGTGGGCAAGTAAAAAGATCAGAATGCAGGAGACATACACTCCTGGTCTGACCTTGTACAGCCATGTAATTTTGGTGATCATATTTCTACATATTTAGGATATTCACCCAGGCATGCTTTCTATTAAAATTACAAATTCTATTTGGTAATGTCATGCATAAACACCTGTGTTTTGAGATGCATTTAGAAAACCCTAAAGGTCTATCTGGAGCTACACCTTGGGAGGTTCAGCTCATGACCGATTTTCTCAAGAGGGGTTTAACTACAGCTCATTTAACTTTTGCTGGTCTAGAGGACCCTACCTAGTTTTTCAGAAGTTGCAGTGTATGCTGCGAAAGACCCATGGACAGCAGGAAGGGAGAGAATGGTCTTACAGCTTGTAACAGAAGGCTGCCTTGGGAAAATGTACTCGACTCTTCTTGTCAGAAGGGCTTCAATCCGATGTAAGGCAAGTCACTTAAACTAAAGAGGTATCATATGTTCTCCTTGTTTAGAGAGACTTTGCATTCAGATTTGAGTATGAACTTACAATGAAAGTATAAAACATAAACTTAAGTCCTTTTTAAGTTCTCAAAAACATCAGGTCGTACATATCTAAGCACTGAGCAAGAGAATCACAGAATACCCTTGTTTCTCTTTCTGTATGTCTCCATTTCCTGTCTTCAAAGTCAGTGTCATACCTCTCATGCACACAGAAGCTGAAAACTGCATCTCTGATATCAGTGGTACAGTGAGAAACATCACTAAAAACCAGTTTATTCACAACAAAATTTCCATGATTTATTACGAATTGATAGTCACATATTGAACAATGAAAATAGAACAATTAACTGCACATTTAACATGGTAGAGGTTTTGATTTTTCTTTTAAACATATCAGATAGAGACTATATCTTGCCCCACACTTTCACTTCTTCACTATTATCATCCCTATAGCCTCAATCCACCAAAGACGGCACTGAAGGAGCTAGGAATTCATCCCTCAACAATTCTCTTATTACCCACTTTCCCACTCTGCAAGTTCCCTGATTGACACAGTCATGGAGATAAATACAGGAGTAGAAATTTTCATGTGCAACTAAGCCAATCTAACAGATTATTGCTGCTCACAAGGGTGGTCCTGTTCACTCTCCCCTCAATTCTCCCCTTGAGTCAGCTCTAGCACTTATCTGAACTTGCAATGAGCCAATACAGCTCATTAGAGTGAAGAAAAGCAATCCCAGCAAAAGAAAACAATCAGAATACAGAAAAGCACAATAACATGCTGGTTTAATGAGCCAAATCAGCTCACCAAGGCACCAAAGGAACACCATCATTGGTACAATAAAAGGTCCAGAAACACTGGAAGCAAGGAAAATGTCATAGTTTTGTGTTTTTAAGCAGCAGGGAAACAAAGCTACAAACACTTTGTGACAGCTCCGGTAATGCTTCTGCCTGTTCTGCAGAGGTAACTAGAATCAAGAGCTTTGACTTATGTGATGGGTGCCCAGAAGATGTTAGGATGAACAAAATTAATGTTTAATGAAATCATGTCTTTCTTCCAGAAAGGATCTCTTTATGATAGTACTGAAATAAAACAGGTAGCTTCAAGAAAGACACACACTGTCACCCTCAGATCAGAGTAAAATAACCATCATTTCTACAGGAAGCATGAGACTCAGTTCTCAAATAGCCTTACTGCTTTTACACTCCTGCTATCTCCCAGTTTTTATCAAGCCAATAAAAGATGATGTGAACAATTCCTCAGCACTCAAATGGATATTTTTTTTTTTGCTGTTATTCCTCTTTGTGGTTGTTTCGTCTTCTTCCTTTCTACCTTTTTTTCACTCCCACAGTCTCAGTCTGAAATGTTCTAAAATGCATTTACTCTGAGTTGTATTAACGAGCAAAAAAGCTAATCTAACCTCTTGCAGAGTGCAGGATGAGGGAGGGACAAGGTAGCAGTGAAGATAATGGGACTATCTGGCAGGCCATCAGCAACAGAAAACAGACTGTCAGACAAAGCAGCCTTGTCTCCCAGTCCCCTGTGCTCACCAACTTCTTCACATACCTCTAGTCCCTACATGTTCCTAACCTTCCTCCATAGGCTTTGCAATCCCAGAACTCACCTCTGTTAGATTCACAGGGCAGATAGAAAAACCTGTGACACAATATGCACCTACAGCTGAACAGGAAGCGAGTTCAGCTGTAATATTTCATACCGAACCCCAAGCAACAGGCCAGGTCTGTATGGAAGAGAATGCACACTGCTGTAATTCACTGTAAAGCAGCCTTCCCATTGAAGAAGTCTCCCTCTCTGGGAGAGCAGTATTTCTCGTAAGTGGAATAGTTCCACAGCTCTTCTTTAACAGCCTCTAGGAGCACAACTTTAAATCAGTGAAGAGGTTAGGGGAGCACAATCAAGGCAAAGAAGAAAATCTACCACAGTTCTGTATGTTGGCTTGTGTGCTTTTCCCCTCACATAAAACCGCAAAAATAAGACTGCAAGAAAGGCTGGGTTAAAGAAGTCTGTGCCACTGTACATCAATAAAAGATTGCTCACTTAAAAAGAAAGACCAAGCCACACTCCTTGGCAAGGTTATTCCTTTGGTCTGCACACTGTAAAAACTACAGAGCTTTAAACACATCTTAGAGTTTTCATTGAAAGTAACAAATCCTTGAAATCCAGTGGCAAAGCTCAAGTCTCATACAGATCTACAGGACAGCCCACACAGAAGGCAGGTATGTTCCATAACCAGTCACTTCACTGGTGAAGCAGCTAAGGGTCTGTTAGGACTAACAACAGATCAGCAATGCTAGTAGCTCCTATGAGATTTAATACTGCAAAAAGTGCAGAACTGGTAGTCTGCCCTCCCAACAGTATTTTTTAAATTCCTTACAAATAACCAAGTAGAAAGCAACATTAAAAAGATAAAGTAAAACTACAAATTAAAATCCAAGCAATTTCGGCAATGGAAAGTAGTATTTTTGTAAGACCACCGTAAGTTGTTGAAATGTGAATGCTCTGTAGCTCTATACCACTTTACATCTAGATAGTTATCACGAACTAGAGAAATTAGACACTTTTAGTGAATAAAACCACATTTTGCATTACTTTTTTTCCATTTTGACCCACTCAACCTGGCAGCCTTTCAGTCAGATACTTTCCTCTTGATGTCTTTTAGATATTCCATATGCCTTGCATTCCAGTTTGGAAGCAATTTCTAAACTGAAACAAGTAAAGGAATTCATTACCATACCAGTCACACAAGTCTAGGTTATATAATGATTTAGTCAATGGAATGTTTGATCTGGTAACTGTCTGAGGAGGAGGAGAAAACTCTCCATAAAGTAACTGCTTTTTTTTGAGTTTTGGTTTCGTTTGGTTTTATATATATATATATATATGCTCACATCCCTACTCTTTTCGAAATTTTGGATAGATTTTCCAGTATTCTTACTTGTAACCCAGTATTTCAAATCCTCTTGCTTATCTTATCTGTCCTTTAGTCAGCTAATAGATCTAAGCTGCAGTATTTTGACTGCAGATAATAGTTTAAATCAAACTACCTATCTTAGAAGCAATGAGAATTAAATTTCTTGAATTGCTTTTTCTTACCACTATTTCTGTAATGAACGGAAATTACCATAAATTTGCTTTCACTCTACCAGTGTAATGCTTACATTTCTCTGTAAGAAGTTTATGGGAAAGACTTTGAATTTTTAGAAAATTTACATTCTTTGTTGAGGCAAAATCTTTTTTTTTTTGTTTCCTTCCAATTTTCAAAAGAAACAGAACAAGAAAAGGGTCATCTCAAAGTGTGAATATTTTCATTTCACTCTTTGTCTTCTTTGTACTTCTGTAGGTTTAATTCTGCAAATGACATATATCTCTCAAGAGAAACTTGCTCAAACCAAAATGTTACCCCCAAACATTTTAATTTTACAAATATTATTTTTTTTAATAAAATTTTGCACATTTTGTACAAGGCAGAAGTATAAAAAGGTGAATACCAGTACTGAAAATCTATAAGCTGTAGACATAAACAAGAAGGTGAGCTAATGTAACAAGGAAAAAAATTTCCTGTATTTAGAGGGAAAAAAATAATATACTTGTTAAAGACATAAAATAACTTATACTAGAGAATGATCTTAAGTGGTTGCAATCTACAGATTTTTCTATAAATTCTGCTGAAATACTTATCAGCAAGTATCTACTCAAATGATACTCAGCAGTCCTTACCTGCTTCCCAAAGAGAGAGTGATCTCTGGAGTTTTTAACTGATGAATTGAGCTTTTACTGGGTCTAAGAACTCCTCCACTGTAATTTCCTTCTAGAATAACATAAATTCCTGACTGTATTATTCAAAGTCTATATTTATTCAGGACTCATTAGACACCATGCTGTCCTCTACAGAGGACTGAATGAAAAAGAAACACATGCATAAAGTTGATAACTCTGGTAACCCAGAGTCATGCTACTTGTATATGGAATAGTAGTAGAGAGAAAGAGATAGTAATATCAGTTTGAAAAAGCTTTACTTTGATATATATATATCTAGGAGGCCTATTTTGCCCTCAGAACTGAAACAAACTCTTGGTGACTGTTTATATTTTCTGTGAAAATTCATACCTTTAGAGTCTTATCTTCCCAAAGCTGGAAATTACTGTTGCAACAAACTAAAATTATATATTATGTACTGACAGCCAAAAAAGTTAACTGTGAAAGATCTTAAAAGTTCAGTTATGGCTTGATACACTTAAAGAAAAAAAAAAAAAAAAAAAAAGAAAAAGGAAAAAAAGCCAGCAGTGTGCAGATTACAAGGGGTGAATATTTTTTTTATTCTGAAGTTATTCTAATTCACAGTTGAAAGTGGTTGAACCATTATATTCTGAGAGCTGATATTAATTCTTAATTAACTACTAGAATAATAAAGGATTTAGTTATGACATTCTCACTGAAGAATGTGTTGCATAGTTCATCCAACTTTGCTAACACTGTGTGGTAAATTAAAAATAATTCCATCTCTCCTTTCAGTACATGCTCTTGTCTCATTCTTCATATCTAATGTGTTCTAATCTGTTGTTTTTATTCAAAAGACCACTGATTACACAGAATACTTCAGGCTGGAAGAGACCTCAGGAGATCTCTAGTCCAACCTTCTGCTCAAAGCAGCATCAACTGTTAATTAAGTCCAGGTTGCTCAAAGCTTTATGCTTTTGGTTCTTGAAAACCTCCTAGGACAGAGAATGACAACACCTCTAGTTCCACTGCTCAACTATTTTCATTATGAATATACTTTTTTCCTAGTATCAGGTCAGAGCCTCTCTTGTTTCACCTTATGACCACTGTTTCTTCTCTCTATGCACCTCCTTAAACAGCCTGCCTCTGTATTTTCAGTAATTTCTTCCTCAGTATTGGAGGCTGCTATGAGTTCTATCACATCCATCAGAAACTGTCCATGCTGAAAAAGCACAGTTTCTTAATCTTTTCTTATGTGGGATGTGCTCCACACCCTGACCATGCTTCTGGCCCTCTAGGGGACTTTCTCAAGACTATCAACATCTTTCTTTTGCTCAGGAGCCCCAAGCTGGATGTATTCCAATGGTGGTAACTCCACAACCTCCCTGGGCAACCTGTGCCACTGCTCAGTCACTGTCACAGTAAAAAAGGTTTTCTTTATGTTCAGATGGAACCTTCTGTGTTTCCGTTTGTGCCTTGTCACTGGGCACCACTGAAAAGAGCCTGGCTCCATCTATTTTGCACCTTCCCTTCAGATATTTATATACATTGATAAGATCTTGCCTGAAACTTCTCTAGGCTGAACAGTCCCAGCTCCCTTCGAGAGACTTACTATGCTTATTGCTGTTTATACAACAGAACAAACTGTATCAACGCTGTATGGCTGTAATAATTATCTTCAGCAAGCATAAATATGTGTGTTCAGGAACTTGTCACAATAGTTTTACTACTCTAAGAATCTTCTAAACCCCAGCTTTTCTTAAAAGCTGTTACTCTACTCAAATTGTTATGCATAAATAAATTACAGTGGTGGAAGTTAAAGGGAGTTAAAAATGCCTGTGGTAATGGATAAAGGAATTTAGTACTCACAGATACTGAAACCAGTATCAGAGGTGAGCTAATGAACACGATGATCTAAAGGTAACCATGTCCCCTGCACTGTTTTTATGCTAAAGCTTTGCAAGCAAGTCATGAAGTAGATTAATTGTGTAAGCATAAAATCTTATGACATCTATAGAAGATATTGAGCAGTAGTCATGGTGCATTAAATCTATGGCAGATCAGACACTTTTACTCAGTGGAGTTTATTAAAATGCCAGTAAAACAAATCATTAGGCTAATGTTAAATAATGAT
>JANZLP010000008.1:14948809-14959514 GCA_026930925.1 Chelictinia riocourii | reverse complement strand
CTCTGCTATTGGTCTTACTTTGTTAGGAAGAAAAACCCAACACAAACACCACACGCAGATTTACTTTTAGTATATATTGACACAGATATGTACTATTCTATATGACTCTATCTTATTATATCACTGTAGCACACAAGAAAGTAGCACACTGACTTCTGGGTCAAACATTAAATTAGGACACAAAAATAAAGCACTTGGATGTACTTGTTTAAAACCAAAGGAAGACGTTGTCATAGCTGAACCTGTTAACTCTCAACATTGTTATTGCTCCTGCTGCCTGAAACCTCACCTAACTCTCTTCTTATGTCTAGCTACTACCCTTTGATCTGTGTCTTGCAGCTTTTGACTACAAGATGAGGAAACAGTATCTAAGCAGGCAGCAAAAAATTCAACTTCTATTTCTGTCCCAGATTATTTTTCCAGAAAAAGGCAATGAAAGCCTTTTCTTTTTTTTTTTTTTTTTTTTTTTTAGAAATTATTTACTAAAATAGAAAAAAATCACAGCTCCTAAAGCATTTTAAATGCATTGGCATTCATTTCTAACAGAACTTTCTCTAGTATTTCTTGGGGTCTGGGGATTTCTTTTCTGCTCTGTGGATACCCTCTGTATTGTAAGCCTGAGCACTCATGGAGTGCGTATTGTAATTAAAATCCTACCTTTGAAATTTTTCTCAGTGTGGGAAAATGACCCTTTCACCTGCTACAGCCAACCTCTCTTATGTTGTCTGATTATATTTTCAGTATTTTCCACTGGTTTTAAGATGTGGTTTGAAATCTCACTGAGGATTAAGACTGTATATATTCATGGATCTATGAAGATGTGTGTGCATTTATAAGTTTTATAAAATAGACACTAAAAATGTAAGTTATTTTAGAGGTTCTTCAATTTTCTTTAAAAGTATAGTGCTGTATGTTCAAGTAAAAGCAATAGGGCCTTATAGGTTCTAGACAACTTTCATCATAGACACTTAAAAACCAGAAGTCATTAATGATTTAAAATTATATATCATGACATCTCAATGAATGTAATTAAAAATGCTTCATTTAAAGCAACCATGGAAAATTTTGGTGCATGATTTAACAAACTGCTTTAGTAAAAATTATTAGTAAAAATTACTTAAATGTAATGTTTCATTTTTATATTCCTGACAAAATGGTTTGATATTTTTCTTTTTGATTCAATTTTTTAAATTTATTTTAAAAGACTGAAGATGTCTGAGTGAAAGTATTTTTTTTCTATCCAAAGTAAAATATTTTTCCTAATGAAAACAACTGTTAGAAAAGCTAAAACTCCTTAGTTCACATACCTTTAACGGTAAGAGACAATCCTCCCCCCCCAAAACTTAAGATTTGGGGGGAGAGGGGGAGAAAAAAAAAAGAAACAAATCTGAGTGGGAAAATATTATCCTCATTTTTCAGATGAACTGAAGCATGGTTTTCAATTGGTTTGTCTACTGAGGGGCCTAGAGGGTGAAGTGAGCTTGACATTTGAGAGACTGGGAAATTTCTTCATGTACTTGTGAAAGGTAAGTAATACTCTGAGGATACAGACTAATACTTCTAAAAATGAAGTAGTGGATTTCTCACTCTGTTTTCCTGTAATGAAAACAGGAAAAAAAAAATCTCTAATAAACCTTTTAAAAGGGTTTTATTAAAAAATTATGCATTTTTCAAGAAAATTGAAAAAAACCAAAGCAAAACACCACTGTTCCTTAGCAGAAATAATAAATTCTAGTAAGTAGTGTATTGTATAGAATTTTTGTGATTCATTCTTTTTTTCAATTGTTTTACCACAATGTTCCTTTTGTTTTACCTGCTCTAAGGCACATGCTTCATGCAGTTATCCCCAAACTATGCTATTGCTCTCGTAAGATTTCCTGTGAAATAACTGTCTTCCAGTTCTGCATTTCTGTTGTTTTTATCTACCTCTGCTTCACTTTTTTATTTTCCTCTGCTATTTTAAGTGCTTTTACCTCAGTAATTTTTGTCTATTCCAACTGAAGTCTCTGCCCCAACTGCTGCCCTAATATCTCCATATAAACAAGAAATGACCATCAAGCCCTAAATAATTTCTTTTTCTGTTGCTTTCTGTAAATAAAAAAAGCACCTTTTTCTGAGAAGAGGATTAAATTGAGCTCTAATAGAAGAGCTCTCATTGTCAGAGACAAAGTATGAGAGTCAGAACCACTTCAGCATTAGTATGAGGAATTTTGTGTATCTCTTAAGATGGCTGATTAGCACATAACTCATTAATTCATATTTCTCCTACATTTTGCCACCTTTGTTCTTCTGGAATGACAGATATGAATCTTGGAAGTCATAATGAACCTGAGGCCTGTGGAAATCTAACTATTTTGAAGTAATTTCAGTTAAATTTCCTCAGAGAAAGACAATCAATAGCATTCTAAAAGTAATTTAATATATAAGAAACTGGTAATTCCAGCTCCTATATTAATCTTCATTATGAATGAGTTTTAAAATACTCATCCTGTTCTTGCCTCTGACTGAGAGTGTGACTATTAATCTTAGTAAACATATGACTGGGCTTTTTTTCTGTGTTTGTTTTGCACCTGTTCAGATGGTAACTAAAGAGTTACTGGATTTCTGCACCAGCTTCCTTTTTGTTTTGATAGTCAGAGAACAACTGAGCAATAACCACTCTCGTCATGGCAATCTCTCTCTCCATCTTTTTAAAAATATAGCATTATTTTTGCAAAGTGGGCTTGATATCAAGCTTACTGAAATCAAAACAAGCTGTTTCCACCGTCTCATTAACTTCAGCATATTTCACTTTTGACTCTAAATTTCAGTTTCTTTCTAATTGAGATTTAAATTGTACTGGCAGAAAAACCTCTGTTTCCTTTAGTATACTGAACTAAAGTCTAATTAAAGATTTCACTGCTCTTGCTTTTTTTTACTAAAATCCTTTAGTATTTTCTTGTAGTTCTATAAAGCCTGCTATATAATTGCAAGAGGTTCAGCAAGTTCATTAACTAATTTCCTTAACACAGTGTTTCATATCATACTGACCTGTTGACTTATATATGCTAAAATTCTGCAAATATTTTCTTACCTGCTTTTATCAACAGCTACATTGATCTGGTCTTCGTTAATTCTTAATTATTCAGGCAATTTTCATCTTTTCTTAAGAGCCCTTTAAAAAAAATAATGTAGAAGCTTGATTATTTTAGAATTATTATTGATTTTCTTGCACTCATCATTACTACACTTAAGTTATCTGTACTGGCTTCCTAGCTCCCCAAATCTCACCTATTGAACTGTTGGTGAACATTGCCTTGCTTTTTTTCTAAATTTCCCTAGCAAGCATTAATTTAAGGAGAGTTGTTATCATGGAACATGGTCTCCTGAAAGGGGAGCATGGAGTTAGGCATGGTGATCAAAAAAAATCTTTGATAACACGTTTATTTTGTAAACATGGACTTTGCAGTTGCATTAAAATAATGAAACAACTTCAGCATCCAGCTGTGTCTATAAATTAATGTGACTGGATGCAGCAGCACTCTGTCAACATTTTCTGAGTCAGATTTCACCAACCTCAGTAACTGTTCAATGTGAATAACGTTTGCAAAATATGTCTCCAGTGGATTATAGCTCTACCTAAGTTATGATTGTTTTTTTCCCCCACCTCCTGTACTTTTCCCTTTTTTGCCTCCTTTTATGTTTCTTTGTAGAAATCCAGGCAGGCTACTTAAAGTCCAATGCACATCTACTGCAAAAAGTAGTAGCATCACAGAAGCAAAGTGGAAATCTGGTCATTTATTTTCTGCATTTTAGTTTCTTCAGTTGCTTTACATTGCAAATTTTGGGAAGAAAGATTCATATGCCAGACCCATGTTCACCCTGCCTGATGTTCTCAGCTCCGCTGATGTTTTTCAGGATAGGATTTTTTTATTTGGTTCTCATCCACCCTTTTACTCTTGCAGTTACAAGATACAGTGGTTTTATTTTGATTGCTTCCTGTGCAACTGTCTGTGGCAGTAGCTAACACTTTTTTTCAGTCTGCTCTATGGGCTAGTCTGGTCTATAAGAAAGAAAAAAAAAAGATTGCTCAAAGAGCTTTTCTATCAGTGAAAAATTGAAGCAGTTATTTGTCTCTTTCACATACCTTACTGTGTATGTAATCATAACAAAACTTTCATTTTGGCCTTCTAATACTGTTTGGGGTCTGTTCCAAAATGAAAATCTTTATCAGTCTTAGGAAATCACGCTCCTTTTCTAAGATAATTCTTACCATCAGCAAATGGAGAATTGAAGCTTTCAGGAACGTATGGACAAGCATGCCCAGCAGGTCGAGGGAAGTGATATTGCCCATCTGTTCTCATGAGATCCCACGTGGAGTACTGTGTCCAGTTCTGGGGTCCCCAAAACAAAAAAACTGGGAAGGATTTTTTACAGGGTTATGTAGTGATAGGACAAGGGGTAATGGCTTTAAACTGAAAGAGGGTAGATTTAGATTAGATATGAGGGAGAAGTTTTTTACTGTGAGGTTAGTGAGGCACTGGGACAGGTTACCTAGAGGAGTTACGGATGCCCCATCCCTGGAAGTGTTCAAGGCCAGGCTGGATGGGGCTTTGAGCAACCTGGTCTAGTGGAAGGTATCCCTGACCATGGCAGGGGCTTGGAACTAGATGATCTTTAAAGTCCCTTCCAACCCAAACCACTCTATGATTCTATGATTCTATGATTCATTTCTTGATCTTACTTTATTTTTCTGATATTTAGACATGGACTAATAATGATTCTTGGATTAAGCTGCTAAGATTTTAATTATAGTAATAATAAATTCCTGGGTTTATGTATAAGGTTTTTCCTTTTTTTTCCATAACAAAATTTTGAGTGTAGCAAAACTGCTTTTTGATAATGGATCATGGCCAAACTGTGACTGGGAAATTGCTGCTGACAAGGCCAAGGATGATGATTGTCCTTTACTCAAAAGCTGTCATGACACAGCTTTTGGATTCCTATCTGTCATATCTTTGAAAGAACAGAGCCAACTCTTTACCCCTGAATACCCACTGCCTTGAGATAGCATCCTCCCAAAGGCATATCAAAGACCAAGTTTCAAAAACATTTTGCAAAAAATATGAACAATTTCTTTCTCCCCTAAATTCCCTTAGTCCTTTGATTATAGAGCAGAACATGTCTGCCAAAGGCATATACTGAGATATCTCAGAACAGACAGAAGTCTGATAGTCATCCTGGACATCTGTGTTCAGCTTCAGCTCACGCAGACCTGCATGTTTAATATGTCCTCAAACAGCCAAAGCACACACTAGATAGCTGCAGATGAAAGGGTCTCTTTTGAGGCTAGCACCTGCGGAACACTTACTTATCTTGAGATTTTCTCTCCAGAGAGGTCTCAGCTGAAATTTCTATCATCTTGTTACCTTAAATAGCTTGGTTCACATTCATGAAAAAGGCAGGTACCTGCTGAGTTAATGGTAACTATCATATATTTTGAAAGATGTCACGGGTGCCAGAGTAGTGGATTTAAACACCTAATGAAGCAGAAAGACTAATTATCTTGCATGATCTGGGATGAAAGGACAAGGTTAATGCTGCTGTCTTTTAATGTCTGTCTTAAATATCAGCCAGTCGACTACAGTGCAGCACTGAATAACACAAATCACTTTAGGACTAAGTCACTTTCTTTACATTTGCAAGCCTGGGATGACAGGATTAAGTAAATACAATATATTTTCTAGGACATTTTTTCTTACATAAATGATTATGGTAATGTTACCAAGATGAGGAAACCTTTCTCTCCCATACTATGACTAAGTCATAAATTAGAATGAGTGTTGTAACTTAATTATTTAAAGAAATTATGTTTTTTTTGGATTAACAAAAAAATGTTTTGTTAATTTGGATGTGTGCCTAGAACCTCTGTAGCACTGTTGATCCTGTGAGATTTATTTAATTTTATTAATTAGCATGGAATTTTCCTAATTGCCTTAAAAATTAACACATCTAGACTGCATTAGGGTGATATACTATTAGCTAATGTTCATCAAAGCTTCTGGCTACAGCAGCATATGTTGTAATGGCTGTTGAGTTGATTGACCTGTTTTTTCCATCGAGCGGGAAATGTAGTTGTATGGCTCCTTACCTAATATCACTTTTATCCGTTGCTAAGAGTTAAATTTTCAAAGAACAGCTAAAAAAGAGAAACAGCTCTCAGTAATGTAGATATGTGGGACCTATGTATCGTTACAAAGGAGATCAGAGGGAGTAATGGAGGGGATAAGAGGAAAAAACCTCTTTACTTATACATTTTAGAGATGGAATGTATGAGGCCCTGAATCTATACAGAAAGTAAACATCATGCCAGGAATTACAACTTGCAAGCAGCTAAGACAGTCTGCTCTGTTAATAATAGCCTGTCGTGGTATAACCCCAGCTGGCAACTAAGCCCCACACAGCCGCTTGCTCACCCCCCCCAGCAGGATGGCGGAGAGAACTGGAAGGGTAAAAGTGAGAAAACTTGTGGGTTGAGATAAGAACAGTTTAATAATTGAAATAAAATGATGATGATGATGATGATGATTTAATGAAAAGGAAAATACCAGAGAGAAATAAAACCCAGGAAAGGCAAGCGATGCAAATGAAAGCAATTGCTCACCACCTCTGCTAATCAAATGCTCTGTTGGGGAGGGTGGTGGTGTTAAGCTGTCACAGACAACACAGAACCAAAGCTTTAAAAGCCTAATAAAATACTGTACATCAGCTGGTTTTACTTGGGTGAAAAATCGTTGTCCAGGCCTGGAGAGCCTTGGGGGCTGCAGTCACCCTGCACCTGCCCGTCCCTGGGCCGCACTGGCCTCAGCCTGACCCGGTCCCCTCCTGGGGGCTGCCATCCCAGCCGGGCCGGGGCCTGCAGTGGTGCCCAGGATGGCTGGGCTGTGCCCATCCCCAGTCACCTTCACTGGCCTGCCTGGCCTTGCTGCGGGCTGAGAGAGGTGGCTGGTGGTGGTGGGAGGGCACCTCTGCCCCTGTGTTGCCTGGCACAGCTTTATCCACTGTGTTTTATACTGTTCCCATGAATTGTAACATCACAGACTCCTTGCAAATAATGTTCCTAAGGGTTTAATAATTTCAGGAGGACATATTCAGCCTGCTTCCTAGGTAGCAGTGCCTTGATTTTTATTTTTTTGGTATATTCCCATGTAGGGGGGAGATGGCAGCTAGGAGGTGATGAACAGCTCCCTTGGCCTCGCGCACCCATAGCTGATAGGAGAGCGTGTAGAACCTGCCACAAGGCATCAGTGTGGCACTGCCGGGAACAGCACATCGCAAGGTGGGAACAGCCTGGCTCCCAGCTCTGGCAGAGCCTTCGCAGCCGAGAGCGAGGCCATCTCACCTACTTGCCGTGATAGCACTTTATGGCACACTCATTTTCCAAATCCTGTTGTGAAGAAATATTCTCTATGCAGGGTATGACTCAGAAGCAAGAACGTTTCTGCGCCTCCATGCGATCACAGAGCTGCTTCTGTAAACAGGGGTAGCAGAATAATGTCTGATGCTTGCAAGATTTGATAGGTGCTCTGATGGCCTCTCACACAAACCTTTGTGATGGGACGTTCTTCATCAGGAATACCGAATGGGTAAAGTTGTCAAGGTCCAGTCTGGTATCACGTGGATTTAAAAGCTAAATTGTACAATCAAATAATGGCTTAAGGCAGGAGGAATTGTTTTGAGAGGATTGTTTTGGGTCATGGAGCCTGGTTTATTTCTGTCTTGTGTTTTAAGATTGTTTGGTAAATTATTTCACACACATGAGACTCTGTACTGCAGTGGGTGCCCAGCTCATTGTTTATGATTAAATAAATAGATCAGAGATCCAAATATGCTGAAATGCTTCTCCAAACAATATGCAGTCTCATACTTCCTATGGAATTAAATAAATGTAAACCTGTCACTTTAAATATATGGAAATCTCTTGACTTTGATGATACAATTGCAAGACTTTCCTACAGCCACAAAGCACACAACTAATCTGGAATGAGTCTTTGAAGTGCAAATTGTACGTTTCCCACCAAACAGTTGAAGTAAAAGATGGGAAACATCAATTCACACTACTGACAAAAAAAGACTCATCTTTCAAGTTCCCTTCCAACTTGGGTTGTTCTATGATTCTATGATCTAAATAACTTCAACTTGCAAAGGCAATTGTGGGTCTTACATTCTGTATCCTGCTTCTTACCCATCACTACATAACCTGAATTCTTCCCTTAATTTTAACTACTTAACTATTTTCCAAGTTACTGGTTATTCAGGTAACGGCCTATATAAAGAGCCTTAACTAATATGAAGTTATTTATGTCAAAGAACAGAACATTCAGTGCATGCTAGCTGAAGAGCTAGAACCTACTATGCAAAATGCTTTAGGATGAAAATTTATTTCTGATGACAATTAAGCTGGGGACTGACTTTGGAAACATTTTCTGTGATTAAATCTTGGCCAACCACTGTCTACTAGAAATAGCAATGTTTGTGACTAGTTGATTCTCATTCAAGGTACGTATTACAGCTCTTCTGTCATGTCAGAACAGGCTTTCCATTAGATGATCCAGGACTTTGTGTCTGGCAGAGACTATTTCAATATTTTAGCAAAAGTTACTGGCATAGGCAGTACCAATTGAGGCACATCTCTTTGCTTTGTGTTTAGCTTAAGACTATCAGGCACTTAGTGCTTACTGCCAGTTACCTAAATAACACTTCCACTCTGCCATAAAGGGTAATTATGGCAACCTTGCACAACAAGAATAATTTTGTCTGTCTATAAAATGTTTTTCATGATATACAATTTCCGTGATATTTTGACAGACCAGACTTATGTATATATAAATATTTGTGGTTGCTAAGCTACCAAATATATTTATTTTAGACTTTGTATAATGTTATTTTGAGGCAGAATAAGTTGCTTTTTTAGACCTCATAGTGAGAGAGGTTTACAGATTAATGTATGCTTTCCTGTAATTTCCAATGCAAGTCTTTCATGGAATGCACATTGCTAAGCAAGTCTGGCCTGTTTTCCTATAGTGTCTTCCTTCCCTTTTTTACTACTTTCTCTACCACATTATTGGTTTTATGTAAAAGAATCAAAGAGCCTACAAATTCTCATACAGAACTAAACCATGCAAACTAAAAGGTAAATGCCAATGGTCTACTTTCAGAATGATATTTAGAAGAAAAGGAGAAAACTGTACCTATAAGAACAGAGAACTCTGCTGATGAACTATAGCTGAGTCTGCCTCTCCACCTGCTCTGTTTTGTCACCAACATATTGCCTGAACTCTCTCAGTCTTTCCTTTCCTGGGAAAAGTTTTTGTCACCAGATTGTGAGGAATGATGCAGGGAAGCACCATGAAGTTCACCTTCGACAGACATGATAATGGCTGACTAAGCCTCTCTTTATTAAGCAGACTGTAGAGATGAACTCATAGTTACTTTCTCTTTCCTTTTCAGCCTCCTTGTGCCCCACTGGCAGCACTGACAAAACCTGCCTGTTTTCCCAAGCGAAGCAGTCTCGCAGTTTGGAATGACCTTCTCTGCCATAGGATCAGTTAACCAATTTCCACCGCCTCCAATGAAAGGCCTCTGAAAGATAACGCCTAGTCACAGAATCACCACCTCTGGCTCCTAGAATAATATCATCTTTGGCCTGTAACCTCCTGACATGCATGAAAACATTTTGATGGGCTGCAGTAGATCTGACCCTAGAGAGAATGCTGATAGTAACATGTATTTGAACTGGTATGTATGGTTTGGATCTGCATTTTTAAATGCATGTAGGACCTTCATGGATAAAGAGGCTTCATTTTCCCATGTATTCCATTTCTATTTACTCCATTTTAGGGTTCTGGATCATCCTAAAAATCAAATCTTGTATGCTAATGAGGACTGCAGCATGATTTGTTATCTCTGGCCAGTATATAAGGATTTACTCTGGGACAAAATGAATCAGTCCAGAAAAGAACTTTTTACACATTTTTTACATGCTAGAACAATGTCTAGCACAGCAAAATCCTTTTCTGTGATTACTGCTCTTAGGTGTTATGGCACACAAATAATATATAAAATGTTTCAGGCCAGTTCTTACCATGACTTACAGTACTATCAGGAAAGTTTTGAACTCATTCAGTATCAGGCCAGTAGCTCTACTGCTTGCAACACTTAAAAAGGAGACAATACATTTTCTTCTTTTTCAAGTTGTGACACACTCCATTCCTTCCATATCCTTAAGCCCCCAGGAAGCACTGTGCTTTGGTTCCTCTGTCTTTCAGCACTGCAAGGTACTTGTAGGTAGAAAGAATAGACCTTTCGCTGTTGAAACATGGCAGAATAGTGAAGGGTACTTGAGAATATTTTAGCTGTGAATGAGGTAATGTACCAAGTGTGTTCTGATCTAGCCTTCATTTGTCACTTTAGAAAAAAGATTGAAGAATTACTCCCATTTTTTTTTCCCCTTTCTTTTGTACCTTAAATAAGAAGAGATGGCATTCTTCTTGTCCCCTTCAACACTTTATCTGAATAAGGAGTAGGATAAAGATAAATGCAAGCAGTAAACTGTTCAGTTGCAGACTTAGTTCTGAACTGGAACAAGTTGGATTCTCCGAACATACGTTAATGTTACACAGTGTGACACAGAGAAATGCTAGTGCTGGTGGTAGAGCAAAAGTAG
>JANZLP010000008.1:14807389-14819241 GCA_026930925.1 Chelictinia riocourii | reverse complement strand
GAAGAAAGAAAAAGGCAGTATTATTTAGTCCAGCACTTCCACCTACATGATACCCCCCATTACATTATCTCAAAGCCTTCCCAAAGTACTAGTTAATAATATTCAAACTTTCCCTTGCATGACAGGTGAACTATTTTCAGCCTTAAGGCTAGGCAAGCCAAAGATTAAATTTCACTATTCATGCCGTACAGTAACAGCAACAAAACAGCTCATAGACGGCACAAGTCTTCAGTTCTGCTTCCCTCTGCAGATAAACAGACAAGATTTCCTCTGAACTGAGGGCACAGTCACAACAAAGCTTATAAAAATCCAGTTTACTCAGTGATAACATCAGATTAAGTACTCCCAGTGATCACAGTGTGGTACAACTATGGTCTTCTGCAATATCTAGTATCTCTTCCCCCCAAATCCCAAATATACATACCCCTCAAAATGAGAAGCACATAACATCAAGCCTAGCACATGATCCAGTTCCATCCTGCACACATTTTGTGCTCCATGTTAAGTGATACACAATTGACTGTTCAACACCAAAAAGCAACAATTTGCAAAAGTGGGTTGTTACAATATTAAAAACCATACCAGAGCCAGTTTCTCATAGAAAGTCAACAGCACTTAAGCATACATTCATGACATTTCAAAAAAAGAAATTAGGCTGGGAGTTCAGAGAGACTCAAAGATAGCATTAAGCTTCCAATAAACCCCATGGAAGTTAAAATTAATTCCCTTAAGTGACATTAAAAAAGAAGTTTCTTAAAAGTTGATTTGTTCTAAAATAACATTTTAAGCACTATTCAGCATCAGCCTTTAATGGTTAGATAACACTTGGCTTTCACATGCAACCGGTCAATTGTATCACATTGCACATATGCCCAATTGTCTTCTTTCATTCCCACCTGAGCAGTTTTATCATTATCACCTCTGATATGATTAACATGGAGCCAACATTCCTCTCTGCAAGGAATGGGAAACTGGAAGACTAAAAATCCATCCTGCTTCAGCTAAAAACTGAAGAGAGCAGTTCAAAATAAAAACAAACGTTTACAAATTAATAGAGGGCAGTCAATATCCATGAGGGACTACAAAATGGAGAAATAACTGATAGAAGAATCAAAAGACACTAGGGAAAATCCATGGCAGAAGGGCTAAGCATGATAAAGAGAAGTTGTTTTAAAGCATAATGAGATTTTTATCATTGGCATAGGCCTATTACTGCATAAGAAGGGTAAAATTATTAATAATGACAGAAAAGTTCAATAAATATTTCTGGTTTACATTTTGAAAGAAGCAGGAGGATATACTTGTATCACTTGAGAAAGATGAAGTATTTCATACTGCAGCTGCAATCAAGAGCAACTCAGAGAGGATAACAACAGGAACTCACTGAAAACAGCCTGGGACACGTCTGACATGCTGGTACTAATGTTAATACGTATCTGAAGACTGATAACATCATACCAATATCCAAGTAAGGCAAGTCAAATGACTCAGCTTCACAAAAGCTGATTAGCTCTCGGCTAAGTCTTGGGCAAAAAGGAAAAATAGCCCCAACTATTTAACTGAGGGAGAGTTATGGGACAGGAATTTATAGAAGGTTGGGTTGATTCCTATTTGTAAAATTGGCCTTGACAGATGTGAGATATTTTGAGTGTTTTAAGGCATTTGATTTAATGATGCACATCATTCCCTAATATCAATTCCCTAATTGATACTATAAACTATAAGGAAAATATAACATTTAGAGTAAGCAGCAGGAAGCTGATTGCTCCACAACAGTGGTTGTCATGCAGGTAGTCAGACAGTTTTGACATGAGTTCTTCAGCAAGGTGCAATAAAAGGGCACCTGGCATCCAGCCAAGGTCAAGCCACCTCATTTAGCAATGGAGTGAAATCAGTGATAAGTATTGTGCATATCTGTTAAAAAAACATGACTTCAAACATTCAGAGAATTAAACTTGATGACACTCAAATGGCACAGAGGCTACAACTACTAGTTCTGCTCTTTGGAATGGAATTTCTGTAGCCTAAGGTTAAGATTATCAACATGGAATTGAATAGAAATTATAAATTTACCAACCTGTATTACTAATTTAAAGAGGAAATATTATTATTAGAGTCCCCCTAACAGCAAAATAATCTAGTAGTTTTCAGTTTATTATAGAAAATGAGGGATAAAATTATTTTTGCAGATCATTATAGAATGTAAAAAGAGAAAAGACATAAAAAGAAAAAACAAGACAAAAGTTAAGAACTGGAAACTGTACCGGCCTTTAATGAATATGTTGCTTCAGTTTTTCAAATGTGCCACAAAATCAAAATCAAACTAAATAAAGGTGATGTAGAAGAAAGCAAATGAAGCAAACAAGTTTGTTCTAGATTATTGTTCTTTCATGATATCTTTACAAAAAATTGAGAAGACTGAAATCATAGATATCTAATCTCCTTTTTCTGGCAGTGGTATATCTGATCTATGCATATATGCTTATAGCCTTTTTATGGCAAAAATAATTTTAATTATTTGGAGTGAACTGTGCATGTAAACAACTAACCTTCTAACACCATTATCCCCACATTCAAGTTTTGCTAAGAAATGGTTTACAAAATATATTGTCCAGGATGGAAGACATCCATACATGCTTAACTGTGCATTTTTAAGACATCAGTGAAATAGAGATTGTCATCTGCTCACCTTTCATTTAGAACATTAGTGAGAGAAAGAACTTCTAAAATGTCAGACTTCATTGTCAGGTTTCTTTATACTCAAAGAGACTAAGTAGACCAAACAAAGAATGAAATTTAGATCCTGAAAGCAGACTTGTGCTTTGCAGTTATCAACTTAAAGCCAATTTTCTGCTTACTGAAACCCTGCCTCGGGTGCCCAGGCACCCTGCTGAGTGTGCAGGCAGTGTCTGGTTCCTCTGAATGGGAACCGCAGAAAAGAACCTGCTGAGAACAGTGGGGATTGACAGTTTACTACTGTGGGAAGCTCGATGTTATCTTCTATTTGGGATTTACGTTCAGAAATTCTTTTAGATTTGTGTGAAGCAGGTCAATTTTTTCTTGTAAGTAAAGCTGTTTAGTGCACTTTACCAAAGTGGTTGTCCTAGTTTCTGCTGGGATAGAGTTAAGTGTCTTCCTAGTAGCTGGTATTTTTTGTGTTTTGGGTTCAGTATGAGAAGAATGTTGATAACGCACTGATGGTTTCAGTTGTTGCTGAGTAGTGTTTAGACTAAAGTCAAGGATTTTTCAGCTTCTCATGCCCAGCCAGCGAGAAGGCTGGAGGGGCAGAAGAAGTTGGGAGGGAACACAGCCAGGGCAGCTGACCCAAACTGGCCAAGGAGCTATTCCATACCATGGGACGTCATGTCCAGTATATAAACTGGGGTGGAGTTGACTGGGAGGGATCACTGCTTGGGATATGACTGGACATAAGTCAGTGAGTAATGAGCAATTGCATTGTGCATCATTTGTTTTGTATATTCCAATTCTATTATTATTATTGTCATTTTATTACTGTTATTATCATTATTACTTTCTTCCTTTCTGTTCTATTAAGTCCTTTTTATCTCAACCTAGGAGTCATACTTTTTTTTTTCTTTTTTTTTTCTGATCGTCTCCCCCATCGCACTGGTTGCGGGGCGGGAGTGAGTGAGTGGCTGCATGATGCTTAGTTGCTGGCGGTGGTTAAACCACGACAGTGGTATACTTTAAAAAGAAAAAGATAGAAAACTGAAATGAAGGGAATGATGTACTGGAAGCAACGGAAACCTTAATTTCATTAAATGTGACATCAGAAACAAGAAAAAGTGAATATGCTGCTCCTGGATGTGAAGAGGAATCTGATAATAAACACTTGGATAGCATATTCAGGTTACTGTAGAGACATGCAATAATTAGCAACTCTGTGCCACATACATTTGAAAGAAGTGAAGCTTCAGGAACTGTGTCTGCTTAGAAACAAAAGTATATGAAAGTGATCAGTTAGAGCACTGTTTGCCTGAGTAATACTTGAATTGACAGGCATCTGTGTTCACTATTGTGATGTTTTTGAATAAAAATAAAGCTAGCAAGGTAAGATTTTTTTGATATTTTTACTAAATCATGATTCAAGTATTTTTTATGTTAATTAATTTGAGATCACAGCATTACTAAATCTAGAAAAAGAAAAAGTTGTGTGTTTTTGTAGCATATATAAAACTAAATAGTATACTGGAAGTATAATTAAACTTTAACACATTTTTTTCAATAAAATTAGGTACCTAGAGTTATTTGGACATAATTTACTTTGCACTAACTTTTAAAATATTTATCTATTATTATATTCTTTTTTAGTTGAGTTTTTTAAAGATTGAAATTTCACTATGGTCTTGTAAAACAATTCACGTAACTCACAACAAACAGTAAATGGTGAAGAAAAGCAGTAAAAATAAAAAGATATAGTATAACAATAGGTAGGCTATGTAATTTGTGAGCAAATAAAGAATTAGATTCTCCACCAGCGGAAATAATTTTATTTCTGTGCACCTTTGCCAGGTGCAGCTGATGGTGTGATCAAGAAGACCCAAGCATGTGACTCTTGCCAAAAACTGTATTTCATATAAAATCAAGATTTTGGCAATGTAATCCTGACTAATGTGGAACATGGTGAGTAAAACTACATATCTAAAAATATAACCTTTTTGATGACAAAGAGTACTTTGGATTGTACCTAGTTGTTCAGATTTCGGTTAATGGGAAGTGAAAATGCTCTCATGATACATAACACTAATGGCTCAGGACAGGAGTGACATGCTCTTTTTCAGTGTGACACTTTAAAAAGAAAATATATTTTAATGTTGTTTGCAATTTAAGACTTCTAAATGTTTAGTGTTTCAGTGGGTCATGGAATTATATTGCCCTCAGGTCTCATAAGTCTTAAAAAAGTTGCTGTGTTCCACTACTTTAATAGTTAAATAATTCTCAAAGGTCTTTGGGATGTGATACAGAAAAGAAAATAGTGTTTATCTCAAAATTTGTCTTCTCATATGTCTACAGTTAGGTGGTAAAAGAGACAATAGGGCCGAACTATAATAAATCTATATAATCAGACAACTTATGGATGGACACTTGGTCTTTGACAAGACGATCAGTAGGGATTAATTAGGCTATGCCCGCATGACATGTTTAAGTAGTGTTTGAACAATAAGCTTAGATGTAGGTAGCTATTACTGTGTTTAAATTAGGAAATACACAGACTGGACCATAATTGCCACTGAAAAAAATTCCATAACAAACCTGTGTTTTAGTGGCTCAAATATTGACCCATGTGGAAACGAAGGAAAACAGTGCATGAGCAGCCTTCAATTGTTCAGGTTGGGAAAGGATTTTTTTTTTTTCCTTCAATATTTAAAATAGAGAAAATACTGCTTATCCATTACTGCCTATCTTGAAGGAATAGAAATCATCATACTTGAAAACTGAGTATTTAACTGGTGTTGATCAGGAGTGTTAGAGTAGAACTGAGAAAACCCACCTTCTTCTAAATAAACCAAAGCAATATAACAGAATTTTCTTTGACTGTCAGAAGACATTTAAGAAGACATCTGAAAAACGACCATCAATAGTAGGTTCTTGCAGTACTGATGATACCAATGAATGAAATAAATCATCACAGCAGCAATTTGTCACCAAGTGTTACAAAAGTTGACATGAAAATGCCTTTCTTGAAGCCTTTAAGCATAATAAACTTCTTGGGGAATACTCCCAGAGAGGCTTCTACAAGCAAAAAGAAGACTGCTTCCAGCAAGTTATTGCCATTCTAGTACATTTATGAACACTTCAAAATACTGATTTACAAATTAAGTAAGCACTGGCTTTGAGATGCTCCAGTATATGTTGAAAAGCAAAAACTAGGAGGTAGCAGGGGAATTTCTTGACCTTTTGTTGTTTTATTTTTTAGGTGTTACAAGAAAAACAAATAAACTAAATAATAAGAAAAATTCAGTAAGCCTCCTATGTTTGGAGAAACACAACAATATTCAAACCAATTAAAATATAATAAATAATTAAAGTGGTTGGACTTGGTTTATGAGTTGAAAATGTTTATGAGTGATATAATTTCCTATGACATGTAGCATAAATTGTATACTCTGTAACATAGATTTTCCATCTACATGTCATACCGAACATGTATCCCCTAGTTTTTGTCCACATCTTCTTATAGTTTCTATAGTCTTCTAGAGGAACACAGGACATAGGATTTGAAGAAAGATCTTGGGTCGTGGCCAGACTTTTTCTGTCTTGGTGATGTTACCTGCTTATTATTTAGCTGTGTTATAAAAATATAGCCTTTTGCCTCCACTAATTTTTCTATATTGTTCAAGAAATTCAGTTCTATGCCAGTTCTTTATTCTCAGGCTAAATTTCATTTATGCTCTATTCATGCTCATTTCCTTCTAGGACGACATTCTTTGTGAGATAAAATAGCTTTTTTTCCCTATAAAGCAGTTACCTCTCTTCTCTTCCTTCTCCTCCAGGCAACACATTTAATAAAAATCCATCTTTTCTACCCTAAGATTTCATTCAGTTTGGCTTTATAAAAGACAAGCTTTTTTATTTTAAAACTTTGCATACTGAGCTGGAATTATCCAAATTACTTCTTCTCCCCTTTTTCTTTGTGTAGAGGAATGGCGGTTATTTTGTAATCATGCTGTATTGCCATGAGTTTGACATTTAATTACTATACCTCAATTCTTAAAATATTCTGGAACAGAGGATATATGGTTCCTCTGACCAGACTGTGTTGATTTCTTTAAGTGTTAAAGGAAAATAAGATTCTTCAACAAAATAGTGATGTAGACTACTGAAGTATATAATATGTGAAATAAGGGCATAGCCTTATCATGGATGACAGGGCTGTCCATTCTTTAGCTAAAATTGGATTCATAGTTTCTGCTTGCTTAGTTATAAATCTGTACTTCTGAAAGAGATTTGACCCGCTATAACTGAAACAGAAGAGTTTGAAATCTTTACGAGAACAAGCTCTGCACATGAGTCTGCATTCAACAGTCAACTCTCCAATTGCATTAAGCAGAAATAGTTGATAGACTGTTGCAAATCTCCAGAGCAGAAGGAAAAAGCAGATGACTGTCTTTGATATAATCCTAATTCATTTGAAATTACTTTGACGTGAAGTCAGTTTCCACACTGGATGGCAAATTTCACATAAGCAGCCGATGTTCAGTGGGAACAGCATTCATTCAGATCTATTAATTGCATATCCTACAGTGTCTCACAAATGTAAGACTTTAATTATTCTCAGACAAATTGCTTAGCTACAGAATATAATGAATAGTTACAGTGTATTAAACCTTATTTGTCATGAAGGAGTGGGATAGAGTACATTGTGGATAATGGCATCTTTTTCAGGAGAGTCAGTCAATCTCTGCTCTTAATATCACATTTCAAGGTAGAGTGAAATATGAAAATAACTTGGTTCACAATAGCAAATAAAAATCTTTATAACATGAGAAAGTTGTTTTTCCTGAGATTAAGAAAAAACAAGGAAAAAGATTTAGTGCTACTCAGTTTGATGTGTTTCCTGTTTAATTTTCTTACATGCTCATCAGACAGGTTCAAACTAACATGAAATCCTGACTCATTTGCAGCTCATGTAAGTTTACCTACTCAATTCTGAAACACTGGATTTTTTTTCTGACTTCACTGAAAAGTACATCAATCCCCCTTCTCCCTATTCTACAATAAATTTTGTTATAAACTGAAATAAATTCAGTCTGTATGGGACAGCAAGTAGTTGGTGGGAGAATAAAAATACAGTGTTTTCTAGGACTGACAAGGCGAGTGATGAGTCTGTTTTCGTAACAGGCCAATAAACCTAGTTCCTAACACAAACAAATACAAACAAACATTTCTATTGTATAGCACTATAATTACTTAGATTAGCCTTTCAATAATGATTTTGCATTTACTACATTATGTACTACTGTATCTTGCAGTGTCACCCCTGAGGTAAGGAGTGTTAAATACAGAGCTATATTAATAAAATAATGCAAGTGTACTACTCCTTGTAATTGGAATACTACCTCTTAATATCAAGAAAATTATTTCATTAAGTTTAAAGCTTTCAGAAAACAGAACATTAAATTTGGTATATAATTTAAAATCCAATTGGGGAAAAAAAATACCAGTTAATAGTATTTGGAAAATTAAGCTCTTAAAATCATAATGCAATTTTCAGACATTCACATTTTCATGGCTGAGCTGTCATAAAATACAGAAATCTGAATTAAAGCTCCTCAGTTACTGAAAAATAAGACCTAATGAGGTAGTACAAATGGTCTTTTTTAAAGTTACATAGATAAATAACTTAATATCAGCAGTTTCCTTTTTTAACAGCTACTTTGATTAGATAATTGATTCAAAAATTATATTATTTTCCTCGGTGACCTCTTTAAATGTCTAAACATGTAGCAACTTGCTTAATTTGTTTCTTAGCATTTCTTGTTTGAAATTAAGTAGTTTATTAATCACTGCAACTCCTGTAGAAATCAATGTTTGTTTTTATGTTCCTTGTTGAATATCTTTTTTTTTTTCTTTTTTTTTTAAACTAAGGATGTATTTGAATTAATGGAAATACTTTGTCATGGTAGTTTTTCAAGTTGTAATTTTTCTGAAAAAGAAAGGGAAAAAAAAATATGGATGTACATGATCAAAAGAACTTGAAAGCTGAATCTTTTCAGCATTTGTAGCTTGATCTTATAAGCTGTACCAGACTTGTCTTTTGCCTTGCCCTTGTGAGTAATCTCATTGAACTCCAGGACTTTTCTAATGATAAAGCATTTGCAGAACTGGCCCTGAGATAGTACAGGAAATTAAAGATTCATAGAATTGCTCATAGTGGAAGTTATAATGCACTTTCATCATATCTGTGTGGTAAGTGACTTTGCTGACAATGTTCCTGGTACTGCAGGCTTTATGATGCTTTTTTTCTTTTCCCTGTGGTTGAGATCTGTTTTCTGATTTTACATGGGACTGACAACCATTTCTAACAAATCTGAAGTTAAAAAAAGATAATGTCTGACAATAATTTTTATATGCTTTGGGGAACTTATCTCTCCCCACAGACACATAGGAGGAGTCTCTCTCTAAACTTCAGTAACTTACAAGTCCACCATTTGATATGGAGAATTTCTCTGCTGTGTAGTTATACTAAAGCCTTATATATTTGTTTGTCATTACAAAGGGTAGTAGCAATTTGTGGTTGCTCTTGCTGTACAGAAGATTGCAAATCCTTTTAACATAACTTCTTCAGTCTCATCAACCAGCATGGGAGCCCTGTTAGTCTTGGAAATCTGACAGCATTGATGAGTATTCCTGCTGCTAGTGTCTTATGATTGGTGTGTACTCTCATTTGGAATCAGTCAAAGAAGACTTGAGCATTGCTTGAACTCTTTTCAGAAACGGTGCTACATTTTTCAAATCGGTTTAAACTATGTTTTTATGTTTTATACAACTAATATTTTACTGACATCTAATTTAACATAAAAGGAAAAATATTTCATTAGCTTCCTCTCAGAAACCTTCAGTTTGAGTGCCTTAAGTTCCTAGTCTGACAGTAAATAGACATTTTTTAAGGGAGGCATTTATAAGGAATAGGTTATATGTATTAACTCTCACTTACGAAGATTAGATTCTGTTAAGAAAATCATGTTTAATTCAGTTTCCTGATTAAATATTGACAAAACTTTTGACATACATATCTTTAGTGCAGTGCATTTCTTTGTAGTAGAATACATTCTAAATCACCAGTGCTTTTAAAAGCAATTTTAAAGCTTTTGGGTCCAGACTCACAAAGAGACTCCCCTTTTAAAGGACTTGGACATGTAAGTGCTATTAGTGTAAAAGAGAAACAAGCCCACATAAGGAAGATCTGGGGACAAGATATATTTGAGTTTACAAAGGCTTCTCACATAGAGCTTTTAAGGAAGTTAAGACAGCATAGGATAAAAGGACAAGTACTTGCATGGATAAATAATTATTTATAAGACAGGTAACACGTCAGGAGTAAATTATTAGTTTTTGCAATGGGGAATGATCCCTGGCAGAATTCTGTGGGGTCTATGTCATGACTTGTGTTTAAGATATTGACAAGTGATGTGGAAAAAGAAATTAAAAGATGAGAAATATTATTCAAGATAGCAATGATGACAGCATACTTGTGGAAGAACTGTAGAAGGACATTATAAGACTGAGTGACCAGGAAAACAGATTGACAAAGAAATTCAGTGTAAATAAAAATGATTTACCTGTTGAAAAACAATCCCAATGTCACATATAAAATGATGGGCTATGACCTGACTGCTGCCACACAGGAGTGATAAAATGGGATTCTGATAGTTTATGAAAATGTCAGCATTTGGTAGCAATTGAAAAACAACAAAAAAGAAATTAAAAGGAAAATAATAAAACCAAAATTCTAAAGAATAGAAAAAAATCAGTATGCTTCTGACAAATCCATGCTTTGTTCACATTATATAGTGTGCTGGCTTGTTTCGTTGTTTTATGGTGTTGGTTTGGTTTTTGTGGTTTTTTTTGGTGGGGTTGTTTTCTCTCAAAGTCATAAAATAGTTTCCATGTGATGAATCACTGAGCAGGTTGGAGGTCTTCAGTTTGAAAAAGAGATGGCTTAAAACAGATATTGTAGAAGTCTGTCAGATTGTGATTGACATGAACAGAATGGATAGTGATCAACTCTTCACTGCCTGTTCCAAAACCAGAAATAAGGACCTTGAATTTGAATAGGAGGAGGAAAATTCAGAATAAACAAAAGGATGTATCTCTTTACAAACAGGTCAAGGAATGTCTTTGGTACCATATAAGTTGTAAAAGGATATTACTGATACAAAATTTTGCACAAGTTAAAGAGTGGAAACTATAAAAGTGTTTATGAGAGTGCTCAGTTAAGAGTAATTGAATAGACCTCACACATCAGGTTCAAGAAATCCCCAGACCTAAAGCCAGCAGAAAAGGCCTAGGAAGTACTCATGAGTAATGTGTTTACTTCCTGTTATAATAACTTTTAGAGAAAAAATCTTGAGCTCAGCTAACCCTTGTTCTGAAGCAATAAACCATTCTTCTTATTTTGCATATAAAGTAAAAATTTTGAAACATGGCAACTCCGACTCAAGTGCAGCTTAACCTTTGACAAAATTAAATTTCTACAAACACCTAAATATATGCTGCTGGACATGCCAAGAACTAGCTGTATGACAACAGTGATAGCTGGGAGATACTTTGCTGAATGGACTGCAAAACTTAGTTATCTTCAAGAAAGGACTTGAGGAAAAGTTACTAACAAGTTTTTTTGACACAAGTATGAGAAGAGTAGAAGCCTTTATTTACTTCTGTTGAAATTGTTCCCCTTTAGATCAGGAATAAAATACCTGATTACAAAGAGAGAAAAAAAGAAAAAGAAAAATGTGTTTTATTAGGATATTGTAGTAATAAAGACAGGTTTGAGGGCCTACTCAAAATATATGGCACAGGAGTCAAGAGCAGCAGCAGTCCAGGAGGGGGGCTGCCGTGGGATGGGCAGGCATCACCCCTGTGGGTCCCTTAATGCTGGGCAGCAGCACGCTGCTGTTATGTGCTTTGCTTTCTGAGCTCAGAAAGGGACACCATGAGCCTCGCTGGGAGAGCCGTGGGGTTTTGTTCAGGGCAGTGGGAATGGCAGGGGTCTGCACTCCATCATCTCATCACCTGCATCAGGAGATACCTGATTTTCTTTGATATAAGAGGTTTATTGGGGAAAAAACCCAACACCCTACTCCACACAAGGGGAATTTGTGGTCCTC
>JANZLP010000008.1:14482119-14492517 GCA_026930925.1 Chelictinia riocourii | reverse complement strand
TTGCACATTTCAACATGACACAAGAAAAATAGGGGGTTCAAAAGAGAATACACTTTGTAACATAGAAATATACAGACATACACACCATTCCACAAGTCAGGGGATAAAACCCCTAAGATTCAGGTTGGAAATCAGGGAGTCACTTCTCCAGCTATAGAGTTGGCTTGTGAAGGAGACCTTTCCCCACCTTGATTGGGATGCCAGGGATCCTGCCCTGGGATTGAGAGCCCTTACCTGGAGGGATAAGTAAAAATTGTTTATGCTTTAAATTTGTAAACACATGTGTGCTTGCTGTTGTCTGTGAATCGCTTGTGGTTGTAACAGCGTACTACTCTTGCTTTTAAAATTGCAATAGTGCATTCCTCCACTGTGTCTGTAAAACCTGCAATAGTGGTGTGTTAATTCTGTAAGTGAAGTTCAAATAGGTCATTTGCTTGAACCTTGCAGTTAAATCTCTTTACGCTGCACCCACCTCCATGGGGCATGTCCTGTTTCAGCTGCTTGCGGCTACCTGCTTGGTTGCTTGAGACAAAATGGTTGCCAGGCTCTCGCAGTCTCTTGGTCCCTCAGAGGAGGGGAAGGCACCTGTGCTCTTTTCAGTAGCAGAGGGGACTTCTGCCAGGTTAAAGCAAGCACTTAGCCATAACCTAAAAAAGAAAATAGAGTGCTCTGATAAAGATAAAGCTTCCAGTGCTGTTCATACTTAATACAAGCAAGCTTCTGGGTTTTGTATCGGTTTTGCATTATTATTGCTTTTACAAAAATTACCTCTACTTTCTAACCTTTGAGCACTGAGAAATGAACAGGGTTAGTAAGATGGAAAGCAATCATTTCAGTCTGGGAATTAATTCTGAAACTGTGAATTAAGCTTCGGTTTAATATTCCCAGTCATCTGACCTGCAAACTAACTGGAAGAGTCAAGATAAACAGCAAGAGAGAATTTTAAAGTATATGTCAGCTGGTTCTTGACATATGGTGCGAGAGACTTACTGCACAAGAATGTCAGCAGTACTCAAAAGGTTAATGGAAATGGGATTTGCAGAGACATGACTGATTCTTCTAGAACAGGTGAGGAAAAAAAGACAATTTGGACAAAGACCTTTAAAGACCTTTTGCATTTGCATCTTTCCATCCAAAGGGAAGAAAAGCACTAGTATCTCTTTTTACTTAAATCGTTCTCATTTCTTGGAGGGATCCAAAACTTCTCAAAGAAAACATTTTCAGAGTAAGAATGATCTACCCAAATGGGTGAAATGCTCAGTGTGAAGCTTACGAAAATGTATCTTTATAGTATCAACAGAGTTAAGATTAAATGTTTTGGGTTTACTGTGTGTTGCCCTTTCTCACACAGATATGCGCATCTGCATATGCGCACATTTCTGACTCTCCTTTATCCCATCTAGTTGAACTGTAAGTCCTTTTTCCTTTTTTTTTTTCCTTTTTAAATTTAATAGGATGAAATAAAATACCTTCACACAAGGAAAGCAACTCACAAAAGAGAATTATTCTGTTATCAGGCCACCTGTGATTTAAATTCCTCACTTAGATTAAAATAAAAATAAATAGTGGTCCTGTTGTATGTTAAATATAAGACATGTTCACCTTGCATTACATGAATTCACACTAAGCCAACAATTAAATTAAAATATAATAAGAGGATTGGTAATTTTGCTGGCTGACAGCAAGACTGGGAAACCTAGAATATAACATTATTTTTCTAGAAAACAGCCTCAAGCAAATCCCTATAATAGTAGCTATAGTAAGCATTAGTCACCTTACTCATTTTAATTCCTAAGCCTTTGATGTAGACCCTGCTGCCCCAGCATCACTGAGCAGGTTGCAGATGCCTCTGCTGAGTAGTGTTGGCCAGAACTCTGCGTACATAAAACTCTCTTTGGTTTGGTGGGGCAGAACCAAACCCACTTAAAGACTGAGGCCTGGTGACAGAAGTTGCAAATTGATGAATAAACCCAGATAAACACTGCACCCCTCAGATGTGCACATCTTTTATGTGTTTTGAAATAAGTACTAACAGCTGGAAGACAGGAAAGGTGGCAAAGACTCAGGAGAACCACTTCTGCAGAGCTCATTTATGCCAGGACATACGACAGATTAAATCTTGCCAGAACTCAGGCTGGCTGAGTTTCCTTCCTCTTTGTCCAGCTGTCTCACTACATCCCTGTACCCTTAGGCAACTCACTTCATTCCTTTGTGTCCCAGTTATCTTGAAGATGTGGGACAAATAATGCCACCTACCTCACAGAAAAATATTTACAATTCCTCTTGGGATTTTCCTAAGTTTTTATGCTGAATTTCCTCTTCTTCTGCCTTCACCTTTGAAGAACACAGGGGCTTATATTGCAATCCTGATGCAGACATGTAGACATGTATTCCCCGCAAGTACCGTATATCCTGTCCAATTTGTAAATCTGACCCCTCGAGAGCCTAAGATACTTCAAATGCTTTATTTTTACTGCTTGTCTTTAAGGTTCTTTCCAGTCTGCACCTCATGCATACTGGGAGATACAAGGATGTAGAAAAGATGATGATAAATGTCATGACTCCTGGAAGTGGTGCTTTAAAAACATTAGTCACTTTGGATAAAGTTGCCAAAGAGGGCAATTCCGGCATCTAAAGGAGGATAAGTAAGGAGGGGAAGTCACAGAAATTAGGGTCAGGCTGCTGGGTAGCGTTGTCCAGGCTGCCCTTGCAGAGATCTCCCACGTGTGAGCGCGGTGTTAGGTTAGAGGAAGAAAAGTCTGGGGTTGTTCTGCCACGGAATTTCCCAAAAAGAAGACACACAGGGGCGCCAAAGACTTAGGAAAAGAAACCTGAGACGCCTTCTGCAGAGCTCCTTTCTGGGGAAGCTCCTCACCCTGCCTGGGAAGTCAGAGGGCTCAGCTCCGGAGCGGGTGGTGGTAAGGGAGCAGCTTATCAGCCCGGGCCTGATTTCATTTGGAAACGCGTTGGGCTTCGCAATCGCTTAACCTTGCCAGGTGTAAACAGGCGAGGTGGCTGCTGGCTGCTAATAACCCTGCACCTCTCCCAAGGGGAGTCCCAACGAGCTGCTGCAGAAGGAGGGATGGTGTGTGCTCCAGCATGGGGGGCCTAACTCCCGTGGGAGGGCGATGCACCACTTTGCCCTTCTTGCACAGACTCGCAAGCACAGTCCCAAACTTGCTCTGAACAAATTTCCCTGCTAAGTCTGGAAAAGCTCCATTGTATCAGCATGGTAGTACCACCCTTGGGAAAATAAAAAGTTTGCTGTCCAGTGTCCGAGTAACTGTTTGCTTTCCTGGGTGTGAGGATGATGGTCTCAATCTCTGTCCGGTCAGTTTGTCCTTATGAGCTGAATCTGGCGCGGTGGTGCCTGCAGCTGCTGCGATTGACACCAAGGTGAAAATCCCCAGGACGGCTGTAATGTGGGTGCACGTCAGCTGTAACCTCCATCCTCCAACCGCACCCTCGTTTCCCTTTGACATAAGGAGGAGACTGGTGTAAAAGTGATTACATCAGCTCTTGACTGCCTTTAGATGATACATATAGCGGGTTGGTATTCCTTCAATGCCTATATGGAACGATTATACCGGATTATCCAGTGCATGGCCTGCTCTTTCACTCACTTCCAGAGGTTTTACTCCATAGTTGGCCAGGAGGCAGGCAGGACACTTTAGCATAAAACACCACATAAACACAACTGAGCCAAGCAAACTAGACCCATAGTATAGGCTGCCATGGAAAAAAAGCCATGGAGGGGGGGGTTGACACCAAAACAGTTTTATTTTGTAGTTGGATTTATTTTCTTTCATCAGATTTCTTCAGTTCTCCCCATCCCCTCGGTTTTTTTGTCTTCTGTTTAGCAACCTTTCACATGAACTTTCCTTTCTGAAAGGATGGATGCTGATAGAGTTCTAGAACCATGATGATATTTCTATTTAAGATGCATAATATTTTCTGTGGCTTTTTCTTCTCTTGACTATGTTGGCAACAGCACATAGGACTTTCCCTGGTTTCGAGTTTCATCACAGATTTCCCACTTGGACTACCCTTAAGGTATAAAAGCATCTGATCTGAGTTTGTGGCTTTGAATTTAAATGACATTCAATTTCTGATCTTTCTTAGGTTAGTTCTCATTTTGGCTGAATTTCATGATGTGGAATAACACTTTTACTTCATTAATACTACTTGAGTATTCTTTGTCCTAAAATGAGTAATTAAAAATTAGAATCTGAGATTCTAATTACAGAGTTTGGAGCGGTCCTTCCTAAGATTAAATAAAAACTACAGTAAGTACCTATGGACTCATGTGTTAAAAACATAAGAAATCCTGTGCTGTTGAGTGTGTCCATAGACTCATGATCATGATCTTCAGATAGTCTGTATGATGCCAGTGAGTAATTTTTATGAGTAAGAGTTCAGTATTATGAGTAAGAAAAACTTTGTATCTTAACTACCTCTGCTGGTATTACATTTGTTAATGTAAAATTAGAAGATGTAGATAATTCCCCTGCTCTGCCACCACAAGCTGTGTAATCTTGGGCAAATTATGTCTGTGTTCACCTGATACAAGAAGGGATAATATTGCCTCATAGGGGTGCTTTGAAACTAAACACATTCAAGATTAAAATATTTATCGTGAGAGTGGTGAAAAAATATCCACTGTACTTTAACAAGTATATTTGATCAGTTCTCTAGGTCAGAGCAGATTTAAAGGCCATCTGTGGTATGACTCCATTGACTTATATAAACCAGGATCAAACATGATTCATGTATTTGTGTGGTCTGACCCCTTTGAATTCTCTGGTCAAGTTATGTTAGGAAGGAAGAGAAGCCCAGAGATTTGCTATGATTTTTACGTGTCTGTCTTTAAATGAAACAAACCCCTGTCAACAGCTGACCACAGGACTTTTTTTTTTTTTTTTTTCTTCTCAGATTTTATCACAGTTCGGGGACCCAAGTAGCAAGCTAAAACATGCCTTTCAAATTACAACATACAACACCTCTGAATATTTCTAAGGCAGTTAATGTGGGTGTTCTAAAGTAAATTATTTTTTTTTTTCCCCATGAAGTGATATACTCTAAAGACAGAGCTGTTGAACTAGAACTCTAGTTATTATTTACGAATACATTTTAAAAAACTTGGTTTTCTGTCTCTTTATCCATAGATTATACCTTTATTGGTTTTATGTTTCCAGGCATAAGGAGGGAGTTATCCTGTGGCCACATAATTCTGGTCCCAGCAGGCAATGACCAAAAGGACTGACTGATTACAGTACCTAACGGTGCTCTGTAAAGGTGGTTTGTAAATGTAGAAAGAAATCCAAGGTCTGTTTTACCAGGGCATCAAAGGCTGAGTTTTTAAACAGCACCTTACTACTAATTCCCAGCTGGAATGTGTTGACTGCAGCCATTATTGTCAGAAATGGCAAACATCAGGTAAGGTTGCACTGTGGAAGTGGAAATTATTCTCAGACTTCTCTTACAGCTCTCATTCTTGAAACCTACATCCTGTATTTTTCGTCGTAAGGTTCAGGTCTGGATTTCTTGGGTTTTGGTATTAACTTTGTGCTTGTTCTGCTTAACATAAGACTTACTAGTGGGCAGAGTACTAAATGCCAGGGGTTTTTTTGGTTTGTTTTTTTTTTTAATCTTTTTGTCAGAGATGTGGTTTTAGAATAACATTTGGTTCTTCTCAATTATTTCCATGGTGTGCCTGTGCCTCTGGTATCAAAGCAGGGTTGAGCTCTGGTGGGTATGCACATTATCAATCTGAAACTGTATTGCAGATAAGGATTTTAGAGTTTGAATTTATAGCCTCTTAATTTTAACAGCCATTCAGAAAACACAAGGCTTCTGTCAGTGAGAATTCTCTTGCTAGTAAGAGCAAAGGCCTCGTAAGTATGGGTAGTGGTGTCTTCTCTGGGTTTCACTGTCACGCTGCCTCTGAGCCAAAAGTCCCCTTTGCAGACCAGCTCCCCTCTTAACAGGGGGGCGAATGCTGGAGACCCCCGTGTTAAAATTGCAGCGACTGGATGGAGCCTGGCCTCTCATTTCCAGAAGTGCTTCGAGCCATCCTGCTGAAGTTGAGGTTGAATTGCAGGTGCTTTTCTCGCAGGAAGGGGATCACCCTGGAGCACGGGTGGGCTCAGGAGCTGGTAGATGCTCTCCGGTGGCTCGGCAGCAGCGATGCAAAGTGCCGACCTATCAGCTGCTGGATTTAGGCAGGGTATTTGCACTGGGGTGTGGATGCATGGGATTGTGCAGGACCACACCGCTACGGCACGTCCCGGGTGCTGAGCACCGAGCACGGCGGGGACCCGCTCAATCGGTGTCTCCAGGCTCCAAACCTCCACCGTTGACCTTGTGTGGAGCGGGGTCAGCTCGGATGCGGGTTGTCTCTCCATCGGCAGCGTGGCCGGATTGAGAGGACGCCAGGAGATGGCGTTCCCAGCGCTGCTCTGCGCAGAGCTGCTTGCCGGAGTTTGTCTGGTTTTTGAATTGAGGTTCTGTGCAACTTCCATGGAAACGACCAAAATTACCCCTTGAGAAAGCAAGTCTGAGCTTGGGGTAAGGGGCACAGGGAGAGGAGCCCGGCAGAGAGCTGGGCAGAGCTCAGCTATTGCCTCTCTGCAAGATGGATCTGCAGCGGTGAAGCCGTTGAGTCCCTCCTGAAGCAACAGCTTCGGGGACAGGAGAAGAAGCGGGTACTTACTGTCCCCGTGGACTTCAGAGACGTGGGTCTTGCTGCTACTGTGTGGGATGGTGGCCATCAGTGAGTAAAAACGTGATTGCATGGTATTCTGCTGGAGGACTCGAGGGGAAGGAAATGAGCAACAGGGGGATGTCAGTCCCATCCATGCAGGGCTGCTCAGGTGGCAGGGTGCCATGGGTCAGGGGCAGTCCCAAGGGGCTTGTGTGTCCCTTGCAGGCTTGCTGACATGTTCCCCTGTTCCATCTTTCCCACAGATTTCTGGAAGATACAACTCACAACAACTTAGAATCATAGAATCATTTAGGTTGGAAAAGACCTTCAAGATCATCGAGTCCAACCATCGTCCATGCCCACTAAGCCATGTCCTGAAGTGCCTTGTCTGTGCGCTTTTTGAATACATCCAGGGATGGTGACTCAACCACTTCCCTGGGCAGCCTGTTCCAATGTCTCACAACCCTCTCAGTAAAGAAATTTTTCCTAATATGTTCCAAACAAGTAAGGTAGACTGTAAAAATAAAATTATTTTTATTCAATTTGATTAAGAAAGTACATTTCTGGCCAGTCAAATCAACTTTCTACAGAAGCAGAGGTAAAGTGGTAATGTTAGGGGTAAGAAGAAAAAAGACCCATAGAACCTTGTTTTCAGGCAATTTCACCCTTTCTATCATAAACCTTAGAGCTAAAATGTAACAAATATCATTGACATGATAAACAATTGCTTTCTGACCCACTAAGCAAATAGATCTGTACAAAAACAACTTGTGTCAAGAGTAGGGTCCAACTTACAGCCATTGTACTATTCTAAAAGTAAATTAAAACACACCGGTGGTAATAAATGTCATCTGAGTTCAACATGATAAATGCAATGTGTCTCTGAAATCAAAATGCCTGGCTGGAGAAACAAACAAAACAATAAAAGCATGATTGTGAGTGGATTGACTTCAGAAAATAAAAACCACAAAACCTTATTCGATATCGTACTGCCATTACATCCCTGTGACCCACTATGTATTACATTTAGAAGTGATTGGGAATGTTTTAATGGAAATGGTCTGACCACTTTCCTATTCCATGTTCGTAATTCACTATTTCTATCAACTCTCTGTCCTATATATCTCCCAAAAAGCCACTGAAACTCCCTTAGAATGATGAATGACAGGTCCAAAGCTGATCAGAGCTTAGTGGTCTGTCTGCAAAGTCCTTTCCTTTTTGCCGAGTTTGGTCAAAAAAGACAGGAATGATTTTTTTAAACTCAAAGTTCCAGGTGTAAATGAAGTATAAACTAGAAAGACTGATGATCATTAATTTCTTTTCCATCTCCAAAGCATCTTACATTTCCATCTCCAAAGCATCTTACATTTTCAAGGCACTGAATCTATTAGTTTTTGCCAAAACCAGTTCTTTTCCATATCAAGGTTCATAATTTCTACTTTCACCCTTTTTGACATTGTTCTTGTCTAACAGCTAGAGGTCTTGGGATTGTAGGGACTGTGTGGTGCAGGATGTCCAGGGTGACCACCTGAATCATCCGTTAAAAGATAGGCATGGGCTCTCTTCCTCTCAGCAGACTCTGTTCTTCAAGGGAGACTTCCAGGCCTCTTCTGTGATTCTTTTTCTTCTTTTCTTCCTTTGCCTTTTATTCCCTATACTCCACAAGGTTTTTTATATTACTATGTTCAGTTACTCACCAGATAAGGAAACAGCTTCCTGCCCCTTTTGGATCATTCCCCAACTCAGTCGATGTCTTTTTAAAGGTACATGACATACAAATTGAGAACAGATATTGTTACTCAGTGCAGCTTTTATGCATAGATGAAATGAAAAAATTATGAAATACAGAGTTTTATAGGATGAGAAAACAGCATCTGGCATTTACCAAGATTTATTGTTCTTTAAATTGTTTGTCAGGACATTATATATTGATTCCTTGCCTAATAAAAATGGAATGAAAAATGAGTACAGCAACAAACACTGGAATCAAAACAGAAGATTTAAAAAGGAGGTACTGAAGGGTTTTGATTATGCAGCACAAAGAAGAAATTTCTTCAAATTAGTTCCAGTCATTTATTTTTACACTCTTCGGAAACAGACAAAAACATTTTCAAAAATAAGACTTCAGAAAAAGTCTGTAATGTTTTCTTTAGTGTAGGCTACCTCAGTAACATCATAGTTCTTATTAGAGGCACATGCATGGCCTGTGAATTATGTAATTCATACTTGCTATCCTGATTGAAGGCATAATTTCCTCCTTGAACGAATACTAATGAAGAAGATGCTCATTCCAAGGACACTCCACCAAATTTATGTTTGGGGTTTGAATTGAGATATTTAAGATCAATAAAACATAGCAAAGCTGTAGGTTTATTTATATAAATAAATTTAAATATTTAGATATTAGCATTGTATTATTACAAGAAGACAAACAGGAGGAGTTTGCATAGCTACCTTTTATTAACAATGTCATTGTTCCTGTAGCTTTTTGTGCTCTGCACCATTATACACCTCAAAGCATATAAAATTACCCAGAAATTCTAAATATTGTAAAGCTTTAAGTCCTGATCATAAACCCAGCTCTTAAGATATTACATTTCTATAGAGATGCAAGTCAAAAAAACATTTTCTAATTCAAATTTCTTTTCTTCTCTACAGTAGCACATTTTGAATAACAATAGAGAGAGACATTTTCTTTTGAAGTTTCCCATTGGTATCTTTCAGCCTGTGCAGATATTTTGGATATTCCAGAGAATCTCAAATGGCATTAGATATCTATGTTTAGGGCACTAAGCCCTACCTTTCTCCTGACTGTTTACGAGAGCTTAGAAACATAGTTCACATGGAGACATTTAGACACCTAAATTTAGATACCTGAATTTGGAGCTGAATCCCACTACAATGTAAGTAACATGCCAAATTCACTAACTAAACAAACCTCCCTGTCCCCCCCAAAAAAAAAACAAAAGGAAGAAGGAAAAGTCCACCTTAATTAATTATTTCATAAGATACGTTAAATAGCATTTTCAGGAAAATAAGATGTACATAGAAAAAAAAAAAAGAGAATATTTTACATCTCTGAAATCCATGATTAGGCCTTACACATATTGTTTGAATGCCATGAGAAGTTCCCATATCCTTCACCCAACTTACGTACTGGAAAAACAGCTACTCTGTGTTTAGGAGGTATTCCTATCTCTCTAGCACCTTATGAAAACCAGAGCTTTTGTTCTTGCTTATCATAACCAAATTATTTAAACTTGGATTTAAAAAGGTTCTAATAAAGTGATGAAACTTTATATAAATTTTGATATTGTTTTAAAATTCATTGTACAAGTATCATGTCTTTACATTTTTATACACAAGTTAAACTGCTAGGAGTAGCTTTAATAACCTGTAACTATTCACTGACAGATTGCCTAATAATCTTAATTTTCATGTTTTCAGCAGTTTTCTTCAACATACAAACCAACTCTAATATTTCAAAGAGTGCTTTGCTATTTTCTGTGCTATATTCCCTTCACCCATGCAGGTGAACTGATTTTTAATATGCCATTCTGTTATGTCTGTTACTTTTGAACAGCTGATGTTTAATCATGCTGTCATTTAATCATGCTGAAAGTACATAATAGCCTTTAAGATTGATATATATATACAGTCTTCTGCTTACCTAGCCCTTTTCATTAGGCAACTGG
>JANZLP010000008.1:14255497-14266813 GCA_026930925.1 Chelictinia riocourii | reverse complement strand
GCTGTCTGCACAGTTCCCTGTGAGTCATCTCTGCAGAAAGACAGGGCCTCAAGGCAATTCAAGGCTGGATCACTTTTGTAGCCCCCCCTGACTGCCCTGTGTGCACTAGACATGGTGAAACTCATTTGTGAACTATGAGCCAGAAAATCCACACAGGCTTACCACTATTGCTGATTGGCTTGGCCTTGGCATGCTGTTATAACTGGTAAACGCAGAATAACTTGAAGCACAACACAAGCACTGACAGTAACGCTCCTTTGCTTACTAACATAAACTTTGATTGCAGCCGATGGTGCCTGCGCAGTAAGGTGGGTAACGGGGCTTCTTTCAGAGTGTAGGGGAGACTAAAATGGTCTTAAAAGGGAAACACTCCCTGAGCTATTTAAAGGAAACACTTGCTGAAATTGCCTTCCTGTTTCTGTGTGACTCACCTTCATGAGTAACTGCAAATTCTAATGAAGGCTTCTTACTTGTGTAGGTTATTGTTCATGAATTAAAATTTTTATCGTGTTATCTTTAGCCTAGAGAAATGAAAAACATTTCTCATAGTATGAGAATATATAAATGCTCGTGGTGATAGATGGAAAAACTTACCTATGGCCTTGGCATTTCAAAAATAATTACTCGAAGTGTCGTTTCATCTGAAAAGAAGTGGGTTTGCTCTTTTAGGGAACTTGAACTGACAAAGCTGATGATCATGATGGCCTGGAGTTAAATTTCCAACTGAAAAGTGCCTCCTTGAATTAGCAGGCATGGGCTGGACATTCCTGTATTGCATTGTTGTCTTCTCTGGAGTTCATAACCGTCTTAAGCTTTTCAGTTTAGCAGCAGTCCTCTCTTCCTAGCTGCAGAGCTTCATCCCCGGTAAGTTCTCAGCGGCTGGCACAGGGCAGGAGTGCGGAAGCGCAGGGCAGGCTCCAGCAGCAAACAGCCTTCGCTGCCAGGCAGGTGAGGGGGCAGAGGGCAGAAGGACCTGGTAGCCTTTTCGCGGTCTGGTTTATGATTTATATCTGCACCTCTGTATCATCATCACGTATAAAACGTGATCATTTTTCTTGAGTACGCCTGCAGTTGAGTAGCTTTCGTTGCGGGGGTTTCTCCTGCGTTCGTTGTGATGAAGATGCTGTAAAGGTGGCAGTGGATAGAATAGCTTGTCTTGGTTGATGGAAGCAGTTTGTGGGTCAGAAATTACTAGTTAGGGGGCTTTGTTGGTGAGTTTGCTCAAAAACATGTCACTAAAACCATAAAATTGTATAACTTCATTTACAAAACCTCTGCCAAATAACTGTGATTGTAGTTCAGAGCTGCACAGACATCTTGAAATCCAGAAGCTTTTTCAAATGTCGGATTGATACTTTTATTGTTTGTTGAATAGTAGTGGCTTTTACTTCTGTTGCAAAGAAAAGAAGTCCAAACTTATTTACTCATCAAAACAAATACACACTTCAAGAGGTCATCACGCTGTCTCGTATGTAGTGCTGGCGAAAGGTGCTGGACTGAAAGCTTTACCGACGCTCTAAATCTTTCTTCCTGCCCCACCTTTCTGTGTGAGGAAATGACAGCGGTAGCAATGGTCATCTCCTTAAAACATCCCGCCCTCCAGGCCTCCTCTCCCCGGACACTTGGGTTGGGATCGTCTGCTAAAGATCGGGCTGCAAACGATGCCTGCGTCCCCAGGAAGGCCCCCCCCAACTTCTGTAGTGTGCTTGTCTTCTGGCGGTTTGCAGTGGGAGCTCTGAAACGGCTCAGGATGCTGAAACTTAAAAATGTTCCACTTGGCATGCATGGCAACTTAAAGTAATTAATTTTCATAATTTTTTTTTTTTAAACATTGGTTAGCAGTCATGTTAATTACAGAAGAGACCAGAGTGGCTCAAGGGAGCAATTCCTAGTCCACGGAGTACATAATCCTCGTTAGGCTGTATGTACCTGCCTGGCTGGGTATTTACCTGAGAGCGCGTAGAAGTAGGCATCGTCGTCTCTCCCAGGTGACTCACGTAGGCAAAGTTGATGAGAGGGTCTGCAACTAGGGAGACAGTAGTTTGGGACTAATTAGTTACTCACACAGAAGGCAAGTCTTGATTTCCTTCTTTAAAAAGTCATTTAACTTAATTCAGCCTGTGTTACTAATACGTTACTAGGAATTAATGCACTTATGGCCGGAATTGTCCATAGGCTGATCAGCCTAGATTAAATTCTTGACCATCAGCAATGAGAGCAAGAGGGGGTGCACATCTGGCAATCTTAACTCTGTTCTATACATTTTTGGTAGCTCTTACTAGTTTTATGCTTTGGTGTGGTTAATATTTCTACACAAGTCTCTCCCGTTACACGTGTGTGTGCTTGCAGCTGTATGTCGCGCTTTTATATCGCGACTGCTGTGGTACGGTATTGTCTGAAGTGGACAAAGAAGATCAAAGGTGGGAAAGGAAAGGCAGACCGCTCCGTTGTCCGTTGTACACCAGATCAACACCAAACTTCTTTGTCTGTCCTGCTGGTCAATCCTTACTGTGAGGAATTTTCAGGAATTTACCCTCCTGAATATGTTTACTCATAGAAACTGCTAGTTTGGGGTCATAAAGAAGAGAGACTGGGAATGCAAATTGATGCTTTTGCATCACTTCTGGTAGTTCACTGATTTCATTTCTTTTGACTTGAACAGAGACATTTAACGTCGTACCCATATCGCTGCACACTGGCAGATTTTCAGATAGAGAAAAAGATCGGACGAGGACAGTTCAGCGAAGTTTACAAAGCAACTTGTCTTCTGGACAGAAAACCTGTGGCATTAAAGAAAGTTCAGGTGAGCATTTAAGTTCAAAGTCTTACTATTTAGCAAGTAGAATGCAAATGTTTTAAGTGTCTACAGAGATTGCTTTGAGTCAGATACCATTTTCAGTATACTTTTGTCAGCAGTCATAATACAATAAAACGCTTTATAAATAGGGAGTTTAAGGTTTGAGCACACTGGATGATCTGGCTTGATATTTTTACAATAAAAAAACCCGACACTCTGCTTTCTTATTTTATTCAATTGAGGTTTGGAGTTTTTTTGGAGGGGTGGTTGGTGTTGGGTTTTCTTTGGGTTTGGTTTGGTTTTTTGTTTGTTTGTTTTTTAAACTTTATTTCAAGACAGGGAATAAAGAATAATGCTTCTGAAGGTCTCAAAGCAGTTTTACAAATACTGAGTAAGTCGGGTTAGTTTCAGAGTGCTGGGTTTACATCTGGATATAAGAGGCCGGGTGTCCCCCCGGCTTCTGCCGGCCCCTCCGCTGTACCCGCTGCGGCTGGCTTCTCCATAGGGCCCGTATGTCCGATACAGGACCCTGCTTCCATCCCGGCTGGTCTCTGCGCACGGTGTGGTCTCCATCCCTTGCCATCTTGAAGTGGGTTTACGTTTCTAAGACAGAATTACGTAGCAGCAGTGCAATTCTGTATTTATTTTTAAGTTCACTTTTTACTTTATAAAAAGATTCACTAAATTGTAAGTAAATGGGTGTGAAAGAGCGAGGCCCTGACGGCCGTATTTATGCAGCGAGGGGACTGCTGTCTCGAAACAGATGAATCGTGAGAACGCAAGGGCATGAAAGGGAAAAACGCCTTTGCTTTCTGATGGAGTTTCAGCAGAATTTCTGAAAAACTTTCATGCAAGCAATATAAATTGTAACTTGGCTTAAAGTCTCGTGTAGTGTTCAGAACAGCGTTTTGTTTGAAGAAATTTCCCTTTAATCCTTCAACAGATCCTTTAAACTCTTGTTTCTAGTGACTTTCTGATTATCACAGAATGAATATTAATGCTCACTATTGTTATTAATTATTACAGAGAAATCGGTGGAAAATATCTCTCTGTTTAAAAGAAAAACACTTAATCTTTTATTTGCCGCATGAAATTAATAGTAACTGAACTATGTTTTGAAAATCACGACAAAAATTCACAAACCTACTATCTTACTTTTCATGCTGCTTAGAATATTGCCTACAGGTTATACCACTAGCAATTCAAGATAGAACTGATTTTTTTATTCATTGTAAAATCCGTTTGCATCCTCACTTTAATGCCGAACCAACACCCAGCTAACCTCAGTACAGCCTTTCCAAATTTTGTTCATTTTACATTGCCTTTTCAGGTATTTGGAGGCACAAGTCCCATAAATGTTTGTGCTCATGCTTACTATTCTGCAAATGGATTTGCAAATGGCCTCTCTGAGACCATTCCTATAGTTAAAACTATGCATGGTAATACAGTTGGATTAAATATCATTCTTCTAAACACTATATGCAGACAACTCCTCCTTAAGGGCATATAAGCTAAATAGACTAAACAGACAAAGTCTTACAGGGGAAGCAGAGGCATAACAACCTGTATTTAACTTATAACATTGGTACACTTCCATGTATGAAACCTTGACTTGTTTTTGTAAGCATTTTTAAGCATCAGTCTAAATCAGTCTGACTACTGTCAGCAAACTCTGAGAGAAGAATCAAGTGATTTGCCCAGGGTGCTAAAGAAGCTGCCTGGCACAGCTAGGAATGGAACTGAAGTCTCTGGAGCTCTATTTATTAGCGTGCTTCAAACTTTGACAAATTTGTGTTCTGGTGATAAGCACTGCAACCTTAAGTAAATGCATGCATGTGGGAACAAAGTTTTTTTTTTAACCTGAGAACTTCCACTCTTCTTGATATTAATCTTGCCACTGTCCCTCCAAGTCCACAGCATCTTTCTGTACTGTCAGACTTCCATTTTCATAACAAAGTGGAGTGGTAAAGAGGTGGAAAAAGGGCATTTTTTTAATGGTTCTTAACATTTTTCTCCTAATACTGTTTCACAGTGCCTTTCACAGAACTTTCAGAGTTCTGCTGAAGCTTTTCCTCATACAGTAACATCTGTGAATGGATGCCAACCAACTGTAAAGAAACATTTCTCAAAACATGTTCAAAATTATATGATCACTGATTCTTTTTTGTACACCAGCCTCTAGCTGTGATCTCTGCCTGTCCTTTCTGAAGTCAGCTCTTTGGTTGCTCTAATTTATGTCAGCAGACTACCTCTTATAAGGACTGCTGCAGTGGCTTTGAGCCTAATCATAAGTTTTGTGAACTTCTCCCTACCAATACTATGCCCTGTATGGCAATATCTCAAAGACCTTTATCAAAATACCTTACACATGTTTTTCTGCTCACTATATGAAGAGTTCTTAACTAAGCATAGATAGCTATCTATAACTGGCCACTCAGTATTGCTTCTTTTTTCAACAGTCAGTATCTACAGCCAGATTACTTTATTTGTAAATAATTAAACAATCCAGATTTAAATGCTAAGCAATTCTGTTAACACATTGATAACATCAGTAAACCTTCTGTATCATATCTGAGCAGCTAATCAAAGTCTCAGGGTTGCCTATCATGGATTATCACTGAGCAAATGTATAGGGCAAGATAAAAATAAGTGGCAAACAACTGACATGCAGTATTCAGTGTGGTGCAGGTCCTCATATTTATTCAGGATTACATCAAGTTTGTACACAAAATCATTATGTAACCTCATATCCCTGGAGAAATGGGGTATGCTAAATACTATTACTTGCAACATAGTATAACAACTCATAAACCATCATCTGAGTAGTACAAGGATATGTTAGAAGTGAAGGCAGTTTATTCTAGGATTATTTCTTTAGTACATAGAAATAATGGGAAAACCTAAATACTTCCACTCTGAATTCTCACTACCAAGCATTCTTTCTGAACTGGGTGTCTTATGAGGCAAAAGATCACATTGCATGGGCATTTGGTGGTAGAGCACTCATTCAGGAAAAACCTCCTGAGTGCTGGGCTGTACTGCATCTGAGAGTAGAACCTACAGGTATGGTAGTACATAGACATGAGCAATAAGTGTTCTTCAAACATGAGGGCAAAATTCATGGCACAGCTGGCATCCATATAGTACATATGGGTTTTCTGCCAGAACAGGGTGGCTGCCTTATTGGGCAAGTCTCCAGGCATTGCTATTCTGTGGACAGTGCTCAGGTTTTGTCTCTGAGTTAACTGGCATGGGTGAAAACCAATCTAAGGGGTGTTATTATTAAAAAGTTTGCATGATAACAAATTCTTGACTCCAGGTCTTGGTCTTGTGTAGGTTACTAGTTTGGATGTAACCTAAGAATTCATCTACATAGTTGTCACAGCCAGGAGAGCATTACAAATACCAGAAAACTTTGTTATCCTGTAATTTAGATTGTAGACATTTGCAATAGAAGTAATAAAATAGGTATGGACAGAGAATGGCAGACTGTATGGATGCAGGGGGAACAAAAAGAACAGCAGAAGAAAGAAGATAAAATGGCACATGATGATGGCATTGAAGTTGTCAGGTCATCAATATCACAACATATCTACCCACAGCTTTTAAAGACATGTCTTATCAGGAAAACAATGAATAGCCTATACTCTTGCTGTCAGGAAAAGAGAGTCAATAAAATCATAGCCATGGAGACTCCTTTATCTACCAGTCACGCTCTTTGGCCTTGAAGCATCTAGGAAAGAAAGCAGCGGTAATAAACAGCTTCCCTCTATCCTTTGAATAAGTAAGTCTTTTAAAGTGTTCCTGTTCCATCAGTGTACAACCAGACAACTGCCTGGAATGTGTCTTTTATATGCACAAATATAAGGAGGGAATTATTTAACCCTAAACTTCCCATTGCCACTCATGGAATTGAGTAAAAATAGCTGATAAATTAGAAAAGCTGCACAATCTATTCAATGATCTTACATTCTTACAATTCTAGATGAATTAATTCAGCAGTACAGTCACTCAGAAATGCTGAGTTAAGGAGGTCTTTGAATTTCTTGCCTTTGATTAATGTGGATTCATATCTGTAATCTTTTAATAGAATATTTCAGTATGCCATCAGAAATCCAAATACATGATAACAAAGTTAAGCTATAATCCATTACTGTATTATGAGAATGTTGTTAATAATGAAACTTTGTACTGATACCAAATATCTGGTAACATTATAACCTGTTATCTCACTTCAGTTATCTACAAAGATATGGTTCCTTTTTCTATAAGTAGTTTTTCCTCTATTGTTTTTCCTCTTGGTGAATCTTTGAGTTAGTGTGCTGCAAATATATCGTCTTCTGAGGATAAACCAGCCTTATTCAAGACTGGCTTTACCTGCTTTGTGTCTGCAGAAGTACTGGAGACCTCTACCAAGGTCAGTACATGCCTTCCAGAGCAGAGCTGACTTTGAGTTCCTGAAGATGTGCACTACCTTTGCACAGACAGTTCACAAGCAAGCTCCAAAATATTCTGTGGATGGGGAGAGATCAGAGAGATCAGGATGTAAGATATACCACATTTACAGCTTCTATTTCATTATAAATACAAATATTGAAACCAGGGTGTTCACTCTTTTTCTGTGTATGTGTGTGTGTTTTCCCCCCTTTTGGAATACTGAGGAGCGGAAGGGGGAACCAAACAACAACAACAACAAAAAAACAAACCCCAAACTGCTCAGGTAAGGGAAAGTTTCTTCCCTTTCTCCTCTTTCTTACTTACCTATACTCTTTCAGTTAAAATTATTGATTGCTGGCTTCTATTTCTTAAGCACAGACAGCAAAGAGGGGAAGCTTTCTTGAGAGCAGTTAGAATTAAATATGCCAAAGTAAATCACGTTATGTCATTTAATTTGTCATGAGAAAAGCCAACACTTCATTCTTGACTTTCCAATCCATTACTTCACCCCCATATTTAAAGCACAAACTGATTACAGGGGGGGCTCAAAGACTTCAGGTTAGTGGGTAACTTTTAACAGTTTTAAGTACCTACATGGAGAACTAAACTCTAATGATGCTTCTTCAGCCTGTCAGTTAAAGGTATTACAAATTCAGATGGAACTGAACCTAAACTTAATTCAGATTCAGATTAATATTAATCATAGGATACCTTGAGTTAGAAGGGACCCACAAGGATCATCAAGTCCAACTCCTGACTCTACACAGGGAAACCTAAAAGTTAAACCTTAAATATGAGTGTTGTCCAAATGCTTCTTGAACACTGACCAACAGGCTTGGGACCATGATCACTTCTTGGGGAGCTTGTTTCAGTGGTTGACCATCCTCTCAGTGAAGAACCTATTCCTAAGATCCAATCTGAACCTCCCCTGATAGAGCTTTAAGCCATTGCCTTGTGTCCTATGACTGGACACCACAGAAAAGAGATCCACACCTCCCTCCCCACTCCTCCTCGTGAGGAGGCTGTAGACAACAATAAGGTCACCCCTCAGTCCCCTCTATGCTGGACAAACCTAGTATCCTCAGCCGTTCCTCAGAAGCCATGTCCTCTCATCCTTTTACCATCTTTGTTGCCCATTTTTGGACACATTCTAACATTTTTATGTCATTATATTGTGGAACCCAAAACTGCACAGAATACCCAAGGTGAGGCCACACCAATATTGAGTATAGTGGGACATTTACTTATTTTGACCGGTTAGCTATATTGTGCTTAATGCAATCCAGGATATGGTTGGCTGACAGGGCACATTGTTGACTTACTGAGCTTACCATCAACCAAAACATCCAGATCTCTCTCTGCAGATCTGCACTCTAGCCTCTTGTCCCCCAGTCTATATGTACATCCAGAATTACACTGACCCTGGTGCAGAATCTGGCATTTGTCCTTGTTGAATTTCACACAGTTGATGATTGCCCAGTGCTCTAATCTATGAGGATCTCTCTGTAAGGCCTCTCTGCCCTCAAGGGAATCAACAGCTCCTCCTAACTTAGTATTTGTTGACAAACTTACTTTGCATGTGCTCAACTCCTTTGTCCACATCATTGATAAAAATGTTGAAGAGAACTGGCCCTAAAATTAGGCCAGCCTGATGCTTCAGCCAATTTTTCACCCATCATATTGTGCGTGATACACTTCAGAACAATTAACCAGGAAGGATGACAAAAATTTCTTTGGGAATAGTTGTTTTCTTTGAAAAAACTTTTGATTCAAACAAGGTTTAATTTCAAGGATTCTTATAGCATATATAGCTCAGAAAAAATGACCCTGTTGGTCACTTCAGACTTTATAGTCTGTTTACATATTAATATAGGGTTACTCAAATTACTTCAACTACTATGTTACTGTATAGAAGCACATTTGGAGTATTATATTTTTATATAGAAACACATTTTTGTAATCATTATGATAATAGCTATATTTATGTATTAAAATAATTCCTTGCAAATATAAATGTTTGCTAATTAAGAAGAGGTGGAAATAAAAAGAAGCTATAACCGTTGCACTGAAGTGTGTGTTCTAACCACTGTTTGCAAAAATAAGCCTCTGCACCTACAGTATTTATCTTGATATAAGAGATTCCATATGCTATGAAACAAAATTCTAATAATGGATGAGTATTAGGAGTATTAGATTGAACTGGAATAAAATTTAGACTTTAAAGATAATTCTTCAAAAAGAAGGTTTTATTTATTACTTTTCCAGTGCTCAATAAATATATTCCATGCTATTTATCAATGTGCTATAAGCAGGCAGTACAAGATTTGATCGTATGTGACTGTAATGATCATATATATATATATAAAATAAAGTCCAGAAGATAAATACTGAAGATTTATCAATGTCCTGAAGTCCCAACTCTCTAAATTTCCTATGTTTATGGGCATATTTTGAAAAACTTTTTTGTTAAGGATTATGGACAAACAATTAGAATATTACAAAGCTCTCCTGAACAGGTTGTAATCAAAAGCAAGCGGGAGGGGGAGGAGACTCTACTCTTACAGAATTAATGAGGAATGTTAATTACATAGTACTAAATACTTCCTGAGATGCAGGGAATAGAAAGACAGGTATTTAAGAAGTAAATGTGCTTGCTTTGGTCCTGGGGTGATGAATTCAGTATTCTTCTTCATTATAGATTATATAGCAATAATTTCTAAAAATGCCTAAGAGTAGAACATGCAGTTCCTGGAAAAAGATGACAGCAAGAGGCTGGTGCTTTTGTGGGTGAAATTGATTTATTGTCTTTCTGTAAAATTTGTCTCTGACACTAAAACATTGAAGTAAATCATAAATGTTTTATAGACATAAAAACAGACTGAGAAGTGAATTAGTCTTTTATTATTTAACACATAACAATTTTCTTCCATCATGAAACAAAACAATGCAACAGGACAGAACTAGTTCAGGATTCTTTAAACTTTTTTGGGCTGTGAGCTGTAAAAGGTCTGGTAAGCACAGGGCCATGGCTGTAGCCAAACTCCTGGAGAAGAGGCAAGCAGAAATTGAAGCAGAAGTAAGTTTGTTTTCTACTTCCAGAATAGTGTGAACAGTATGCTTAAAAAGTAAGATATTTCTAAGGCCACATCACTTTAATCTCTACTCGTTACAAAACAAGTAAGTTTGATGGCGTTTGGAGCACTGGGGATTTCTGTCATCAATTTACAGTTTATAAATTTTAGGTAAATTTAAAATGAAAGACTTCTATTTAAAATAAGAAGAAATTGCAACCTAACTCAGAATGGTTTATGTTAGCTGATTTATGTCTGTTTGAAGTGTTTTACTTCTGTGAACTACCTGTCCAAACAAAGGGGTGCCAGAGTAACTGGAGCCCCTTAAAAAGCAGGGTGTGGGTCTGGCTGGTGGGGCAGGGCTGTTCAGCTGGTGGGGTACTCTGGGAAGGGTCCCAAACTAAGAGCTGTTTTGAGGCAAAATTCGAGTGTAACTTTAAATCTTGCATGCTGTAGAACTCCCTTTTTTCCAGGGGAAATGAAGCGTTTCATGGGAGAAGCAGGGTGCTGTAGTGACATCTTTGATGTGAACTGTTGTCTGTTCTGGCAAATGACCCTACTCCAGCTTGCAGAAGCTGACGCTTCTCAACTTCAGCAGTGCAGAACCTGCGCTGTCGTGAGGACTGGAGGCAGCGGGGTCGCTCGCTGCAGCCTTGCTGCAGGTTTCTGGACCAGTGGTACCCCCCGGAGCACCGCTGCCTCCGCCCCGCCTCTGCCGGCGGCGGGTTTTACTGGACAGGCGTTCTGTTTACGTTAGGTTTTGGGGTTTTTTCCTAGAGAAGAGGGTGCCCTAGAAGGTGACGTGTGATACCTGTTCAGCCAGGGTGCGGGGACAGACAGATGAGAGCGCTCGCGCAAGTGCATCTGTCCGGACAGATGTACGGACAGCGTGAGGTGCAAAAAGACTTTTGCTTTCCAAAGCCTCTCGGCTTTGTCATACTACTAAGCAATTACATTTTTCCATTTGCTCTCTTCTAAAGAAGTGCTTAGAGAGAGTGCACAGGGGTTTAA
>JANZLP010000008.1:14209083-14219097 GCA_026930925.1 Chelictinia riocourii | reverse complement strand
CTGGGGGAACTCCCTTTCTTGCATTACTGTCATCTCCCACAGAACACCCTCTCTCCCTAGAATAACAAACAGCAAAAGATATTTAGGTGAAATCTTGGGTCCTGTGAAACAAAGGAGAACTCTGCTATCCCCAGCAGTAGGATGGGTTGTTGCCCTGGGCGCCTGGCCCTGCAGACCTGCCTGGGAAGCACTTCCACGCTGCGCAGAAAGCAGCAATGGAGCAAGGCGAGACGGTGTAGATGCGCTCCCTGCGTGAGCTGCATTTCTGTCAAACTGGGCTTGGGGTGGTGTTGGGAATGCCTGAACAGGGGTGTTGATAGAGCAGGGTCTAGTGCCTGTGCTGAGCTCTTCCACATACCCTGCTGCTGAGGCTGAGGCTGAGGCTGGGAGAAGTGCCAGAGCAACCCAGAAACCGAATTGAGGGCATGAAACATTTGTAGCATGGAATGTGGTAGAAGGAAACCCGGGTCACAGAGGATTCTTGACATGTTGTTTTCCGTATTACCTCTTAATCCCTCAAAAAAAAATCAAACTAGGCCTGCTGTGTGATTCCTCAAACCTCATGCGTGTGCAAGATGGTGCAACAAGCTGAACTAAACCAAACCCAGCTTCTCACTCCAGCACAGAAAGGACAGCTGATTATTAGCGAGCCCAGATGAGCCCCTCCACCCTGGTATTAGGGTGCCATGAGCACAGGCCTCTACAGAAGGCAGTTGGGAAAAAGCAGTGGGAAGGCAACACAAAAAGCAGAAGGACATTTAATCTGAAGGTATCTCGGAGACAGGTGCTGACAGGACGTGGGTTCTCCCCCAGCCTCAAGCTGAGTCTGGTCAAATTTTTATCCTTTGAGGTACAAGGGACTAATATCCATTTGGCTATTTGTTAGAGAGAAACATAACAAAATCACCTCCACACTTCTAAAGAAACCAGTTGTATTAATATTTGGTTTTCATATACTCATCCCTTTTTTTTTCCTTAAGACTATCTGTAGAACTTGAATTTATGCAACAGTTCAGGCTTTGTTTAAAATCATGTTAGTCTGTACTTGCATCATAAGCATAAAGAAAGGGAAATAAACTGGGATGGGAAAATTATCTGCGTGTCTTCAGCTGGTTTTAGCTGACAACAAGCAGAACCTGTAGCTCAGTTTCTTCCCTTGTTTCCCCCTCTGCATGCAGAGGCTGCCTTAGCATCTGCCCCCACTTTTGCTGCTGCTTCAACTTCTTTCTCTGCTACTTTAGACTAGAGTGGCTCTTTTCTCAATATAAATTTGTCCCTGGATTGTTGTCAAGTGTTTGATGCCTTGCTCCACTTCTACTTTTCATTAACTCATCAATATTGTCTTTAATGACATGTGAATGCAAACAGACCTTGCTTTGAAGCCTGTGTACAGCAGGCAACAAATTTGGCTTGTTCTGGAGTTCTTTGAGGCGAGTTGTGTTTAAACAAAATTTTAACTGCTGAGGTTATGAATGTGCATAACTGCCCATCCAAATGTGTGTGGGATGGCCTGATCCTCACCCTGACCCACAGACTGACAGCCTGGCTCATCCCCAGGAAGATGCCTGATGTCCTGGGGTGGAAGCTGCCCCCAGCCACCTTCTCAGCTGCCCCTGCACCCTTGCTGGAGGTGGTAGACAGGCCCTGGCTGGTGACGTCCCTGTTCTGGCTGTACTGGGTAGCCCTGTGGCTTCCAGTACCCCAGCACTGTGCCCTGATAATATCGTAAGAACTTAATAAACAGTTAATAAGAACCTGATATTTCTTAAGAGACCAACCAAAAGCGATGCATCTTGCTGTCTTGCTACTTTCTAATAATGAATGAACACAAAATAGATATTGTTGATACAAACAAATGTCCTGGCTAGAAAATAAAAGACATTCCAAGCAAGAAACATGTTCATGGTCTGTTGGCTCATACAATAGTAAAAAATGACTTGAAATCAAATAACTCCTGGAGTATCCCAGCAGTCAACATTATGTCCCATATTGTTTCATGAGAATGAATGCACCATTCACAAATTTTGAATGATACTAAAACTAAGGGGAGTTACTATCATGCTGAATCATAGAGATTCAATCTGAAAGGATGCTGACAAACTTGAGGACTGGGCCAACAGAGGCATGTTCATATTCAATGCAGTGTACTGTAAAGTTCTATACCTTGAATAGAGCAAACATCTGTGTGAGTACAGGCTGGGAAGAAAAATGGCTGAATAATAGCTTTGCTGAAAAGGACCTCAGCGTTACTGCAGACACCAAGCTAAATGTAAGCCCAAAGTGTACTTTCATTGCAGATATAGCAAAGTACATAGTGGACTACCTTAGGAGAAGGAGAACCAACACATCGAGGGAAATTATCCATCTCATCTTGGCACTGGGGAGGTTACATTTGAAACACTATGTTCAGTTTTATTTTACCTGAGAAATTTGTAATGCTGAGAAATTGGACAGGGTCCAGCGGACAGCTACCAAGATGGTCGAGGACCTAGAGCATGACCTATGAAGCATATCAAGCTGAGGGAACTAGGCTTGTTTAGTCCGGTAAAGAGGAGGTTGATGATCTGTCATTACAATTATTTGAAGGTCATTTACAAAGATAACACAGACAAATTCTTCTCAGCAGTGGCAGAGGAGGTAGCAGTGGCCAAGAGCCAGAAGTTGCTGTTTTGGAGGCTTAGATTAAACATTAGGAAAAAACCTTTCACTTGGCAGAAAGTTCATCTTGTAAAAGGTTGTCTAGTGGGGCTGCAGAAAAAAAAACATGTCTATGGAGTTTTTCACACTTCAGATAGAAAAAGGCTGATCTGATTTAGTCTTGATGATAATCCTGTTTTGAGAAGAATGCTGTACAAGGTATTTCTAGAATCGTCTTCGAGTAAACACTTCTGTGATTCTGACTTGTATAGATGATAAACTCTGAGGACAGAATAGCCCCTTTATTTGAAGTAATTGAATTTTTAAGTTTAGCCCCAACAGGTATTTTTAAGCTTAATCTTAAAAGTATATAGTTCATCCAAACCAGAAAGAATGGACACAAAATTGAAATAAAATGTTTATGAGTAGGAGAAGTCTGATCATCCCTTTTAACCCTAATCTTTATTCCGGAGTTACCACATACAGAAGACTCCTTTGTTCACAGTTTTTTATGTAAGGCAGATGTCCTCTTCTGGACCATCACTTTTAAATCTGAATTCAGAAACACATATCTACATATGTGTGTGTGTAATTCTCAAAGTTAGGAAGAAAGAAATCACAGCAACATCTCCTTTGCAAATACTTCGTATTTTGGTCATGTTTCCACATATTTATCTGAAATACCCTCTATCTCATGGCTCTCCATTATGTCTACTGACTCATACTCTGTTGGGGTCAAGATTCGCAGTGGAAAAGAAGTGAGATCTGTTTTATTTTATTTGGAGGGGAGGTGTCTTTTTCTTAGTGTGACTTCACTCTAAAATGTTAAATGTTAGCATGTTCAGGTAATTCAGTAAGATTTTTATTTTATTTTTAAATTTTTATTTTAACATCAAAATACTTTATAAAAGAGATGGAAAAAACTGAATGAATGAGTGCATGGAAAATGCAGAAACTTGGATGCATAGCTGAGGGTCATACAGTCCCTTCAATTACTAATTCATCTTTGATGAACCATCTGGTTTTTTATCTTCAATAAAAAAATCAATTTAGTCAGCTACCCCATCTGAATTCTTAATATACCAAATCAAACTACAGACTAAGTCTGCTTGTTTGATATTTATGGACTGTACTTCAAAACAGAAGAAACTTAAGTTTTAGTCATCTACACCATAGCTAATAAATATGCAAGGAATGAAAACATATAAAAATATAACTAGAATAACATGCTTACTTAGATTTAGAAATAAAGAGCCCAAGACAAAAGTCTAGCTTTTACATTTCTGCTTTAAATTATTATTATTGAATTCAAATTCAAACCTTTCCAGAGAATGGGAAACAAAGGCAGACTAAATCTTTATGCAAAAGCTTATTGGCACAGAAAACATGACTTGAAATTTCAGACAACCTACAGCAAAGAAGGGACATTAAGCTTCTGAGGTTTCCAAAGGGAACATGAAGTCCTGACACCATCTTTTCAGGGAAAATTTCATCTGTAGTTCAGTCACACAACTTGAAAGACTATCTAATCTGGATCAGAAATGCCATAGGATTCCCACATCGAGGCCATCCATGAGTAACAGCGTAGGAGGGACCATGATTTTGTCTTTGTTGTACACCTGGGACAAGGATAGAATGCTACAGGCGGTAGGGAAAAATGAAGAGGTTATGTTTGAGGGCATGAAGATATTATTCTTTCTTGATGTAGGTCCAACCTCAGTTAAAAGAAGAGAACTGAATGAGAATTAAAAGGTTTCCTTGAAAGGAGAGGTTATGGTCACAGTGCTCCTTCTTGCAAACTGACAGTAACTTTTAATAACCGCACACTGGCTGAGTAAAATGGCAGCAAATAAGCTTTCATACAAAGTCAGAAAAGAAAGCACCTAGGAAGACCCTGAAAGTAAAGACTGTGGAGAATGAATACATTGCTGTTTGGGCCTCCTTGCTCCTCTAGTTTTACATAGTCTTCAAACTTCATATGGTCTGTTGTAACCTTTATTCAGAATGTCCTGCTAAGTCTAAAACCACTGCAGTCTTAAACAAGAAGGTAAAGGTCATATGTTAAATATATAGTATCTACTTTGGTAGATACCATTCTTTAAAGATAGTATTAGTATTGGGATTTGGAGTGCCTCCTTGCTCTGATATGTACATTAATAGGAATTAAGGATGGAGACAAATTGTTTTGTTACTCTGTCTTCTTTTTTAATCAAATAAGTAGATAGAAATCTACTACATTTATAAATACTTTTTCTTCTGCTATGAAAAGCCAAGCTGATAAAAACCCTCTTCACTCAATGACCTTGATTTTTTTTTTCTCCCCCGATGTCAAGCAAGTATTTGTTTTAGGCTAACTTCAAATGTTCATAAGACTCCTTATATTGCCCTTAAGAGCAGCTCTTAAGAGTATCATGTTAATGAGTATTTAATCTTCTCTTTGTTTTTTTTTCTCCAAATTATTCATAAAGTTTCTATTCTTCTAGTAGATATAACATCTGTAATGGTTGATAAGCAACTCCCATGTAAACATTTTAGACATTTCTTTTCTTGATACAGTTGCATATATATTCTAAAATCTATAGACCTCTGCTGCAAAAGCATAATAAATTTATGTTTATTTTGCTACCTACTGTTATTTCTACATCTTCCAGAATTGTGGCTTCTTGCAAGTTTTTTATTCTTCCAAATTAGCATTTAAGTTTTATATTGTGTTTTTTTTTTCAAGTGGAAACCCATTTTTATATATTTTTTTAATTGTAGTTGTATTTTAATCTCTTCAGATTAAGTTTTCATGATTTAACTTACCTTCAGAAGACCTTGTAAATTCCAACCTACTTGACACTTTGACATTTAGCAACATGTTTTCTTATTCTCTCCCAAAGGTTTTTTAGTTCACACTCTCTTTAACATCAAAGATTATTTTAATTAAATTTGAGGGCTAGATATGAAGTATGTCACGCTATTTAAATACAAATATGCTGTAATTACAGAGAACCATATTTTGTCCCGAGGATAAAAGAAAAAAGAAAATAAAGTAAATGTTTTATGTGTTTTCTATCAAAATCCCTTTCTCTGTAAGCAATAAACAGCTACATGGCAATAGACAAGCAATCAAATTATAAAGTTCTTTATTCTTTTTTACAAGCACTGCTTTTTTAACTGCAATGAAAAGGAGAAGTTATAAAAGCTTGCATTTAATATATTATCTGCATAAATTGGCAGGAGTGTTCAAAATTGACTATTCTTTCCTATTTAACCAAAGAATATTAGGAATCATTTTCCCTTTGAAATATTAAAAAAAAAAAGAAAACCTAAGTAGAGGTGATTATTTATGGCCACTGAATGTGAAAATTCTTTTTTATAATCCAATTTATAGATACTATTAAAAGTGTAATTAAAAGCATAGACACATAAGAATAAGGCTACATACACTAACAATAAGACTGAGTAACAATCTGTATGGAACCGTAAACAATGTTTTCTTATACTAATCTTGACTTTTAATTAGAATGTGTGTGATGGAAGAAACTTTATGGAAAACAAAACCACAGTGATGTTCACTAATAAGTCAGAAGCTAGGGAAAATCCACTGAGAAATTACAACATGACAAAATACCTCAGACTTGGAAATTATGCTGGTTATTTCAAGAGAGTGTTCACATTATTGTTATCCATGGGACAATTACTTTGTTCCCTGGCTGATGGTTCAACCATATGGCCATTTCAGCTGTTTGTAATCAAGTAAATATGTCTTTTATACTAGGAATTCAAGTAGACCTGATCTGAGATTTAAACATTTTTTCTTTGAATAGAAGAACTCTTCTTTTTTTTTTTCCTTTCATTATACAGAAGTTAGAGCAGATCACAGATCCTCAGAAAAAACAGTACTAACCTACAGAATCACCCAGTGTTTGTAAAGATCAGGTCCTGAAAATACAAGGGGAAATGTCTTAAAACCTGTTGTATATAAAAAAACCTAGTTAAACTGAAAAGACTGAATTCATTACTTGAAATTAGTTTCTTTAATCCAATATCATATTCATTCCAGACATTAAGTCAGCTTTTAAAAGGGAGAGAAATTATTAGAAAGGTAAAATTCTAATTTCATTAAACAAACATTAAATTAATTTCAAACCCAAGAGACAGTCTTTTCTTTTTCTCTTCTATGGGCTCTTTCATTAATTTTGAATCAAACACATTCTATGAGGGTGCATTATAATAACCCACATTTCTTTAATAAGAAAGTCTCAGTTTAAACAGTTTTGTGTCTAAATTTGCTGGGCAATGAACCTACTTACTGATAACAGGCTAAATTCAAAGCTCATTCAAACCTAGACTGATTTCCATCTGCTTTGACCTTTAAATTGTACATGCTGATGAAACAACAAAGAGTGCATATTTGAAAATTAAGTTCAGAAATTTTAATTTTACATAATTCAAGGAAAATGAAATAATTACAGGTGACCTTTTAAAGGTTTTATCACATATTAATATAATAAACCAGCATGTACTAATCTCCTATTATCCATGAATAATTTTGAAATACAATGTCTTTGAAAGCAGTACTTTATAAAGGATATTTTCTTTTGAGGAAGATTATTTTTCTAGGAATTGAAATATATTATGTGTTTGTTAGTCTTGCAAGACATCACACACTAGTCAAATTTTGACTGTTTCAAAACAAGTATACTGAAATAAATAAATAAATAAAGATCATCATCAATTACTTACAGTCTGCATAGGGAGCAACAGTGTATGCTGGCTTGTGTTATCCTTTGCATTAATGGCACAGAAGCATTAAAAAAAAATCCCATAATGAAAGACTGAGGAATTCCACCCTCTTAAAGGTTTATCAGATGATCTGCACTGTGCTTTCTCTAATATCTGGAGATATTGTGACATCAGGGATTCTAAAAGTTGAGCAGCTACTTGTTCTACCCTGCAAATGCACATCACTTCTGAGAAAAGTTCTCAGAAATAGCAACATGAAAAATGGAATATAAGATTCTAATATGAGGAGCTTTTAGCTGAGTGAGGAATGTAGCAATAATTTGATAAAATCTTACTTCTTTGAAATATATCAGTGACTAATTTGGATTCTGTTGGGGAATTTTTATTGTACCCATTGAGGTAAATTAAACACACATTTGTGCTTAAATATAAAGAGATTTACTGAGCAATCATAGAATCAAAGAATGGTTTAGGTTGGAAGGGACCTTCAAAGATCAGCCTATCCGAACCCCCTGCCGTAGGCAGGGACATCTTTCCCTAGAGCAGATTGCTCAAAGCCTGACCTTGAACACTTCCAGGGAGGAGGCATCCACAATTTCTCTGGGCAATCTGTTCCAGTGCCTCACCACCCTCACTGTAAAAAATTTCTTCTTTATATCTAATCTAAATCTGCCCTCTTTCAGTTTAAAACCATTACCCCTTGTCCTGTCACTACAGGCCCTGTCAAAGAGTCTGTCCCAAACTTTCTTATAAGCCCCCTGTAAATACTGAAAGATCTCCCTGGAGCCTTCTCTTCTCCAGGCTGAACAATCCCCACTCTTTCAGCCTTTCCTCACGGAAATCCCCACTCTGATCATTTTCGTGGCCCTCCTCTGGACCTGCTCCAACAGGTCCATGTCTTTCCTGTGCTGAGAACCCCAGAGCTGGACACAGGACTGCAGGTGGGGTCTCACCAGAACAGAGTAGATGGGCAGAATCACCTCCCTTGACCTGCTGGCCATGCTGCTTTTGATGCAGCCCAGGATATGGTTGGCTTTCTGGGCTGTGAGTGCACATTGCTGGCTCATGTCCAGCTTCTCATCCACCAGTATCCCCAAGTCCTTCTCTGCAGGGCTGCTCTCAATCCTTTCATCTCCCAGCCTGTATTGATACTGGGGGTTGCCCCAACCCAGGTGCAGGACCTTGCACTTGGCCTTGTTGAACCTCATGAGGTTCACATGGGCTCACTTCTCAAGCTTGTCCAGGTCCCTCTGCATGGCATCCTATCCCTCAGGTGTGTCAACCGCACCACTCAGCTTGGTGTCTTCTGCAGACTTGCTGAGGGTGCACTTGATTCCACTGTCTTATGCCACTAATGAAGATCCAGCATTTGTTCTTGTTCAATTTCATGCCACTGATGACTGCCCAACACTCCAATCTATCTAGATCCCTCTGCAAGGCCTGCTGTCCCTCAACAGAGACAACAGCACCTCCTAGTCTCCCATTATCAGCAAACCTACTAATGGTACATTCAACTCCTGCCTCCAAATCATTGATAAAAATATTGAACAGAACTGGCCCTAGAATTGAGCCCTGAGGAACACCACTGGTGACCAGTCACCAGCCAGGTGTAGCCCCATTCACTGCAACCCCTTGCACCCTGCCATTCAGCCAGTTCTTCACCCAGCACACTATGTATCTGCTCATCCCACAGGTGTCCAGAAGGATGGGGTGAAGGACAGTATCAAAAGCCTTACTAAATTCCAGAGACCTACATCTGCTGCCTTCCCTTCATCCACTAGGTAGGTGACCTTATTGTAGAAGGGTATCAAATTAGTTAGACAGGAATGTACAATGAAAAAAAAAAGTCACCTGGTCAGATGTTTAATACATGAAAAGCTATTCTGTCTGGTGCAGATCCTTGAAATAAGAAAAATACCACAAAAAAATACCTGCAAAAGGTTTGCCTGAGTGCTCAATTGTTCTGTCAATCATACGTTTGCTTTAGCAGGAAAACAGACAACCATGTCCTTGGCACACACAACCCTCTCCTCCCCTTCTCATCAAGGGCTACCCCTCCCCTGCCAAACTTTATGAATTCTAGTATTATGAACAGACAATTTCTCTACTTTTACCCAGTGACAGCTGTGTGCAACATTCACTTTGACTGACGTCAGGCTCTATGCTGGAAATCTGGTAGATCTTTCTTAATGCCTCATCACAGGTGTAGTTCCACAATTTAACTAAGAATCCATAACAGCTTTGTTTTCAATTATTTGGATAATATTTATGGTAAAGAAATTACACACTCTACTTTTCAACATTCTTGTAATTTAGCCTATGGCAAAAGATGATACAGAAAATCCAAGATGTTTGTAATCTCTGAAGTGACTGTAAAATTAATTGTACTTCTAATCAAGGGATTAGCATAGAAACTTCTTGAGACATTCTGTCCATTTTCTCATTAAAACAGCAGATGAAGTTTGCATGGAAGAAAAAACACTTTTGTTCCTTTGGTTGCCTGATCTTAAAGTGGCCTTTTGTGGGCTTTACAATGTAATAAACTCAATGATACACCAAATTAAAGGCATTAAAAAACATCACTAGTTTTAATTCTGTTTAAGAAAAATAAAGGAAATAATGATTTACCACAGCATTATCACCAAT
>JANZLP010000008.1:14182519-14197558 GCA_026930925.1 Chelictinia riocourii | reverse complement strand
TTTTTTTCCTTTAATAATTTAGTAAGATATATTTTTTTTTAAATTACTATGAAATGGCACATAGAACAATGTCTTTTTGTTAGGAGTATTGTCCTACTATAATACAGTATTAAATCAAATCCATGTGCTAACATCAGAAACCAGGAAATTACTAGCTGATTCAGTAAATGATAAGCATATAACTTTTTTTTTTTTTTTTTTTTTTTTGTAGTTATGCCCTGTTATTTCAGAAGGAAAGACTGCTTTGTTGAAATGGCAACTGCTGGCAAAGAAAGAAATAATACTGCAGGAGTAACTTTAAAGAGCTGATAAACCTTAAAAATATAAATCTTAAGAAACAGATTAAAAACAAAATTAAAAAATATTTCATCAAAACATTGAGAACTGTGGGGACAGCAGATCACTGAGAGTAAAAACATTTCAGTAGACAAAATAAAGCGGTACATGAACCCCCAAATATTTCAGATGTTGCTAGAATGACAGCAACATGGGTAACACTCAGGAAGGATCTGAAGTTTTAGGATATCGGACAAAAGCATACATTTGTATACACAAGTCTTGAGGGGGCTGTTACCTCAAAGTTTGGTATGAAATGCCAAACAAATAAGTATCAATGAGACTACAAGTTCTGGGTGAAGATCAAAGAGATAAAATCCAAGAGAAGTAATATGGGAGATTTACCCCTCTTCATGTCTCAGAAAGAAGTGATATTATAATTTTATATTAAATAATGCATGTAGCCAGAAAATACAGTAGGAAATGGGTCATATAGTAAATCCTTGAAAAGTGTTGATGCTTTCGTTATGAGGTCACAAATAAAACTGATTGCAACCACTTGAAATTACTGTCTAGGAAACAGTTTTGGTGAAAAGGTTCAATATGTAACAAAAGTTGTGGTTACACAAAAAGACTTATCGCAGCAGCAAAATACCACACACACATACGTATACACACACCCTGACTCCATCCAACTCAAACAACTTGCAGGAAAAATCTTCTGACATAAGATGTCTAGAAAATAAAGAAACTGAAAGCAGATAGGAGTCTCTTTTAAAAAGAGAGAATATGAAATTCATTAACAGAAAATGATTCGGATTTGTATATAAAAAAATAAAACATAGTAAGGACTAAAGGTTGTCTTTGATGACCTAAATAAGTAAATACATTTGGCCAAACATGAAGGTTATTTCTAGGCAGGTAAGAAACATCAGAATGTATCTACATACAAAAACTGGCAGACTAACACACAGAAATTGGAGAAACATAAGAGGTTCATTATTGTGAAAAGCATTTAAGTGCTGAATTTATGGCTTTTCTGAGGACTATAGCTAATGTTAATATGAGTAAGATTAATATTAACCTGGGAATCAAAATCACAAGCTAAAACAGGGAAAGAGTTAATTAAAGAGCAAATGACTGGGCTACCTGTATGTAAATAAACAGGGTCTGACGAAATCTGCTTTTGAGAATTTCTGAAGTGTTTATGTCTGAAATGCTGGTAGTTATTCATAAATTCTATCAAAACAGTAATGTCTCTTCTCTTTGATAACCAGTGAGTCTTATCTACCTTGACTTTATTAAACCCTTTGATGCATTTACTCATGCTATTGTCATTTTCAGAATCGGGCTTCTTTTCAAGTAATAGCAATTGTAATGAATATGGTGTTTGAAAATAATTCATTAGATTTGAATTTAACTTTCATTAAGATACCATTTTTGTTTCAAAAATTGACCAGCAATACTTTTTTCATTTTAAAATATTTTGAAAAGAATACAGTTCCAATGCTCTGCAGTACCGATGCTTTAATTCCTCTCAAAATAGACAGGAAAAATGCTTTCTGCTTGAACTGAACCAATTTAAAACAGAAAAAAGCACAGTTGCTGTGGCTGCAGGGGACCCAAATAAATGCCAGGTACTGGGAAGATGTCATTTCACTAAGAACTAAACCATTGTTTCTCTGTTGAGGAGCAGGTAAGAAAAGATTCTGTTCGAAATTGTTGATTATGATAGCTGCCAAACCATAATACTAATTTCTCACTCAGTTTGACATCTAAATCAAAAGATATATGATGAAGAGAAAATCCATGCAGGGCAAATGCACTATTGGTTGGAAAAAGCATCCTTCCAATAGTTATTAGTAACATGCTCCCAAACTTGAAGGTACTATTATACCTCACTGGGATCTGTCTTATTTCCAGTACTGTTCATTAATTTATAATTTTTTAAATAATGAAAAGGAAAATTGTAAGCCCTTCGAGTGGCTAGACTACAATTAAAAATTTTCTAACTGAATAAATTTATATATTGGTCCATAATTTTAATGTCTAAATTAAAAAGAAGTTGTTGGAAAAAAGAAACTCCTTTATAGTACTGTCTTAAAAGCTATAGTTTAACAATAAAATGCCCCAAGGAGCAAGATGTGTATATATAGGCCTATACATCTCAAGAGGTGCCTGAGAAGTGATATTGCTTCCTAAAGTCGAATAATTGCATCAGGGAGATGAGGCATCCAGGCTGCAGAGAATGATGTATGAATTATACCATTCCCTTAAATGAAGGAGAATGAGAAACATAAGGTAATAAACTTCGGGAAAATTTAAGAAACAATTAAAAAAAAGCAGAAGAATTTAACTTCAAAATTAGTTACACAAAAGTTTATAAAGTAAGCTTTCAAAAACTAACCTGAAAGATCCTCAAACACTTCCACCACTCAAAATTGTGCTGCTGTTGCAAAAAAGAGAAAAGTCATTCTGAGAATACTAATGAAAATATTGTCTGAATGACATGGGAGATGTTATGGTTCTTTTCTGGAATGGTGTGGTCAGTTTCTGGCATTCCCCCATCAAGCTGAAAATATACTGAAGAGTGATATCTTTATTTCATTATGCCTGTATGGCTTTTGCAGACAGTCCTAAACACGCAGTGCTCATGTTCCAAAATGACATGGTGCAATCTAGCTCTAGTCCAAAAACTGTGTTACTATATTGGACATCAGTATGGTTGAGCTAATTAGCCTAGTTTCACAAGTGTGTCATTCTGCTGGCAGCAAAAGAGATTTTGAATCAAAGCTGGATCATGTTGAGCCAGCTTGGACAGGTAGACCACACTTGAGTCTGTTTTCATGAGACAATACAAAAGTATTTCAAGAGAGACTGGAAGTAAAAGATAGTAAATGTGTCAAAAATGAAGTATGAACATTTTGCAACAAATGGAAGAAAATACCTCGGTAAATTTCCTATCAAAATGTCAATAATCTTGTCTTTCAAAATAGTTTCATTAGATGAAGAAAAGTAAAAAGTGTTGCTAGCAATGTGAGTTTACAAATTATTTTAAGGTTCATGTTGTTATTTTGTTAATGTGTAGTATAAAGTGTACTGTAAGCTTGTGTCAAAGTGCTTCTTTTCTACCTATTATTTCTCTGCGGGGATTAAAATGTGATTCACTGATGTGTCCCAAGCAGCATTTTTTAACAGTTGTTAAAAAAATCCGTGTAAAAGACATCAGCTAAGCATAGCAGGATACTAGCTGCTTCACTTGCAGACAGTTTCAAATCAAATGAAAAAGGTCATAGCTTTCTTTACTTCCCAAAAACATCAGGTGAAAACCTTTTCAACTTCTTGACTTTTCCCTTGAATTCAGCCACAGATATGTTATGATCTCCAGCTTTGCTCTTTTACAAATACTGACTTTCTTCTGTGGTTTCTTCCAGCTACATTAGTCAATAAAGAATGGTTAGATTACCTCAAAAGACTTGTCTATACACAAGCTATTACTTCATCTGGCTCACAGTTCCCACTTAATCCCAAAGCATCACCTCCTGTTGTTACTCAGGATTATGTTTTTTTCTGTATGATTCAAGATAGATAGCAATATGAGGCCAGTTTCACTCACATATGTTCTAAGAATTAGCTCAGTGAAGAGCAATTATTTTAGGCCTCTCAAATTCCTCAAAATGTACTTTTTCATGGGAATGCACCACTTCTTTAAGACTTATTTGAAAAAAACTTGAAACTCTGGAATAATTTCTGGGCTAAATCAGAGTGCAACCCAGAACAGTCAGTATCTCAGTGGTTAGAGCATTAATTCTGTCCATTAACCTGAAGACCTCAGGAACATATTAGATGAATTAATTAAATATATGGGTGTGATTTTGTTCCCATTTATAGACAGATAAATTTAAAACCCATCCATTAATATTTTTCTCCAGCAGAATTTAAATATGTTCTATGAAAGTTTCTCCAGAACATGCCTGGGTATCTCTTTCACTCCACATCAAGAAGGCATTAGAAAACATATATTTGACTCCTAAAATGTATCAGTGAACGTATTACTTCTTTAGCTCAGTAATTTTGGAAGATTGATCTATGTCAATTTTAATTAGGATAAAAAATGTTAAACAAGTGATTAGACATCATCATAAAACATTTTGTAAAGTGAATATATTTAAAAGGAATTATTTTGAAATTCACTTTATTTTCATTCCCTTTTGACTTACTGTGTATGTTGCTAATTTAAGTTTCACGTAATGTCAGCATGACCACAGAAAAACTGTACTTTTATCCTTTCACCTTATCTAACAGTGATACTTTAATCTTTTCATCAATTCTTTTAAATGTCCTGTCAGTTCAAGGACTGAAGTCTAGTGTTTATAGTTTAATTCCAGATTTCTGCAAAGGCGTATTTTTATTCATCTGTCATGTTAGTCTTAGCTGTTATAGAAGAGAGCAGGATATATGGAAACTGACATCCTGTTTTCTTCTTGGTACTAAACATAAGACTTGGGAGAAAAGTCACTTTATATGCATATAAGTTGATCTTTAGCATAATGGCTTCTTTCAAAAAATTAGTTTCCACAAGAGGCAAATGCTCAGAACTAGATTCATATACAAAGGAAATGACATTGTTGTACTTTCACAGATATTATCATAAAGCTGAAGCCAATTTGCTTACACTAATGTAAAATTTGAGTAAGCAAAGAGGTACCTGAGGAGGACTAGTGTAACTGATCTTAGAGTCATAGAGGACTTGTATGGAAATTAAAAAAAAAAAAAAAAAAAAAAAAAAAAAAAAAAAAAAAAAAATCAGAAATGCCTTATTTGGTTTATTTAGAAAATGTAGAAAATATAGGGAAATAATGGACTCAAAATCAGAGATTTTTATTGGTATTATGGCAAGAGGTATTAAATGTAAAGATGGACTTCAGATTGTAGAGAGGCAAATTTGCATGTAAAATTAGATGCCTAATGCAGCAGTTGTATTCTGTACTGGGAAACCAGTTCAGTGTACTAAACAGAGTGATCTGGTGTTACTTTACATGATTTAAAGTATCCCAGATGTTCTTCAGCTACTGTTTCAGAAAGATTTTCTTCTGTAGGTAGTATCATATATACCACCTTCATGGAGGTATCTCAATCTCACCAAGACTTCTTACTAAACTCCCCTATCTATACAACTACACCAAGCACTAGATATTTAAATGCAAGTATGTACATGTGAACTAAGAAAGCGATTCAGCTACCTGTGCTTAGTGTCTTCTGTCCTTTTATGTGCTCTGGAATAGCCTACCATTGCTCTTTTACCAGGATTAAGGTCTCTTACAGTCCCAGAGTCACATCAGCCAGGCCCACGCAGGAGACAGTGTTGACTCAGTTACCTCAATGTCATTAACTAGCCTAAGTTTAATCAGCGAAGCCCAATTCAAGGTGTCTATGTTACTGTTTTATTATAAGGTAATTTTTGGTTGTCTAAGGAGCATTTAGTCTTTTTTGACATGTCCTGGTATATCCCATTTAATTTCCAGATACTGCTCCAGGAAAGCATAAATTTCTGGTGTTAGAACTATCAGCATCTTCTAGGTGTCTTGGCTACTCGGAGCACCTCATGTAATGGTATATGCTGGTGTTCTGGCAACTGAATCACATCACCTGACTCACACCTAGACAATTACATTTAAACACTAAATTTAGATCTAAAACCTGGTGACAAATCCACCTTAAGCCTCAGTTCAGTGACCAGAAATGAGGCATCCAGGTTACTAAGACTGGATGCGTGAATTTTGGTTAGCTAAAATTATCTGTGATAAATTTCACCACCAGAATCAAAGCATTTAGATTATCTAACAGATACAAGATTATGTATCTAATACAGTTTAAATAATGTTTACATTCTTAACAGGGTTAGCAGATGCCCTTGTCAAGAAGCATATATTTACTCAATGTAATCAGGAGTGAGTTGTATGTGTGGGGATGGAGAGGGAAGTAGCCATAATTGTTCTTCCATGTCGGGCATTATTTGGCGCTTTGAATCAATTTGAGGCAACTGTCTTGAGGCCAACTTACAGGCAATATAGCTGCCAGCTTCTCCTCTGAAGCCCTGGTAAGCTAGTTTTGCTAGTGCTTGGGGAGGAATCGTGATATGTGAGGTAGCAACAATTTGGAGGCACTTGAGTTCCATGAACCCCCCTGCAAGCAGGAAGAACACAGGCTCTTCTAAACTTTATGCTGGTGGTTCTTGTCCCCCTTACCACCATGGCAAAGCTGCCTGTTCACGACATTTTATCCTCAAAGCTGCAAAACTCCACTCCGTGTGCTGTGCTGAGACCTGCAGCCAGTTTAGAGGGCTGCAATCTATTTGTAAGTTCCTGTTAGCTACAGGCTGAGCTGCTAAGATTTAACTGCAGGCCTGGAAATTCAAGTATGAAAGTAAGAGAGAGGACCCTGGAGGATTTGCTATGCCTGTGCTTATTGCCCAAGCAGGGAAGCTATTCCAGACGGTTGTATACTGCATAGCTCTGCTGTGATGTGATGTGATCATCTTGCGGGAGTCTGGGCTGATGCTGCCGTGCAGTCAGTGTCTCGGCTCTGTCTTGGGAAGGAGGTGGGCAGAAAGGAGACTTAGATGAAGACTCTCTTCCCTCGAGCTTTCATCATGAAGGGGGGTTCCTGACTCACACCAGGATAAATGCAGTCAGCATCAGCTAGGGTGAGCGTTCATCTTCCAAACTGGTGTCGGGAGTGGCAGTGGGGTTCTCGGCATCCAAAATCTCCACGTCCTTTATGATTTGCCTAATGCCCTGTTGTGAAACCAAGATGGAGCCAGGAGGAATGAGAAGCAAACCAGAAACCCCGCTTAAAACCGCAGCTGGAGCATGGGCTTGGCACTGCCTTCCTCGTCCTCTCCTGCTTGCGTGCCTGGGCAGCAAGCACACTCCCACTGTGGCCTCCAGATGACACCTGTATGCCCTACATTATGCCCACAGCATACCTGCCAGGCCTTTGAAGAGGTCTCCAACACCTTAGAGTATCTCACTTGGAAAGAGATGGGTTTCCATGGCTGGGAATGGCAACCTGCCCCAGAGTCTGCTAAGACCATCCTTAGAGCAAAGAGACGTCTCTGTTACAGAGAGAAAACAATAGATAAACATCTCTCCTCTGTACTGTGATTTTCAGGTGCATAAAATCTCTCTTAAGCATATGTAAGGTAGCATTCCAGTTTATCATGAGAATTACAATGCTGTGTTCATCATGTTCACTATACTCTATAAAGTCTCCATGAGAAATTACCATTATCTGGGAAAAAAAGTTATTTGTAGATCCATTTGCTTTGGGCCTGGCTGGGATGGAGTTAATGTTCCCCATAGCAGCCGTCATAGCGCTGTGCTCTGTAGCTGGAAGGTGTTGATAACACACACCAGTATTTTGCCTACTGCTGAGCACTGCTTACACAGTGTCAAGGCTCGCTCTCCAACCCCCACGCCAACAAAGGCCAGTAGGATGGGGGTGGGCAAGAGGTTGGGAGGGGACATGGTTGGCACAGCTGACCCAAACTGACCAAAGGGATATCCCATACTACATGATGTTGCACTAAACAATAAAAACTAAGAGAAAGGAGGAGGAGGGGGAACATTCTTTATTAAGACATTTGTCTCCCAAAGCAACCACTACACATATTGAGACTTTGCTTCCCAAAAAATGTCTGGACATCCCCTGATGATGGGAAGTAGAAAATAAATCTTTTTTATTTTCCGTTGCCTCTGCACACAACCTTTGCTTTCTTTATTAAACTGCCTCTATCTTGGCCCATGATTTTGTCATCTTATTTTCTCCCCCTGGCCCGCTGAGGAGGGGGAGTGAGAGAGCAGCTCGGTGGGCACCTGGGAGCCAGCCAAGGTCAACCCACCACACCATCTTTGCATAAAACCTATTTCCATAAGAAAACTTTAATTCTTTTCAGTTTATTTCCCTATATAGTCATATTTTGCTGTGTGGTTTGGGTTACTAAAAAAAATTAAATTGAAAACTTTCTTTGCCGCAGATATAGTACAAACTGAAAACACAATGCTGGTAAATGAAGACAAATTCTTCAATGGACCATGGACTATGCAGGTTAGCAATTTGGGACACAGGTGGTAAAGGTGCCATGTAGACAGGTTTTGAGCAGTGAGCAGCTTGATTGACACAGGACCTGACTTCTTGAGATATGCAGTAGAAAAAATATTTTTAAAAAGCAAACAAAAAAACCCTAAAAGTTTGTCAGTGGTTTTTGGCAAAGTTAGTGAAGTTGGTCGTGTTATACTGTTGGGAGTAGGGTAGGTACAAGACCTAACTCAGCAATTATCCAGTTTGTGCTCTCAGTATTGGCACTTTCTTTGGGCTAAGACCAATCAGCCAAATAAGTCCACTGGGGAGGACCATGAAACCAATTGTTCAGAGACCAATTCTGCAGGAAGCCTGTATGATAGGACAGATATTACTTTACTTGCCTCTTTGTTTGCAAAGCCACATTCTGCTAAGTGATCCTTGTTGACTGTTTGCCTCAGACTTTATTGTTGCATCAGTCATCCAAAAATGAGGATGTCTGGTTGCAAGTAGAGCATGACAATAATATATGGCTAGGCAAAGGCTTTACATCATTCTAGAGGAAAAATCAAAACTCTTATTTTATGTGAACAGTGTGTCAAATTGCACAACTGTGTAAGAAGCACAAGGAGCCACGTGGATTACCTGCCCCCACAAAGTCCCATGTGGAGGTAAGTCATCCGTACCTCCCCACCGGAGGTTTCCTCCCGTCCTGTCACCTCACACAGTAGACCAGTGTAGAGGAAAGTAGTTGCCAAAAGATCTGTGTCAGATTAGTTTCTTTGCTAATAACAGGAAGGAGGAGGACTTGAGCCAGCAACAGCTGAGTCAGAGTCCATCCCACCCTGCTCTATGCCGTGTTCTTGCTCGTCCTCTCACCCAAGCTAGAGTCAAGGGAAACTTGTGTGTCTTGGGGCAAACAATTTAGTGACCGCTGAAGTGGCTTTGGGTTCAGAGCTTCATCCCAAGTCCATGACTGTGAAGACCTATGGATTACCCATTACTGCTGCAGTCTGATCATTCCTAAAGCTCCCAGTGCCAGCCAGCCTTTGGGTGATGGGAGTACACCCTCAGGAGACAACTCCAGGCCTTAAGAAGCCAGAACTGAATGAACAAAATGAAGCAGAAAATAAGCAAAATCTCTATTAGAAGTGGAAGTATAGAGAAACTCTATTCTGAGCAGTATATACATGGAGGATCAGACAGCTTAGTCAGTGAGGAACAGGAGTGGAATACATGTCCCTATGAATAGGAAGACTCCAGGGTGATATTAATGGGGAAATTCAGTTGAAGGCAAGGTGGAAGAGAACATATTTATCTATGCAAAGCAGCCAGTGATGTCTGTGATCAGAGCCGATGGGGAGAATGTCATAACCAAAGAGCTGCGCTGTCGCCGTAACAAAATGCTTCTTGCTATACGTCTTGCTGTATATACAAGCACGAGACGTGGTGCTTATGCCTCGGTGAGAAGTGCCGTAGGAGTTTGCTCAACTGGCCACTCACAAGGGTCACAAGCCATCTCAGCGCAGCTACATCCAACGGCACTGCTCCGCCGATCTCACTGCTCCGCCGCTTCAACCGAAGCAAGGCTCAACTGCAAAATCTTTTTTGGCCTGAATTATTCTCTCAGGCATGTGTGTGGTGTCACGTTGCATAAGACACGCTGTTCAACAGCTGATGCATAAATGCATTTGCCTTGTGTTACTAGGAGTGATGTTAGCCTGCAGGTATTTCTCGTGCGTGGTGTGAGAGATTGATAGATGAGGAAGGCTAAAAGACCCCTCTGTTGTTCCACAAAAGCCACTCAGTGTCTGCTTGTTTCTGCAGCTACCTCTGCAAAACGCTGTTACCTGGCAGCCTAGGAGGCAGAAGGTAGATTTTAAAAGTACTTCTTTTCCCCTGAAACCTGACAAATTCAGACTCCTGCTTGAAGATGGGGTGGTTGTGCTCAGCACCCAAGCAGAAACCCTTTTGGAAAGCTCCAGGCAAGGGGTCATGTGGCCCATTTCTTGTGGCACCAACTGCTCAAATCTTAAAATAATTAAGTAAGAAACAGTAGTTCTAATCCCACTGCGGTTTGGGTTTTTTTTTTAGACCATCTGTGAACAGAAGTGTCTCTTCCCTCAGCGCTGAAGTAAGGGATGATTTACCAGGCAGTGGAGACCACAAGAGAAATGACTGAAGGTCTTGGGGATTGCTGGAATGCTCATGACTGGAGGAGAAGCAGTGGTAGCTGAAGAAACACAAGCAGTACCTGGTAGGTCTCTTTTTCTCTCTCTCAGAAAATGCCCTGCCTTGCTCCTTCTCTAAAGGGGACTAAGAAAAGACCCACTACGGTCTGCATCCGTGGGGAAGTTGGGAGGGTAGGAAAAGAAAAGCCATCTTCTCCCAGAGAAGGATGATCATGGGCACACTAAAGTGCCAGGTTTAATATTTCAGGGTGTGAGCAGCCCAGAAGAATAAAGCCTCAAGGAGTCTTAAGGATGTTTAAAAATGCAAGAACAAAGTGGAAATAAAAGAAGAAATACTAGGTGAATAAAAAGGGGAAAATATGTCAAATAATATGGAGTTTAGCAGACAATTAAATGATGGAAAGAGGTAATTACTGAAAGACATGCAAACAAACCAGAAAGAAAAGATTCATGATAAGCTTCTAAAGAAGAGTAGGACCAGAAAGTCAGTGTCTCCCACAAATATTTTTGGAAGCTTTTTTTTTTCTTATTTCAGTTCCATATGCTTAGAGCTGATCCCATCTTCAGAGTTGATGGCTTATGCCTTTCTATCAAGCATTTTTTCTCAGCTGTGCTAACAAGTTTTTTGGGCAGGAATGCAGTGCTGTGCTGGAAAATGGAAACATGGAAAATAGAAAAGCCTGCATTAAAGACTTTCGAGCTTCCTGAAAGTCCTGCTTTTTGAAAAGCCGTTTGTTCCAAGTTACACTGAATTGAAGAACAATGAACTGGGGCCAGCTGCTTGCTGTTCATGGCTGGGTTATAGCCAGGAGGGGTGTACGGGCCTGTTCGCTGACAACTGTAAACTGTTGCTCAGGGTCTTTTTTTGACAAAAATAGGATTCCTTACAGTTTGTGCCATAGCACTTCCATGCAAAAAGCATAAATAAAACCCAGGGAGTAACAAATAAACTCTATATGTTTTAAAGTAATAGTCTTAGATTCTGCTTTAAAGCACTTCTGAGAACCCATTGTGACAAAGCAGATTTCTCCAGACTAGTACCTCTCTCACCATAGGTAATATTCTTTAATAAGGTCTTCAGCAAAGTATTCACAGTGCATTTGCAATAGGGAATTTGCAGTTCACATCCACTGCTATTCAGAGAACTTTTAGGGCATGAGGTGCACAGGGATGATAAGCAGCATTAGCTCTGGCATTAGCTGTCACAAAAACTGACTTAAAGAAACCCAAGACTTCAGCTTTATCGCAGATATAGATGCAAGTATTTTTGCAAGTGTTGGGATGGATATTGCATCATTGCAGCTAGCTCTGCTCACAGTTAGCAGGTGCTGAAAATTACAGTGTGTGCCTCGCTCGCTCTCATGCTCAGGGAGCAGGAGCTCTGCCAGCTGCAGAATCCTGCCAGCTCCCCGGATCACAGCCCGCAGGGGCTGAAGGGATGGCACAACACAGAAACTCATTCACAAGTGCCTGAATTTCTATGTTTCAGCTGCCCGGCTGAGGATTTGAGAATTTCTCATCTCAAGATATTTCAGGGTCTTTTCTCAACTGGGGACTTGGACAACCTTTCCGAATACAAGGGAAGCAATTTAAATGCAGCAGACTAAAGCGATCTACAATTAGGGGTGACATCAGATTTCCAGGAAGTCAAGGAAGATACGTTTGCTGTGTGTGCATATCTACTGCCAATTTTGCCTGTGCTGACGTATTTTTCTTCGACTTTTCCTCTCATATGAGCTCACAGCCATTTCTCCTCCACATTGCAAGTGACAAACACAACAGTTCCTGCCTGCACTCCTCAGCAGGCAAAGGCCTTTTAGTATTTCTCTATCATTGCTAACTTCAGTGGGATGTATTTCCGAAGAGGATAGCTCTCCCAGCTGCAGCCTGCAATCTGACTCCATGAAAATCTTTGGTATTGAACCTGATCCCAGTGAACTATGAGCCACCTGAGTGCCTAACCCAGGCTTAACTTTGGCTGTCCAAGTGCAGGGTGGGATTATTGGCTGGCTGGATATAAGCATGTGAGTTTTCAAGGCAGCAGATGGAAGTGTGATGTAAAGTGGGAAAACAGTTTGGAAACTCAGCTATTTTGCAGTATTTAGGGTCAAATCTTCCTGTGCTTGCTTCTGCTGAATAGCACTAATTAGCTTCCCTGATGGACCCCCAGGAGTATTTGGGTAGAAGGAGAAAATGAGGACGTCAAAATCGCTCCTTTACGTTGTTTTGCACCAGGAGTGCTGGTTCAGCACTGAAGGAGACAGCAAGTTATAAAATCTTGTGTCCCTTCGGATGCTAGGAACCCCGAGACTGGTGCAGCATCAGACTGACCTGTGGCCAGGGCACGGCACGCTGTGCAGGCTTCTGTTTCCTTTCAGGATAAAGACAAGGATGTGCTGGTGGCATCATCACTGGTGCTAGGTGAGAGCATCCTCCGGGCTTTTCCGTTACAATTAACCAGGTAAGTTTAGGTTTTAGGGATAAGTACAGCCCAGCACAGTCCCGAAGGCCTAGCAATACGTGCAGTACAGTATGGCAGAGCACAGCTTGTGCATGCACCTGCTCAGGGCAATCGGTGTGTGGATCAGAAGCTCCTCGATGTACAAAAGTCTAGTTAGGACAATTACAGATGTTCTGCAGTCCTTGGTGGATGCGAGATGTCCCAGGAGGAAAACACATTCAGTTCTGGACAAAACTTGTAAATGGCTTAGCTTTCATGGCTGACTTTTTGTGGGGAATGTTCTGGGTAATACCAGCTTTTCCAGTGCTTTCTGCGTAGAAGTGCCACTTTTCCAGTGCCTTTCTGCTTGTGCCACCATAATTAAAGAGCTGTAATTGCATGGGGAGGATTATTTCCACAGCATTTACACTAGCCGCGCGTTGGTGAGAAGTCACAAATAGGCGTGCGACTCAGGCAGCTGTGTTCGTAATTCCCAGAAGAAAGCACACGGGATCCAGCTTCTCTGCATTGCTTAACCCCAGCGCTGCAGGGTCTGCTTTCAGGGAGGAGAGGAAAGTTTCTTCTCCCTGTTTGCTTCAGTGATCTTAATCACAACGGACGCTGCCAAGGAACATCACTCCGTTGGTGCCAAACCTGGGCCGTGAGAAACAGGCCTCGGGCCATTTGGGAAGCACCACAGCCTGCCACCTCCTGCCCTGCAGGTGCCCGGGGTGAAGGATCCAGGCTGGCAATGCCTCCTTTCTCTCTCTTTCCGTAGTGTGCGCTGAGCTCTTCCCAGCCCGAAGGAGCCCTTGCAGGAGCTGCTCCCAGGAGGACGACGCTTCTCCTCCGCTGCTGGAGCTGCCCAGGGCTGCGGAGGAGCTCCCTCCTCAGCCACAGCCACAGGATACCAAATTATACCTCCTTACCAAATTTAAAAATTAGTGGCATCCAAAAAGTCTCCTTCTCCAAGCTCTGACCATTTCAGCCAAGAGTCTGAAACTAAAAAAAATCCTATTGATCTCTTTTTTGTCTCTTTCCCTCTGCTGTGCAAGCACATATCATAAGGCTAAAATCTGGGCCGTGCTGAAGCAGGTGGTAAAATGTCTACTGACTTCAGCAGAGCCTGGGTTTTACTTCAGAAATAAACTGCAGAGCTATGCAATAAATGAATTCAACATCCCAGATGCAAACTCATACGTTTTACTGGTTTAAATTGCATTTACTCTGGGTTTATAGTAGTGCTATGGGAGCGTAAATTATTCCAGTGATTCCTATATATTATTGAAAATCAGATGCCAAACTTAATCTGCCTAAACTCCAAAACTAGTGACACACAATTCAATTATAAATTGTGTGCAAAATGTGCAAGCAGCCAAAAGTAGCTTCAGTCAAATATGTGCCCAGGGGCTCAGTAATGGATGCAATGTTGTGCTTGCTAGTTTATTGCTGTCTGTATTTCCTCAACGTCTATGTCCTTGACTTAGATTTTTGCCTAACTGTAGGCTCATTTCTTCCTTCCTAAAATGCTTAGAAGGGAACTGAAATGAAAAATTAAAATCATTGTCTAATTTTGTATGAGCAGAAGGTTCTTTGGCATAGATCTACAGTGAAACAGGCATTATTGACAGCTTTGTCAAGTTTCCCATATGGACAGTTTATGCTGATTTCCAGGCAGTTACAAATAATTGAAGTTAAAGATCTCTGTAGCGTCTGACAAGGCTGACACAAGAAACATGTATATGTCCGACTTAGGAGAGCTTATCGTTTATGGCGCTGCTGGTTTGCTTCTCCGAGGAACCGGCAGGTTGTCTTCCAGCACAAAACAGCAGAGGCTAATTTGGGCCCACCAGAAATGATCACAGCAGAGGCTAATTTGGGACTACCAGAAACGATCACAAAGTTAAATGATCACAGGATGCAGCCTGAGGAAAGCTGGTAAAGTCTGGGAAGATGGAGCGAATCTTTACGTGGAAAGTAAGAGACCAGCAACTAAACTACAAAAACAAATCAACAAAATAACAACCAAAAAAAAGCAAACCAAAACAC
>JANZLP010000008.1:13509956-13521955 GCA_026930925.1 Chelictinia riocourii | reverse complement strand
GTTCAGAAACACAAATACAGTCTTACATGTGAGGATGTATGTTGTTCCACACCCATGACATCCACAGCAAAACTTTTAACTCCAGTGAGAACAGGATTGCATTTGGTATCTTACACCCTCAGTGCATCTTCAGTATGCTCGTACTACCACACAGTACATAATGGAAAAAAAAGCATGACCTGATGTCTAGGGTGAATTTAAGTAGCTTGGACTACAACAAAGAAGGGCAGGCTGAATACAAGTCCCACCGGAGAAGTTATATCACAATGCTCCTCACAGTCTTTATCGCTTATGAAGCAGCAGTCAGTCACACCAGAAGTCAATTTACCCACTCACCCAGAAGTGATGTTTCCAAGGGCATAAACAGGAGTGGAAGATGGGAAGTCACAAAATAGTTTTAAGGACACCTTCAGGTAAAAATTAACTTAAAAAAGATCTGGGAATTTTTTTGTAAAATAACTGGCAGAAACTGAGCTGAAACACTGTCATTAATACTGAGTCTATAGTGACATAACAGGCATGACTCCAACCTGTTTTGATTTGTTGAAAAAAGCTTTTTCATTCTGACATGTCCACATTTTGTGTCTAAGTACAGGAAACTTTTTGGCAAAGTCTGAAGTTCTTTTAACATCCCATTTTGAGAGATGATAATGGAGAAAACACATTCCTTTCTTCCTTTGGAAATGCTCCTGTCAGCACTCTCAGTGGAATTTTCTAACTTATTTACTAAAAGTTCTCAATTCACATTGGAAAGTGTAATCAAGATAAGTCCAAATAATTCTATTTAAAAAACTTTTTTTTCAGCAGCTGACAGCTTGCTTTGCTGATTCCTTTGGGTCAAATTAGTATTTTACCTATTGGATTAAGATTTTGTAGATTAAATATCAGCATTCTACCATAAATACAACATTACCTGAGTGAATAATTGAAATCTCTACTCTCTCTAATCTCTACTTTTCAGTAATTTTAGGTAATAGTCAACAGTTAGCAAAAGCAAAGTAATTTATACATCCTAAAGCTGTCCTCCTCAGTTCTGACATCAGTGTTTGATATCAAAGTTTCTATATCCATAAACAATCTTTTTTTTCCCCAGTAAGGATGGATCAGCATTTGAACATTTAGTCCCTGTGTTTCTTCCTCCATATTCTGACACAGCCAACTAATGTCCTTCACATTTCCATTTTTCTTTCTCAATTCTTTTTCCCTTTTTTCTCTCCCTTTGCTTACTATTACTTTTAATCTTTCAATACTCACTTTGATGTCTCCTTTCTCCCTTTTGCTGTCTGTTAACTCTCATCCCCTTACAAAAGACTGGCAGCTTACAGGCCATAAGCAGTGGAGAAAGGCTCCCATACTGCTATCCTTGGCTCCCATGTGGCGTGGATGTGTGTGCTTGTAGGCAGTATACCCCATAGCCTGTACTCCATTGTCCTGGTAAACATGTGTTGTTTCACACCTCCCTGCTGTGTTACATTAAGTTTCAGTCCTTGAGTGTGTGATGTTTAATCTCTTTTGCAGGTACTTGACTGTTGCCTTGGTCACTGCCAACTTCCATGAAACAAGTATCCTGAGTGCGAGGGCCTCACTGCTGGGCTGGGATGAGACTGCTTGGCTCCCTTGAGAGCTCTGTGCTCTGTTGAGGGATGCCAGAGACAACATCAAAAGCTGTGACCTGTTCACACCTGGCAAATAAGGTAAAGAGGATGGCAGGAGTCATCAAAGTAAGGTTGGCTCTGGGAGTGTGGGTGACTGTCCTGTGGTTGGAGGGTTTCCTTGGAGGTGCTCTTGGGTGTTCTGAGTTCAGTCCTTAAACTCTGCAGACTGAAGCAGAGCAGCCCTGTGCATGGGGTTTGATTCCTGCACAGAGAATTGCTCTGAGCTGTGTCCATGACCCCTGTTGTCTGCCTCTGTACCTGCAGCTTCTGAAGCCATGCTCCTGTTCTCTGCTTTTCTTACTTTCCTTCCTCTTCCCACCCCCCTGCCCTTTTCCTTCCTTTTTCCCTTTCATTTCTTCCTTCCTTTCTCTCCTAAGGAGGTGCTGCTCCCCTAGAGCATCTTCCCTTACCACAACCCCACCCCAACAGACACAGACATGTCCAGTCGTTTAGTCCCTTTATTGTCACCCCACAGAGAACAGCTACATCCTCTGCACAGGCTTAATCCCCAGGATGTCGAATCCTTTGGCCATGACGGTGGCAGTGGCTTCGCACAGCAGCAGCCTCCACATGTTCACCTTCACAATCTGGCCTGCAAAACACCAACACAGGAGCTGGAGCAGCTGCTCGGAACAACTAATGCTGCCTTCCCCAAGGGAACCCCATCCACCCACAACCTGTCCTTGGGGCTGAGGCCCGTCCTGTTCTCCCCAAGCCAGGCAGACTGACCAGCCCTCATGTTTCCAGGTGCCTGGCTGCTCACAACTCTCTGCTCAATGTTCCTGCTCACATGCAGATGATGACATAGGTTGTGCCAGCCACCTTCAGTCCTCTCACATGGACAACACTTGTTCTGCAGCAGCAAGGAGCGTGACAACAGCCTTCCCAGTGCAGGGAAACCCCCCTGCAGATTGCCTGTACCATGGTATATGACACAGGCACACACAGCACCCCTAGGCCAATACTTACCACTCTGCCTGTCCTTCTCAACACAGTAGCAGTTGTCGTAGAACTCGGTAAAGGTGGTGGCCAGCTCATAAAGGTAGTCACAGAGCGTGTGCAATAACAAGTCCTCCAGGATCTTCTGCAGGATCTCGGGGAACCTCAGGATGCACTTGCCCAGTTTCCACTCCTTCTCATGGTCAAGGATGAGCACCTCCTCCCTGGCTGCCTTCCGCAGCATCTGCTCATCAATATTGGCCAGGCGAGCAATAGCCCTGAGATGATCCAGAACACAGTCTGCTTGTGAGGGTCCCACTGCTCAACCTGCCCGAGGGCCAGCCTGCAAGTTGGTCGCGTGTCTGGCTTGTCTCAGGGCTAACACTAGGCACCTGCTGATCTCACTTGCCCAGTCCTGGGTTACCAGGCCAGAAGACAGCAACCAGCCCTGGGAATGCATGGGGAGGCACTGCCCTCAGAGCGATCCAACAGGGCCCTGCAGGGGAACAGGGAGGGATGTGCTCTGGGCACATGCGTCAGCGAGGACAGCTGATGCTGCCAAGCAAACCAGGGCTCATGGTGCCAGAAAAACTGGGGGGGGTATGGTGACACCCAAGGTGAGCAGCTGCTGGAACACAGGCTCACCCCTGCATGACCACCTAAGTCCTCTAATGGAATTACCAGAATCTCCCACAGTTCCTACCCTGCTAGCTAAAAGGCTGGGATGCGTGTCGCACCAAGGAGCCCTGTTTCAGATAGCAGAGGACACCATTTACAATGACAAATAAAATCTTGGTATCAATGTATCCATAAAATATTTCAGAAATAACCCAAGTATACCATTTAAACATCTTCATGATTTATCCATTTACACACTCAGTACACAAACAACCCAGCCTCTGTACAGGTTCATCACATGCAAACCACCCATAAAGACAAAAACTTTAATTAAAAATAAGTCACAACTCAGTGTACTGTTTCAACTGCATCTCCATTTACCAAATGGCACATTGAATATTCTCTAAAATAAGATGTTTTTAACAATCTTGTTAAAAAATTCTTGGGCAAAATATTTCTAGACTTAAAAAACATCAAGATTTTTCAAAACACTCAAGATACTATACAACTTATAATAACCTTGAAATAGGTTTACAAGGTTGTTAACCAAGGTATTTACATACCAAATAATGTAAAGCAAAAGATTCGTATTTCTAATGACAAAAAGGTGATGCATTAAAGATTTATGAAATTAAAATTAAGGCTCTTTGTTATAGTTCTTTATGTAACTTTACATAATAGCCAACTTTGGAAATGTCAGTCTTGCACATTCTTGTCAATCTACTGCATTTAAAGCAGTAGAGTATATTAAGTATTACTTTGAATAATTACATTGCTACTTCTATGTTTGAGCATGCTTTTGAAACACTGTAATTATGAAATATTTACAATGTGTAGCCTTCAAACTTTATGTAAAAGCACAAGTATGACTGTCTGATTTGAATACAAACAACATACTTGCAAAAACGTTTTTACTTCTCAAAATTAAATGCAAAATTACTACAGTCTTATTAAGCAAACCAGCTCTGAAAAGTTTAAATGTGTGCCTGAATGTGGACAGTAAAAGTTATGTGAATTACTCAGACAGTACTGTTTTTCATTTTAGACCGAACTATTCTTTGTATCAGACTGTTTTCTTTAAGCATGTAGAAAAATTAAATATTTTTTTAAAAAATTATTCCAAGACCTACATATACTTTCTGAACTATGCCTATACGTTTCTTGAAAAATCAATACTGTCTAGCAGGTTGTAATGATTGGTCCACAGTTTATTTCAGGATGTGTGTTCAACTAAAAGCAACTTGCTGTTTTTCAACGTCATTTCTCTTAAAAAGCACAGTGATATAAAACACTGAAGACAGAACAAAAAAATGGAATGGTAACCTAAAATCAAATTCATTAGCCATTTGTCCTACTATATCAAAATTTGTAGTCAGAATTGTCTTTATTGACTTTATTTAATTTTTGTACACAAAGAAAAACATGTCCATATCCATCATGAACAAAAACTTTAAAAGGCAGAACTAGAAGACATTTGTGTCCTTCACCAAAGCAAAGCTGTGCTAAAGGTTCCAAACATTTCCATTTTTAAAATAAATATTTTCTTTTTTCATTGTCTACATTCCAGTCTTCAGAATGTCACTGGAAACTGCAGCCTATCATGAAATACACACTTTTAAACAGAGTCCCAGCTCACTGTGTTTGGTAGCTTGCCATACCATATCCAGCTTGGTTAGGTATTACAGGAGCACCTTGTCCCTGGGCAGGTTGAGCACCAAATCCACCCATCCAGGCAGCAGATGGAGATTGGCTTAAAAAGAAACAAGATGGTTAAAAAAAAGAAAAAAAAAACAAAAACAAAAAGAAAAACAAACATGCAAGCTAGTCAAGTTATTTACAAGACAACAGACAAGAAAAAAAAACACCCCATACTTCCTACACTACTATTCATACCAAAATGGAACAATTTCTTCTTCTCTTTCATCAGTAATTCAGGTAAAGTGCTACAACATGTGATTCTTGAAAATATCATAAGCTTTTTAAGAACAGCCCCATAAAACCTTGAGTACTAGCTGCATAGGACAACCGCCTCCAAAGGCATGTACATATGCAGGTGCAAGTCAACATCAGGGATGCAGAAATGCAAAAAATTCCCAACACCTAGTTGGCATGAATACCAGTGATCTGTTTATCAGGGCTTATAATGTTTAATTGCAAGAGATAATGAAGAATTACATAAACAAAGAAGTTATTTTAAAAGTGTGTTAAAACAAAGAGTTGTTGTGAAGACTTCCATCTTCAAGATATCAAGTATTAAAAGCTCACCCAAATTCTGAAATGGCACAAGTTAAAATGCCAGTATGTAGCTTCTTCTCTCCAGGGTTATGAACACTTCAGGCAAATACCTGGGCTCCCTGGCTCAGACTCTCCAGTATTCACCACCTCACAATTTGGAATCCAGAAAATTTTTAGATATCAGACAAGACCACCATCCGAAACTTTACCAAAGGAGTTATCTTTGTGCCTGGAATCTCAAAACACCCATACACATAAAATGTGTGATCGAGTACAAGTCAGAGTGACTCACCGCATTATTTGGTCCATGGTAATCATTAAAACATAAGCTTTAATCACGTAGGATTCCACCTAAGGCTTGAAACCTTGTACAATCCTTGAACCAAATGAGCCTGAAACTCAGATGTAACACTCTTGGAATATTCTAAAAAATTAAATACAATTACTTACTCTACTCCAAAACCCTGTTGATTCCATGCTTGGCCATACATTCCATATGATGGTACTTGCCACCCATTAGCCATATATTGCCCATACTGTTGTGGATTTCCATATACTTGGCTCCATTGCCCCCATTGACTGTAGTCCACCTAAGGAGAGAATAATTCATAGTACTTCAGGTTCTACAGATGGATCATGTTCCTTTTGTGCTGAAGGCAAAATTTTTGGCTATATCAATCACAGGGCTGAAACAAGTAATAATCAGATCAGAAACATAAGACATCACTGTGACTTAGTTAGATCCTTGTACTGAAAAAAGTATTTGAGTGTATTTTAAATACCAAAGAGTATTCAGTTGGATAGTCACCTAGTCTGCAGTTAGTGAACTAGCAAGAAACAGAATTACCTCAAAGTTTCTCCCTATCTTGCATCATATCCAGAAGACAGTAACAGATATTCCATCAAAATCACTAGCCCAATTTGATGAACAACTGGAACATAACTGAGACAGAACATGGAATTTCATAAGAACTCTACCACAAAATTTAGCTATTGTAAATGGGAAGGCATTACAGGTATATACACAATTGCTTTTGTAATACAATGAAAAGGATAGTTACCTGTTGGAAGTTTTTAGTCATGTCAGGGGATTCTTTACCCCAATAACACTTAACAACATGTCCTTCAATTGTGGTTCCATTAACTGAAACAATAGCATGTGCTGCACTTTCATGGGTTGAAAATCTAAAGAATGTAAAAACAAACTAGTGTTATGCTTTATAGCACTTTCACCTGAGTGTTAAAAAACAGTGACTCCATACATACAGGAAATCCAGAGAAAAAGATCTGCTTTCACAGATATTCATCTTCTCAGGTAAAAAGATTGGTGGCCACATTTAAAAGTTCCAAATTTTTCTATGAACATATGGTGACAGCTTTTAATGTATCAGCAGAAGTTCAATCAAGTAAATTACAGAAAGATGAAACATCACTACATGAACAAAATCACAGATTTAATTTTTCTCTGTCCATACCTGACAAATGAGTAACCTTTTTCCGGAAACACCCTTATTTCCATAATCTGTCCAAATGGTGAAAAAGTCTGTCTCATAAGTTGATCTACAACATAGAATGTTTTTGATTTAGTAACCATCTTGGTGTCCAAAAAGCTCCAATAATTAAAAAAAAATAATTAAAAAATCCTACCTGTTAGCCCTGAGGCAATAGAGAGCAGTGGGTATCCATGTACCTTGACTTTTGCAAGATGCTTGACATGACCTCTCACACCATTGTTAAAGCTGATAAGATATGGCCTGGATAAATCAGTCTCAAGACGGATGGAAAACTGTCTAAAGTGCTGAACTCAAAATGTGCTTAATATCTCAGAGCAAAACTAGCAGCTGGTCATGAGTGGAATTCCTCAGGGTCCTTAAAAACAACCTGGGTGATGGGATTGAATGCACTATCACCAGGTTTGCAAGTGACAACACATTGGGAAGAGAGGTAGATAACACTGGATAGAAGAGGTAAAATGCAGCGTCCTTGACAGTCTAGAAAATCAGGTCAAAAGGAATTGCATGAGATTTAATAAGGACAAATGTGAAGTCCTGCAGCAGTGATGCAATAATCCCAATCAGTAGTACAGGCTGGGGGTTAACTGGCTGGGGAGTAGCTCTGCTAGAAAGGATCTGGGGGTACTAGTGGACAGTGAGTTGAACACGAGTTAGCAGTGTGCCTTTGCAGCAATGAAGACAAATATGTCTGTGATTGCAGCAGCAGCAACGTCACAAGACATGTGATCATGCACTCTGCTCATCTCTTGTTAGGCCATACCTGGCATATTGTGCCCAGTTTTGGTAACCCCAATAAAAGACAGACGGAACAGAGAGGGATCTGAGGAGGCCCCTCAGGATGGTAAGAGTGCTGGAGAATTTGATGTATGAAGAAAAGTTGAAGGAACTGTTTTTTTTCAGCTGAGGGAAGAGAAGGCTCAGGAGAGATCTAATCACAGTTTTCCATTGCCTGGATGGTAGTTATAGAGGAGATGGAGGTATTCTTTTCACAAGGCTCCAAAATGAACAGACTAGAGACAACAGGCATGAATCCCTTCAGGGGAAATTCCATTTGGATGTAAGGAAATAAAAAGTCTTTAGGGCAGTTAAACATTGGATAGGCTGCTCAGATCAGTGGTGGAATCTCCATTGCTGAAAACATTCAGGATGGCTTGAGGGCCATGGCTAGCCTTGTCTAAGCCCCTGCTTTCCACAGAGGGTTGGATCAGAGGGTATCCAGAGGTCCTTTCCAGCCTAGATTTTTCTAACAATCTGTAATTGTATCTTTCACCCCCCAAAATTTGACTCATGGAGGACCATAAGTCAAATTAATCTGAATTTATTAGAGAAGTGAATTTGAAGTGGACTAGTTTTACTACATCAAACTCCTCTGTGCATACTATCATTCACCATTTAAGGGGTCTTAAATTGATTTACTGTAATTCACTTTCCTTAGTCAACTGAAAGTCCAATGTTTTCTTGAAAGCATAGACATTCTCTATTTTTTAATGTTTATATTTAAATTTTGAATATGTGCTCAGAATGTTGGTCAATCACATTTAAAAAAATAAATGCATGTTTGGAAAATTGCAGTTCTATCCAGTCAGAACATTAAGATACCTCTAATACTCACATTATCTATTGTCAGTGGATAATAAAAGGTTATATCTGTATTGTACCAATCTGGTCACTTGATGAAAACATCTCAGTTGGTACATCCTCATTCAAACATTTATGTTGTACTGGTACAGATGCCAGGTTATTTGACTAACAGTCCATCTGCAACAGACACATTATGATTTGGAAATACTGGCGAATTTGGAACCACACAGACTTTAATCATTACAGAAAAATGCACTTTGCCACCTTCAACTGAATAGCACCGTAAGGTTAAAAGTGTCTAGCATTACCCATTAATCATGTCTTGGTCTGTTTAAACTCAGCATGGATATTCATATGACTTGCTTCTTTTGTCAGAATATTGTAAAACATGGACATCGAAGAAGGAGACCTGGGGATGCAGCATGAATGCTGATTTTCACTGATACATAACCATAAGGAGGGGAGCAGTGGACAACCGATAAATCTGTCTTCTCTGCAGTAAATTTTAATCTCATAGAAATAGTGTGGTGGCCCACTTAAACCATGCAGCAGAATACTTGTCCTGCAGAGGCACAAATTATATCATGTCAGCTCCTTTCATCTTAATTGCTCCCTTTTTTGCTGCATGGAAATGAACACTTGAAAATGCATAGTGAACTCTTGAACTGATCTGCAGGCCTATATGGAATATGCACCTCACAATACTTTATGTGATATGGCAAAATGACCCTGAAAAGGAATGTAAATCAGACTGTGTCAATGCTATAAGAAAAAAATGCCTAGGAAAGATGTAGCAGGTTTTGCTCAGTTTAATCCAATTTCTTGGAATTTTGTTTTGGATTTCAATCCCTCTTTAAAGAATATTTGCACCCTGAAGAAAGAGGTGTGCTTTCAAAGTACAGTAATAATGATACGTAAATTGCCTGCTTTGATGCTTTGTTAAAAACTCTTTGAAGCTTGGGGCTAATCTGGATATAGGCACTACAGAGACAGGCAGAATTGATCAGACAAAATAATAATAATAAAAAAGCTTTCCATTTCTGCTCATTCCTATGCACCAGTGCACCTAATTCACATTTCTTAAGCAGTCTGTAACCTGTGTCAGTCTCCAAGAACAATGATGCTTCTGTAAGAGCTGATTCAGCAGAACAAGAACTAGCAAGAACAGCCCTGCAATACCTGAAGTCATGAATACAAAAGCAAATCAGGGCTGGAACTAAACTCCCTGCTCTGAACTGCACCAATGCAGAAATACCTTTGTTTTGCATATACTGTTAACCATGAGCTGTATATAAATGGTGTCAAATTTAAAACATTATAAATATTACAAATGTCTTCATTTTTATGCACAGATGCTGTGAGAGTTCACCTCAAAAGAAAATGTAATCTCAATCTCTAAGAGTACATGCTAATAAAGGAGAAGAGTTCCTCTTTATTTTATTATTCTTAAAAATAAATCGATTTCTACTTTATATTGTGAAAGGCTGGTGAAGTGACCTCATTCACGTGAGGGACTTGTCATTAACAGACTTCTCTTAACAGATCCAGAGCTCCTTTTGATTAGACCACTGGATCATTTAGCACAACACACTTTCTGCACCCGGTGCTTGTATTTGTAATGTTGCAACAGCAAGAAGACTCATCCTAGAGGGCAATCACATCAGCTACATGTTTTACAGAAAACTTTCTATTACAACTACATATAATTATTATTTCTGCAGTGCATAAAGGCCTAACCCTCAAGCAGAGTTCTTTTCTGCTGTGAACTGTGAAGAACTGCGAAAAAACAGAAGCATGAAAAGAAACTGGGGCCACAGAGGTTAAAGGTGCAGCAGTTTGCGTTCACCTAGCGAAAGTGACAGTACTGAGAGTATAAATATACAAATGGAGTGTCCTGGCTCACACTCAACCCTCTTCTTTATCAGGCCTTGTCACTTACCTGCAGCTATCACTGATGTCTGACAGAAAAATATAAAATTCACGATAGATAATTATGCCCTACCATATCCACATGGAAAAGTTCTTTCTGCCTTCACAAAACTAGTGGGATGCTTTTGTCCTAAGTATAGGATTGTCTTTTGCACTTTTCTTCTGCCAAATATATCTATTAACATTCTTGTAAGTATAATAAATTCAAAAGGCTAATAATAAAAAAAAGAACATACACATTCCTTAAAAACCTTTTAGCACATTAGATATGCAGTCAAAGCTGTGAGCAAAACCATGTTACAGTGATTATGTGCATGATTCGTATGACTAAAAGTAGATATTTAAAATACAGACATCTAATGCAAGCTAGTAATCTTAAACTTCCTTTATAGTGGGGACAAAAAGAAGTCTTCAGTAGGATATGACTGATCTTCTAAGTAAGTATCTCAAACAGGTCAGATGAGCCAAAACCAAAGGTTTTGCTTTGTTTTGTTTTGTTTTCCCTATTGATTACAAAGGATGTTTAAGCTGATGAGAGCTCGGACACTGCCATTTTCCCTGCAGGCAGCTTAGCTTGGGTAAGATTGCTATACTTAAGAGAGATGGTTGCTATACTTAAAGAGATGTTGTGAGAAGGACAATGCTTATATTCATAAGTCAGTGAGACCTGAATCACTCAGGCATCTTGATGATTAGTTCACAAAACTATACTTATGCCACTCTGAGGTAACATTGACTATATTTAGATTCCCAGGCAGATTGGAAGAAATTTGCTTATTGTAAAACATAGGAACAGAATATACTTAAATTCACAGGCTGCTGCTTTCTTACAGATACATACTTTACTAATTCTCTCCTAGGAACATGGGAGTGGCAGGGAAACTGTACAACCATGAAATCATAACATATGATGAGTCGATACCTTCTGCGTGATCTCATGGAGACCTGAAGCGACACCGAACGGGTTACTTACTCTCCCCAGCTTGTGAGCGTCCTGGCACCAGCACCCCCTCAGGTCGCTGCAGAAATCAGGCAAGCTGCAAAACAAAAACAAGTCACATATTAGAGTTTTAATTTATGAAGAGTCAAGGAGGGATTTATGACAACTACTGAGCTCGCAAAGGTTAGGGTTGCCAGAAGAAACCCACATGGTCGCCCTCTGCGGCAGTGGGAGCCAGCAAGGCAGCAGGAACCTGGAAATTAGATGAACATGACAAGTGACTGAGTAACCCAAACAACCACCTTCAGTTTAAATCCTTAAAAACCATCTGCATTCAACAATGCGTATGCAGGAGAGATAAAAGCAGAACAAAGGAGCTATATATTACAGTGCAGGGACCTTCCCAAACTGGGCAGGTGTTGCAAGCTGCTGTCAGACTATGACAGCTCAGGCATGTAAGAGACACTGCAAAGCATGCTTTAAACTCTCTCTCTGCACTGTATTACAGACCTGCAGTTTTCCCCATGCACAAACACTGAATATCATGAAGAAAATTAATTTAGATGATAGAGATGAGCCCCATGTTAG
>JANZLP010000008.1:12992320-13003276 GCA_026930925.1 Chelictinia riocourii | reverse complement strand
AAACTGGAAGGTGAAACATTTGAAATAGTTTTTTATTTTTATTTTTTTCCCCATATGAAGATTAAGAATGTAAAGTAAGCTGTGAAAGTCTTTGATGCAGTGCTGGGATATGCAAGTTTATAGGTGGATTAAAAGAGCTGTTTGAACAAACTTCTAGAAGAATAAAACCAAGAAAATGCCTATGTTTCTGGAAGCCTGGCTAGTTTTGGAATGTTTTTTTGCGGTGGGGTTGAGAGGACAGGGTTGGGGTTGGTTGGTGGGGTTTTTTGCTTCTCTGGGGTGTGTTTGTTTCCAGAAAGCACTAGCAGTTACACATGCTTGATCTGAAGTTGTGAGAAGGCCATTAAGGGATCCCTTCACATTTTCCCGAGTTGCATTTTCAGAATGTTTATGTTGTACTACGATTTTATCTTTTGGGTTTGCTCATCAGCATGCCTTGTTCCCTTTGCAATGTTTGCCTTGTTCCCTTTGCAATGTTTGCCTTGTTCCCTTTGCAATGTTTGCCTTGTTCCCTTTGTAGTGTTTCCTGTGAGGATTTACGGTAATAATCCTTCCCTTGGGAATCTGTCATCTCTCAGCATCTGCGATCACATCCCCACCTGCTTTTCTTCCTCCCTGGCCCCGAGTGCTTTACCCCATAGCTTCCTCGGAAATGCTCACAGGACTGCTCTCTGGATTGTTTTTCCTTAACCTTGTCATCTTCAAACTCATTCCCAAACCCTTGGGGTCCCACCCCCCGGCAGAGCTGCCCGCCCCGCAGTCCCTGCGCACACCAGCCTCTTCTCCCGTCCATCCTCCCCGGCAAGGTGCAGCCAACAGATTGACCATTGCGGTCACCACCTTCCGACAGCTTCTCCTCGGTGCGAGACCCTCCTGTTCCCGCCCAGCCGGCGGTGCCCACTTCCACTGCCTGACTGGAGTCTGCAACTGGTCCTCCTTGGCTTTACAGCCGAGGCATGGCCAGCTCATCCCCCAAGGACGAGAGACAGAGGGAGAGGACGGAGCGTTGAAATGAGCACTCAGACAGCGCGACGTGCTCTGCTTCTCCTTCCTTGCCCACAAGGTCAAAAATCCACTCCTTTGAAATAAGAAAGTCACGGGCAGCTTTTAATATTCCTTTGGAAAGTTTAAGAAGCACTTCTGTAGGGACGCTATGCTGACCCTGGCCGTGGGGATGGGTTTCACCAGGGAGACGGCGTGATTAGATTTAGACTGCCTTTGATTTCATGTTTTCTTTAATCCAAAATAAACATTATCATGAGTAAAAAGGCCTGTTGTGTCCTCTGAGCATAAGAAACCGAACAAGGTCCTTCAGGACGCAGACTTTAGGCATAAAGGAGAGCGAGGAAATGCAGCAAGAAGAGACGTAAGTGCGAATGGATTATAATTATGGGAGAAATCTGCATTTGACATTTCTTCAACTACATATACAAGAATTATAGAGCATAGTGGAGTTTCAATGAATATCTATACCTTTTATTTCCTAATATTTCATCCCTGGCCTTTTACAAAGTGCATCATCACCATGTAATTCTACATATATATAAATATTTATGTATTATTACAGGAAAAACACAAGGCAATCACACTTTTACCTTCACTGGTTTTCTTCACCTCAACATTAAGCTTGCCAGCTAAATAATTACATTTCTTCTTATCTAACTTGTGGGAAAACAAATTTAATAACAGAAATACAGCTAGAAAGACAAATACTTAGGGGAGAATAATTTTCAGACTTAAACTTCACAAGCCCAATAGATTATTCCGGACACTGGATAATTACTCGGCATGTCTTTATCGCAAAAGTGCCCAGACATTCTAATTAATCCAAATTACTTTCTAAGGGCCATGTTATTAGACACATGCAGAAGCAACCAGATATAAAAATATATTATATTTTTTTTAAGGTCTCTAACAGCTCTGTCTTTCAGCACCCTGATGAAAACCACACCACAGAGGCCACCAACTCCTTCCCTCGCACTGCAGCAAGCCCAGAGCAAAGGAGAGGAAAGGAGCCCACAGGGAGCTCTGTGCCACAAGAAACGGTCAGAAAAAGCCGCATGGCTTGGATGACAGAGTCTTTTTTTTAAAAAAAAGATAAACAATATTGCCGAAAGAGAGAGAGAGAGGGGAGGGTCGGTTCTGTCCAACTCCCCGAACTCGGCTCCCTGCCGCAGCAGCTGCTGGCAGCAGAGCCAAGACCTTGGGAAGGAGCAGAGTCCAAGGCCCTGTGTGTGCCCCACTCCCTCACCTGAGCACTGAGATACCTCCAGCAATGGATCCAGGATGTAAATGCAGGAGCATAGGGAGGGAGGCCAGCACGCAACCTGCATGGCAACAAGAAATAGCTGAGATGGTCCGTACAGATGTCACATTATCCAGACAGGTAACACAAGAGCAGCAGTAAATGTAAGCAAGGACACAGAAACAGTGTCCGCACTGGGCTGAAGGCCAAATGACCAGCTCATTATTTACAATGCAACAGATCATGTAATTTAATTACCCCCGGAGTGTACAAACAAGGAGCATTACCTGGATACATTAAGAGCCCAGCACTATATGCTGTATCTACACCTTCAAGAGCCCGCAGATATCAAGAAAACACTACACCAGTGGCTTGGATCCAGTCTCCTTCCCATAAGCATGAATGCAGAAGACTTCTTGCAGCAGTGGGACTCAGAAAGCAAGCTTGATCCTGCTTCTGTCTGCACTCATCGCTGCATTTAAGAGCTTTGCTTTCCCTCATGCCACGCCCCAGAGCCAGGTCAGTCAAAGATTAGGGGGGTTTATTTGGTGCTACAAAAAGGCAGTCCCATAACAATTAATAAAGGCTGAACAGAAAAGAGCTTGCTTGGGCTGTCCAAGGTCACACAAGGAGCCAAAACTCATGTCCTTTACAGCCTCTGCCTATCGCTTTAACATCCTGGAGGTGGTATCTCGATGTCTCCTGTTCCAACAAATCTCCAGGTAAAAGGAAGCTTCAGCTGGAGTGGTAGAAGGCATGGGAAGCTGGCTTTGGGTTAAAGCCCATGCTAGAAATGACAAATGAAGGACAAATATGTAAAGTTTATCAACTAAATAAATCTTAAAATAAAAGGATTTAGGAACACCGTAATGATCTCACTGCTTACATCAAGCACAAGCTGTGCATATCTTCACATTATATTTACTGTTATGAAAACAGAAACTGGATTACCAGGGCTTAGTGCCTAAGCAGCCTGTTTCATTAGGAAGGCAAGGAACTTTGGCTGTTCTGATATTACAGATACGACCCCATTCATTTGCATCTGTATTCATCAAGGAGTTTGGAGTAACTGTGCAGCCCCCTCTGAATTTGCAGTTATCTCAGTTATCCATTAAAAAGATATTTTGGCAGTATTGTTCTGAATATATTTAATTTCTGTAATTAAAAAAAAGCCTACAATATCCATCAGAAAGCTCTTTATGGTTTTTTTGTGTTTTTTTTTTTAAGAATGATGGCATGATACAACACATGAAAAAAAAATAAATCAGTAGAGCAATTAAATCTTGCTTGTTCAAAAGTAATGACATGCTGGGGTTTGGCATTATAAAAGCTGGAATGATGTGACAGCAATAGCTTGCTTAATGGGAGAATGGCATTTCTTATATCTGTGGAGTTCCTTAGTTTCAGTCATCTATGAAATAAGGATGCCAGCTGTTCCATGACATTTTGGTACAACTTAGCTGAGATGTTACTTGAAACATCTTTAAAAGACAAAGGTTTAAAAAGATGTCATAAGCAACAACAACAACAAAATTCTAAGGGCCTTTAAATTTTATACCTTAATGAAATTAAACTGAGTGTGTTTAATCCATAGAAGACTTCATAATTAGAAGTGAAAAAATCAAACTGTAAAACAGTTATTTTGCAAAGAAAGAAAGAAGCATCCTTGTTACCTAGTTCAGCTTAGCAGCCGCCTTCTCACACAAGTAACTGTGGTACAAACATCACAGATTTCTTACTAGACCCAACTGGGTTGTTATAAGCAAGCATAGCTTTTTCAGATAAGGTAACCTGCATTTACCAGCTTCTAAGGGAGTTCAGAGACGTGGCACCCACCATTTGGGGTGATCCTTGGATGAAACTTTAGTGTCACTGAAGTGGGTTGTGAAATTGTATTTGACTCCAGTAGGAGAAGGATTTGAACATCTCTGGGACTCCGTTTCATTTTATGCGGCTGGGTTCCGCAGTCTACTATCCTGAACTTTGTTTTGGGTTTTTTTTTGTGGGGGAGGATACAGGAATTATGGCTGTTTAAAACAAAGGTTTTAGGCTTCCATATCTTTGCAAGGGTATGACTAGGGCTCAGATGATGTTGCATAAGAAAAAGGAGGCTGAGTATAAACGTGCACCTGAACTGACTCTCTTGTTGCAGCCTGCAGTCTCCCAGTGCATGCACAGGTCATCTGGCTATGTTAAAGCTATGCGCCATTCTGCTTCTGTTTCCAAACTTGGCTTTCATGGAGTCAGTTTGAGCTCCTTTATTTGCACAGTGTAAAAAAAGTATGTGACATTCTGCTTTTACTTTGCAAGTGGAAAAATCTGAATACACTTCTGTGTACTTCTGGTTTGAAAGTTGTGGGGGCAGTCCATTCAGATCTCTCAGCAGTTGCCATGAAGCCAGGTCATAAGTATTTAAGAAAGGAGAAGCTTCAAAAATATTTTCTTTGAAAATAGTTCCTGTTCAACCTGACGATTTTGTGGATTTATTTTTGCAAATGCCAATTTAGCTGCTTAATTCCCTCCTCTACAATTAAGAGGAAGACATAACTCAAGGCCATGTTTTGCATAAGACAGAAAAATGCTTGAACTACAGTTTAAGTTCTTTAGTGAGACCTCTCTAAGGATTCAGCATATAGGAATCTGTTGCTTGGAAAGTACAGAGAAGTACAAAGTGCCAAAATACCATAATAGTGTGCGATACTCAATTTCTAGTATCTGTGTAAAACAATCAGTTATTTTTGGCATATCCAGTTCTTTAGAGAGGAGAAAAAAAAGACAGCTGACTTGTTGCTTTTCTTCATTTTAAACTTTTATATAACTATAGCCTTTTCTAGTATTTACACAAGTATTTTAGTTTGTGCCTAATTTTAAGCTGTACTATATTTGTGGGTTTTGTAGGAACAAAGCATGTGCTGCAAGTTCAAAAAATAACAAGTAACAATTAATACTATAAAAAGTGTGTTCTATAAACTCACAACTTTGGTTAACTAATTTAAACTTTCTCAATGCATTTAGAGGCACACAAAGAACCTCTTAAAGAGACAAGATGAATTGCAAAAGTAAAATATACAATTTCTTAAATAAATATTTTTTCTAGTTTTCCTTACTTCTTGACTTAATATCATGGGTCTTACACTAAAATTAGAACATCTTTTTAGCTTTATGGCAGTAAAACAGATGGAACTATTTTGACCCATCTGTTTCTTTTTAGTATCTATCTACAGCAGCAAAGGAAGAGGAGACAGTAGCTTTGCCTTCAGGAGAAGCAGCAGCCTGTATATCTAAAATAGTGACAGCAGTCAGCTAGACTGTAGCTGCTTTTTATACAGCTCTATTGCTCTTTTCTTACTCCACAGTCTCATAAAGTGAAGATTTGTTCAGATTCAGGGTGATCCTCTGCAACAATCTTACCTGATGAAAAAGAGTTCAGTTTCCTTATCAGGTCCTTCCAGCACTTGAGTAAGGTGTTGAAAACCTAATAAATGGCCACCAAGAGGCTTTGGTAAATATAAAAATAAGCTGCTACTGAGTAATTTTTTTACTTCCAAACTGTTCAAGTGAAAGTCAAAAAGATAACATGAGGTTTTTTGTTTGGTTGGTGGTTTTGGGGGGGTTTAATGTTCAAAGTCAGCATATCTTGCTCTTTTGTTTCTGGATATCATGCCTTATCCTTGCTAGCATGCCACAACTTCACGCAGCTTTTTCAGGTATCACTGGTCTTAGTTCATAGAAGGACTGATGTTCAGGTGTCTTGCTTTTTATCTATTAAATTATTCATTACAGATTACAGATACAAATGGAGCTACATTGGCTAAGTGCATCTCCCAAAGAAAATGCATCAGAGGGAGCCAGACGTGCAGAAGAAAACAGAATATCTCATTCTTCCTCAGCTCCATGCATGATAAGAGGTGGCAGACAACAGAGTAAAGCTGTGTCAGATATTGTGGAGAGATACCAGTACCATAATCTGAGCTGGCTGAAACTGCTTCATCCTTCACCAGTTTACATTCAGAACAAAGACAAACATATAACGTGTTTCACCATATGGCAGCAAACATCCCAGTGTACTTCTAAATTATTTTAGAAAGCCTTCATCTGCTTCCTTTGAACTTTATTGTTGTTGATTTGGCTTTCCATTTTACTGCTTACATATTTCCCCCACCCGCCACCTTGTTTTTCTTTTCTTCTGTATCATGTTTTATTTTCCCTCCACATCTTTTAGGGAACTTTATCTTCTTAAATAATAGGGTAAGCCTGAACAGTGCAGATTTAATTGTCCGTGCTGCTTAAGTGGCTCCATTTTGAACGAAAAATCCCTCTCTAAGAGAAATCTGATATAAAGTGGACTAGTCCTAAGCAGTGTGTATATGAGCCAGTTGGTGGCACTTGATTGCAAACAAAGAGTCAGTGCTTGGCCATCTTATTTAGGAAGAAAAGCATAGTCTTTCAGATGACATTTACTGAACTGAATTCTTTGGTTTCAGGAAATCTTCATTTAAATTCCTTTTCAAGATATTTATTACTCCCCGTTAAACCTTCCTTTATCTCTTGCCTATTTTGCATCACTGCTATCAGAGTTCTGTCTTTCTCATTACATATATCAAGTCTATCAGCCTTTCTTTCATCTTCTTTTTCTAACTTCTCTAGCTTTCTATCGCGTTCTTCTAATCATGCCTCCGCCCCTGCTTATCTCCTTATCTACAATCTCTTCTACACCATTAATGTATTCTTGCCTCACAAACTATTCCCCCTTATTTTTAGGCTTGATCCTGCATATTGACAATAAGAGGGGAAAAAAAAAATAAATCTCAGTCACTTCACTGATGAAATATGAAACAATGATCTGTCCTTGCACTGCAGTTCCACTGGTACATTAAAAGATGGTGATGAATAATGTCTTTGCTGGCCTGTCTCCAATTCAGAAAGATTACTGGGTAAGAACAGAAATGGCTGAATAGAAAGAAGATGGCAGAGACAGGCCTAAACGAAATGTTTAACAAACTGACTCTAATATTCTTCCTGACAGTCCCAGACGAGGGAATAAAGCTTTGAGTTTGAATGCCTACAAGAGTTAATGTAATTAATGCTCTAGTCACTGACAATTATAAGAGTTCATTATGTGGCAACAGAAGAATTTATTTATTTATAAGAGAGACAAGAACAGAAAATGTTCTTCCTGAGTGCTTGGGAATTTAACCCTGACTACCTTATTATTGTTTAAAGGCCTTACGAGTGTTTGAACTTACTTAGAAACATAACTGCTCTAATTTCCTGATTCAAGTACACTATGAAAAATAAACATTTAGCAAAAAGGTATTTTACTGATTTTGGTGCAGTTTAATGTTGACACCTATTAAATTAATCTTTGAGGAATTTTGGATGGAGAGTATGCAGAAGTAATTATTTAAAAAAACAAACTAAACCAAACCAAAAAACATCACTACCAAAGAGATACAGAAATACATGTATATATGTGGATTTGTGTTTGTATAAATAACTACATATACCCATGTATATATGACAGTATAAGTATATAATTCAAGATGGAGGTTTAGCACCATTCTTAGATGGAAGGCAGGCATTCAAAATTTTATTGCCTTTATTTGTTGTGGGTTAAATGCCAAAAGCGATGCTTTCTAGCATTTCATTATTTACATTTAAATAGATTTCTTGTGTCACTGAAGCATGAACAAACATTTAAATAGCTTTGAAAAGAGGGGTTTTCCCAATGGCATTATTTTGCTGATATGTTAAACAACGTAATATCTGAAGGGCAAGTTCAAATTTCTTTGAATAGTTGTAGGCTGATCTCTAAGTTGACAGTATATTCATTCCATTCCCCACCTCCTTAGGAAGGCACAGATTTTTAAAACATGTAACATGCAAGAAATTTGAACTATAAAGATGTTTATGCGGTATTTAGGGGGGGTTAGTGTCTATAGAGAGAGCAAAATGAATTTACTTCTATAAGCTTTCAGTTAGAGTAACAATACAGATTTTCCATGATTACTAAACACAAAGGACAGAAATTGCAACATGCTTTACTAGACCATGCAAGAATTTTTTTACCAGCTGCGTAAGTGAATTGGTTACTCGTGGGTTATTCTGGAGAGTTCAGGGACTCTAGAATACTGGGCTTTGGGGGAAGAAGATTCCTGAAAACATCAAAGCAAAAGAACAGATACTGGACGTGACATACTTCTTTATTTCCCTTTTCTCCTCCAGCAGCACAGATGTTCTTCACTAGTGAAGCTATCTGTATTGATAAAATGCAGACCTGCTCATCAACACATGCATGTGTGTGCATGGATGAGTGTTTGAGTAGAGATCCACAAGCTCTAAATCAATTCCATTGAATAGTATGTGCGTGGTGCACTCCTCTTTTTCTTTCTTTTGTGATTATGCAGCTATTCAATATCCCATCTAAGGGACATTGACATGAATGTCATAGTCTGTCCTAAGCCAATTTCATTCCCCAAACAGTTTGTTAGATTATTTTGCCACTAAATTGAATTCTGCAGTTTGCTACAATCAAAGGACAACAAAATGGAATTTAAATACATGGCACAGCTCTGTTTAAAATCTGTATACATAAACACTTGAAATTTTCAGAAAATTTTGTCTTTAAGAACAGGGATCCATTCAGAAGCTGTATAAAAACAAGACAAATAGAAAATTATTTCACTTCTAAATTTAGCAGGTGGGATCCACTCCAGCTAATTTAAACACTGAATTTCTGTTTGTGTACTTACTTGTATGGAAAAAAAGCTGTAGCAAGAAAGTGCATACTATTAGCTGTACTCCTGATGAAAGAGGGCCAGAAGAGCAATTAATTTTTGAATGCCTGATCTTAGCTGTTAGCTCAAGTCTGACTCTGCTTTGAACAGCTCCAAGCAGCTTTCTCCAGAACAATATTCAGGAAAAGTCCTAGGATTATTTCATTTCCAGAACCTCATGGTATAAGGCCAATGTCATAAAAAATTGTACTAAAATTCTAAATTATTTCAGATGCTCCAGGCTGAAAAAAAACCCACACAAAATGATAACTGGGGGGCAAAGGAACACTACCTGACTATAGAAGATGTCAAATCACATAGCACTGGTAAAGACAACTTCCTCTAGGGGGAAATAGGCAAAAGCAATGATAGCTTGTTTCTCTTGGTCTCTTGGCCAGGAATTAATCCTTGTACTATTTTACTTAGTACTACATAGTTTGTAGTTCCTGTTCAGTGTGTGAAGTGCAGCAGATATCTGCCAAGGGCTATGCATAGCTTAGTTTGAGAGAATTTCTCTATGCCAGCCTGTCTTTATTGGCTATACAGAGAATAAAGTACTGCTGCGGGCATCTAATCTTTTAGACACAAGAAGGATGCCTAAAGTTAGGGACATTGGCTCACAGACACTGTTTTTGGTTTAATTAACCTTTCATATTGTCATGAAAAGCACATGAAATGATGAAAATTAATTCATCTTGTAACTATTACTGTGAAAGCCAGGTGAAGTTTCTCCATGGATAGTTTTCCTTGTGTTTTGTAGTTCTCTGTTAATAAGAGTAAGAATATGTGTTATTCCCAGTAGAACTAATGAGATTGCTCTCAGAATCTCTTCCACATCAGTCACCTAAGTCTGTCAGTGAATAACATGTCCTCTGGAAGTGGAACACTCTAAACACATGTAATGATTTTAAATAAATTATCACTGAACAATCCATATCTAAAATCCTTTTGCTTACTGATGAAAAGTAGTAAGACAAACAGGTGTTCTAAAAATTAAATTAAAGCAATTTTCCAGTCTGATATCCCTGTACTTTTGAGAACATTTTATAAAACTTCCCACATTACTCCCTAAGCCCACTGCCTCTCAAATTGTTTTGATATTATGATACACTTTTTCTGATATGCAACTGCATGTTGCAGATTTTTCCAGCATAGTCACAAACAAGATGGCTAGACGGAATTGCCTTGATCAGCCACTGGGACTACGATTAATGCGACATCCCCTAAGTTCAGGGCCACTTCCCTGCCAAGCTCTAAGGTCTTTTGGATAAAGACAGCCAAGTCAAGCACCCTGCCTACAGTCACTGTGGCATACTAGTGTGGCATGCCCTTCAGAGTCATTGCCTTTTCTCCCAAGTCCTCTCCAGAGTCTGGCTATTTCTACTACATCATCAGGCAGTATGTATTATGTGTTAATGTAAAAAATGAAAATACTTCAGCAGCACCTATAAATAAAAAATAAAATGATCTTGTGCTCTAATGTAACCACTTAACACCTTAGATTTCAGGCTATATGAATTATGCATCTTTTTATGTTTTCTACAAGACTTTAGATCTCCTTTATTTGTTTGGAAACATGTATCATATCTAATCTCAGAATTTATTTTATATTTCTAGCCATATATAAAATGTCATGTGCAGTCAGAGTTTTCCTTTGAAGGAGAAGTGAACCTGTGTCAGACCTCAGATTTGAGTTTCTGGCCACATTTCTATTTTATGGACTGATTAGCATGCCAGAGAAGGAGGAAGGGAGAAAGTATACTTAGTGCTCCATGAATACAGATGATGAACTTGCACTGTCATTGAAAGCGAAATGTGGTAGGCATAAAATACTATATTTTGTGATTTTGCAACCACTTGGCTCCTTCCAGGACGGAGGTAGAGCGCGACGTTCGGAATTTGGAGCTGGCCTGTGCCGAGGTCCGAGCACCACGA
>JANZLP010000008.1:12920636-12930974 GCA_026930925.1 Chelictinia riocourii | reverse complement strand
ATGAAAACCCGCTCTCTCATCAAACCCTGTGAACCATGCTCCTCTTCCCAGAGCTGCGGGAAACACGTACTCTTTTCCTACAAGTTCCCATGAAATCACAAAAATGTTGGGGGCCTGGGGGAAGGAAGGACTGCCTTTCCCGTCCATTCATTACCTCCCGTGGAGGAGGTTTTAAAACAACTGTCCTTCTGTCCATGTGCAGCCACAGGATGGGTTCTGCTTGCCAGGCTGTGCAGGACCACCAGCACTTGCCCCACAGGGTGGCTGCACTGGGGACTCCACAGTACGTGTTAGGAGCCTGTTTCTAATGGAGTGACCCCAAGAATGTCGGGTGAACTCCCCTGCGCACACAAGATGAGCCCAGCTCAGGCAGGATCAGGCACAGCATGGCACCCAGCATGCGCTCACTGGGATTTCTCCACGGCTTTTGCTGGCCAAAGCTCCATGACAAAAACGTCAAATCTGGAATTTTAACCCATAACAAACCCATGAAATCTCAGCTGCATTTCCATGAAAACATGCAGCCCCTTTCCTAGACGTGCCTGGGCTCACACTGTGGGATGCCAGTGCCTTGGTGCCAGCACCAGCACCTCCAGCAGAGTCACAGGGTTGTAGCAACAGGTGCCAATGGGGAAACTGGTCTTACTGGGCAGGCAGGTCTCAGGGAGGGAGGTACAGGTGGCACAGCCCTTCCCACCACTCAGGAGCCTTCCCAAGGGTGTTCTCCAGCCATCACATACATGCACACACATATGCACGTTGGTCCTTTTGTCTGTAGAAGAATTGTTTCTAATTCACACCAGCACAGAGGTGAACCATCAGGTGGGGAACGCTAAGTTTGGCAAATTTTTTTTAATTTTTTTTTTTTCAGAGGTATAGGATGAGGGAAAAAGAGTTTAGCAATGTTGGCACTCACTGTGCTCTGCCATTTGCCACAGGATCAGTAAGTGGTCCCTAGTTCATTTCAATTACTAAAATAGACAAAGCTTAAGGGACTAAAATGGAAGGAAAGCTGTGGGAAAAATAATGTTGTCAGAGAATTCATGAGCTTCTGTGAGCTTGGAAAAAGTTTCCTGGATTAGGGGGGAACTGGAGAAGTTGTAAACTGAAATCTTGGAACAAAAGTGGTATGAAAACCCCAGGAGATAAAGATCTTGAGCTGAAAAAGGAAGGAAGCGTTATTTATAAAGATAGGATTAATTAGATTCCCAAGAATAAAACATTTCTTTTAGTCTTCTGTGCTGTGAACAAGCAAGAAAACACTGGAAGTCATAAAGGAGAGCCAGAATATTCTGTGTGACAGAGGAGTTTGGCAGAAATTATTTCATTTTGACAAGTCAAGGTCTGTTCCAAATTTGGATGAAATGAAACTTCCCGTATGCTCCAGAAGGTCTTAACTTATCCCTTAAACAAACAAGGCTTTACACAAGGTTTCTTACTGAGCAATAATTTCAGTTTTCTAACTGTAAGATTATCTTTATTATCTGTGGCATAATATTCTATTTCTGACTTTGACATGACTTGTTATAGGAGGCATCATATAACATATGATATTATGAGAAATAATTTAGTTTGGTGAAAAAATTGTGCATTTAACTGAGGGATTTATTGTGGAAAGGACAATTAACCATTATGGGAAAATGAACCGCCACATTCATGAATCTACATATGTGAAAGATTTAGAATAACAAATATATATATATTTACAAAATTGTACTTGCCTACTGGCTGCAGTGGCACTACTTACAAGCTACACTTAATTTGTGAGAAATTTGATTTGGTTCATTCTCTAAGCTTCTAGAGTCAGGCCATTTGTGTGTCTCACCCTTTTCACAACTTTAGAATTCACTGCAAGTACATGGTCAGAGAAGTTTAATGTTATGACGTACACAGCTGTTATCTTAAAATACATTCATATGGCATTTCAGTATTACACTTGGGCACTTAACGGTATTCTGCTAAGAGTCTACTCAGGAACTAAACTAATGTTTGTACATTATTCAAAAGATTGTAATTCAAAGTTTTATAAATTATATATATATTAATTATAAGACTTAGTGGTCCGTAAAGATAAAAAATTGTTTTTTTCTACCTTAAATAAATGCCTTTCAGAGATTTTTTTTTTTTTCAGTATGTCTTATTGGCATAACTTCTTCATCAGAACAAGACTGAATAATCCTAATACTGAAGAGGAGTAAGCTACTTAGCAGAGAATTTTTTCCTGTTACAGGACATAAACAGTTTGATTGGTTAAATGGGATTATTCTGTTTGCAAAAGCAGTGCCTTCCCAGCATGGGAATTTGCAAGTGTTGTACTAGGAGGTTTTAAATGGCGATGTTTGTTTCCTGAAGAGGACACTACTATACTGTTGTTAAACTCATAAGGAATGAACAAGGCTAGATAATAGTTTTCTGCAGTAGATCAATTCATTAGTCTCCCCGCCATACTCTTAATAATAAGAATTCACAGCTGATCTCTTTCTTTCAATTCCTTCAAACAAATCAGTACAGTCTAATATTATTCTGAACTGTTCAAAATCTGTTTTATCTGAGAGGAAAGTAGATGCTCATCTAGAGTGTTCAGCTTGCAACAAGAAGTTCAACATTGTATATGCTCTATTTGTCCTCCTTAGTAACTCTTCCCGTCTTTGTATGTAAGAATGCATTGAATCATATTGCAATTTCCCTTAGAAGTTTTCTGAAGACCAGTCTCATCTATTTCTATTTCATATAAAGCATAGGCTGTGTTTTTTGTAGCCTGCTGCAGGGTAGTCCTTTATCTACAGTTAGCTGAAACCTGTTTTCACTACATACTTGCCCAGTGCAATAGATGGTATAACTTTCCTTTGTTTTGGCACTGTTTACTAGATGTGTAATTAATTTTTTATATTTCTTATTATTATTATTTTTTTAAGTTTGGGAGGCAGAAAGGAAAATCGCCTCCTTGTCTTGCCTTAAAACTGAGTTGTGACTAAGTAAAACTGAGTAAAAGGTTGCTCCTTTTTTGGAGTAACTAAGGATAACTGTTGATAGCATATCCTGGAGTGCAAAATGGGCAGGTACACAATGAGGCATAAAAAGTAGGGAGCCTACAATGTAGGTAAAGACAGGAAGACTCCTTAGTAATGACAAATAGGGGAAGAAGCAGGTTCCAAAAGGAGACCATATTGTGTTACAACCAAGAAATCCATTGTTAATTGTTGAGCCCCACTTGTGCAACAAAAGATTTGCTTTCAAATCTTTCTGCCTCAGCTGATTTGAGTGTCTCCAATTTAAAAAAAAAAATAAAAAAAATTCACTTTGTATTCTGACAGAAAATAGGAATGGAAGTGGAAAGCCACTCTGCAGTTTTCAACAATGTCATTTCAATGAATTTCTCATTGACTGTGTTCTAGTCCTAGACAACTACCATGTTCTGTCAGGAAGAAAAGATTATAGGAAGAGATCCTGCTAACTGTGAAACTTACTTTTTCCTTGTCTCATCTCTAGGTAGAACACCATTAGGCTGCTCTGCTTAGTGTCCACCCATTATTCCTCATTTTTTATATTTTTGCCCCATTAACACCTTCTCCTCACTCCACCTTTTTTCCCCATCTATTGTCTTCCATAATAATTTGGTTTCTCCCCAGATTCCTGTAGAGATGGTTTACACTTATTTCTAAGGGTAAAACAAACAGGAATTACAACCACAGAGAAAAAAAGGTTAACCCACCCATTTCCTGCTGTACAGGGAAGAACTGCTGGCCTCAGCAGTAGCAAATACAGCTGTTCATTCTCTTAAAGCCATTCCTGAACCCTGTCCCATCAAAGGAGAAGGCAGAGGCAACCCTGGCAGGGACTGACATCTCCATGATGCCATACCTGACCACTGCTGCTATGCTTATCATCAGCATACCGTTCTCACTACCGTTTCTGAAGACTATACAGAACAGGTAGTGAAATGGGCAGTACTTCTTATATCCATCATAATCATCACCCTCAGCTGTGGCCTACAAAGACGTTTAGGGAAAAAAATAAGGATTAATATTTTCTGATTCTGTTCCTGTCATCCAGTGTTTTACCATTGTGAGAGTCAAGAAGACTGAAAAAGGAATGGGTTGGGATTCACTCTGACATTCACTAGATATTCAGGATGGGATGCATTGCTATTTCTGGAAATATTACATATAGGGATTTTTTAGAAAATAAGTTTTTCATGGAAAGACTAGATAGTTGTTTTTCCATTTCCTCTCCTATCCTATGAGGTAGCATAGTTTAACAGTAAAGCATTGAAATGGGACTTAGAAATCTTGATTCTCACCTTTGCTAATAAGCATCTTGTGACTTTAAGCATTTCACTTCCCCTTTATAACTTTTATCTATTAAATAAGATGAAGTTTCATTAGTTTTCTCCCCCCAAAATAGTAAAATATTGAACAGAGGCCTGACTTTTAGATACAATTTACATTTCAAAAAACGTTATGTTTCAGTTTAAAGCACTGAAACAATTCTCAGTCTTTTGCCACTGTACTTTAATTTATAAAAAATTGAAACATTGAAATGATTATACAGTAATTCAAGCATGTCTAGTGGAAGGATAAACAATTTAGATTTAGCTAAATCTAAAAAAGTTCTCGTTGTTAATATGACTTACTATCCCACCATTATAAACTGAATCCAGATGATTCTTATCTCTTTGCTACCACAAACAATTTTTTTCTATAAGAATACATGGCACAGAATTGTCTGGGAATATTTTAATTATCATAAATATAAAGCTATTTTTATAGAAGAGATACTTTAATTTGAATGTATATTTGGATAGAAGACAAGAATCTTCAAATGAACTGGGTTTTTTTAGAGATAATGTTGATACATTCCCCCCTTACTTACATTAACAAGCTTCAGCCAAGACAAGTTTACAAAATGTGCAATAAGATGGAGAGAAAGCCACAGAAAGTCTTCTAACATATCCTTTTAAAGTATTTGTGATAACTTCTTCAAAATTTACTTTAAATTAACATTGCAAAAATTGCTCAAGATATATCAAAGTATATAGTATGGTGATCACATAAAATAGGCGGCTTTTGGACAAAAAAAAAAATTCCATAAGAAATTTAATTTCTGAGTTGAATTAGCATTAATACAAATCTCAGACTTTCACACTGTAGAGTAGGTGCTGTAAACCCTTGGACTTCAGTCTGCAAACACTTAAGCAATGTGTAATTTCATGCATTTGAACCCAAACACAATAAAGCTACTAAGTAAGAACCATATTTTGAGCCTTACTGAAGTCAATGGAAGGCAATTCCAAAGCTCAGTTGGCTTTGGATCAGGCCATACATGAAAATACCAATGAAATGAATCTGTAGGTTTGTATATACATTTGAGTTTAGGTTTTCTCTAGGCATTCTACATGTAGCACATGGTTGTTTTGTCTTCAGTCTTATAAAAAAATATGTTATAAAACCTCATGAAAATTTGTCACAGAACATTTTAAGCAAATATAATATTAAAAGGACTCATAAATCACAAAGAAAAAAATGTTTTCTCATTGCTGAGTATTTTTTTTCTCCATGTTTTATTATATATAATATGCTATTTCCTAATAGAACTCCTTTGTTTCTGTCAAACTGCAGCAGGGATGAGCAGTGACGTTTTTTTTGCCAACAAGCACTATGGGAGAAAGATCATCTGAAATCAGAATCTGAATTAAAATTTCTCGTTGCCTCATGGATTCTTAGTGATGCCACCTTAAGTGATGCCACCCACTACACGCCTAGTTAGACTGTCCTGCTTAATGGTTAAGCACAATTATAGTCTTATTCACTGTAGTAAACCTTCAGATAAAGAACATTAATTAAATAAAAGGAAAGATAGTTCTATGGCAGCCTGCAGGTCTTGTAAACTAAAAGATTAAGGCCAGCTCAGGGGTGATAAAACTGAGCTAAGGATCTCATTTCTCTCTCTAAATTCTGAGTGAAAGTATTAAGACAATCTTTTACCTGCCTTCGTTTTCCATGAACTGTGAGGAATTTGGGAAAAGAGCCAAAGAGGATGCAGGTGACATAACACCAAGTGCTGCAATGACTAACATTTAGGAACCTGGGTCCAGACCCCTGGGCCATGCACCTGCTCCTCTCCCATGCATAGATCCCAAACAACTCATATGTTCACAGTGTGAGAAGTTACTTGGTCTTAACTACACAGGAAGCGTTTAGGGAGAGCAATGGGAGAACAGTATAATCTGCTCCTTTAGCAGATACTTAGAAACACCACTGTGCATTTCAGACATCCTGAAGACATTCTTTGGTGTCCTTTCTTTCACAAACAAAGAGGAAAAAATATTTCCATCTGTGTGATTCTGCTTCCTTATTAAACAGTAATTAGGAGATAAAGCACTTGCCTAAATTCATTTTCCTCCCAGCAGCAAGATACACCTGCCCAGAATAAAATGAATAGCTATAGGCAGTCATAGTAGTTTCTATTCTTATTTTGCAGTTGTCTATTCCTCCGTTTTTTTCTGTGAGGAAAATGTGAGGTTTGACTAGATGAACAAGTGGTAGCATGATTCTACAAGCAAAAGATTTTTGCATTTTCTAGGAGCTGTAGTTTGCATTCACTAAAGAATATTTCTGTACATTAGCATTAAATACATATTGTCTAAAATGTACAAATAATTCTTAGAATGGTGAACAAAACCTATCACATTGTGGCCTATTCTAAGTGTGCTAAGTGTGAAATATTAATTTTAGACATTAACAGACTTAATTCCTCTCTCTGTGTAACCCTGTAGCTGAGCAAATATAGTATAGCCATTGCTATTGGAAAGCCAAAGGTTTCATCCAAAATCTCCAAGGCCTCAGGACAGTGAGTTTGCAGGACCACTGCATCTACAGTTGTCTTGGTCTGTCTGGAGCTTTATCTGACTTAGCTGTAACAGCAGTTGTCAAATCCAGGTAATTATTACTTAATTTGTTTTAGATTTAACTTACTTTTGTACAACAGTATGACATAACACCTATTCTTGTAATAATTTTGATATACATCTGTAACTAGTAAATGCTAAACCCAAGTGAGTCTGTCTGTGTAGAATAAACTGTGACCCTAGAATAAAACCCAGTGGAGAGAAGTGAAGGTGTGATAAACAGAGGCCTTGAAAGTGTGTAGATGAGATGATGGCAGAGGCTCCAGGTCTGTGAACAACTTACCAATAATCAATTATTAGTCATTAAAGGGATATAAAACTGGGAGCAGGGCAAAACTTTTCTTAGGGGTTATAAATTTGGATGTTATGTGGAAATGAAGACCAGAGAAGAAAGAACAAAAAATTAGAAAATTTTAGAAAATACTTAAAGACACAAAAATGATGAGGAATATACATCCTTGTCAAAATCATACTTTCCCCTGTTGAGGAGTTGGGGATGCTGATGACCTTCTGAAACCCATACTCCCCACCACCTTCTTAATGAATATTGATGCCTTTGACCCTAAGACCTAGAGGGGCACAGAAAGGTGAGCCTAACATTGGACAAAAGGTGAGGATGTTAAGAGAATGTGTGCATGAGTGTGTATGTGCCTCTGTAAAAATTTTAAACCTTGTTATAAATGAAGTTTTGTTTTCTAGATAATTTAGACTCTGAGGTTTAATGTCATTATGACTAGACAAATAATAACTGTTCAGCTAGACTATTAAGACTTTAACTGAACCTAAAATAAATTTTTGGCTTTGCACAAAATGCATGTTCTTCCAAGACCAGTTAACTTGCATTGGGGTTAATGAAACACCTCTGTCTTTCTGCCTCTCCTCATCTACCTCAATTCTTAAATATTTATATATATATATATAATAAAGGCCCTTTTTTGTGTCTCTGGTGTGTTTGTGTCTTCTGTTATGGTGAGAAATCCAGAATGATTAAAATGCTTTAAAATTCAAATAGCCTCAGTTCATTTGACTGCAAGTTAGAAACTTAACTGCTAAATAAGGAAAGCTCAAAGCCTGTGCTTGTTCTGAGCTATGTATTGCCTACACTCCTGCAATAGGAAATGGGCCATATGGTTCTGTGCTCAGTATTTCTGAAGGGTACCTCTAAAAGGCTAAGTGAGGGTTGACACCTTAAATTTCATTACATTGTATAGGATTGTGCCATCTAGGACACAAGCTGTGTTCTTAAATTAAAAACACAAAAGACAATATATTTCTCTTAATTTCTTTCAAAATAAGCTAACAAAGTAATTTACTTTAGTGGGCATTCTCATTGTTCAAGTCAAATAGCCACTCATATTAATTGGGATGTTTCATCATCTGAGCCTACTGACCTATTCTTTGATTCTTGCATTGTTTCATTTCAAATAACTGGATAAAGTTGTTAGCAAATTTTCTCTGAATTATACCTGCTTAGAATATATTTGCCTGGATATTTTTTCTTTAATAAAATCTATAAAATGCTTGAAATGTATGGAATTAATTTGTTCTGTAAAACCTCAGAGGGAGAATTTAATTGCAGATGAAATAATGAGAAATATTTATCAGTGCAGAAGGACTTGCATGTTTAAATTTCATGTTACAAAACCAAAACCACACTGGTCTTCCACTTGCCTTTGATAACAACTCAGTCTTGTGTATCAAAAGATTAGGGCACTCTGAGAAAATAAATGGGGAAATGTTTTTTGCATTAGGGTAGCTGTTTCAGGATAATATCTATTTTGCGATCTTTTTGTGCTGATTTTTGAGAACTCTACAGCGGAAGTAAAATTTTGAGTAGGTTAACCTTCACTCGCATACGAAGTGTGGAACCTCTCCTAGAGTAACCTTGTGCAGTACGCCAGCTTTCTGCACACTAATGTGTTACACCGCAACTCCATGCTGAACTGCAGGGTTAGGCTTTAAAAATTTTTTTCAAATATTTTTGCCATTGCATAAGTCATACAAAAACCCAGGTTGCGGTGCCCCAATTGCAGTTGTGCCCTGCGGCAGTCTGGCAGTTCAAAAAACTGTTTAAAATGGGCTGCAGTGGCCCAGAGCACATTTCTACTTCCTCCTTGATAAAAGCCTTCATCATCGTCCAAGTCAGCTGATCTGCTGACTCATCTTTTCACTCTAATTTAAAAAAAAATTTTTTTTGTAAGATAATCCTTCGGCATAAAAGTGCTTCAGACCACAACTTACCTTAAGCTACTTTCAAATTCTGGGTGCCAGCCACCTAAAAACAAAACCCAGATAACTGCTTGATTGTAACAATAACACATCACCGAAAGAGGAGAACTTACCCATACTTCTACACAAAAGCTTTTTTTAATCCAAGTACTGTAAATATTCTTGAAAAATTTTCTATGTACAGCAAAAACATAGGAGAAACACAAACAGCATGAAAAAGCCATTTTGGAAAGTGTCATGCACAGCAACGATGCCTAGTCTATCTGGTTTTGAAAAGTTAACTGGTATGTGCCAAGATTCAGCGAGAAGCTACACAATATAAAATATCTCAAATCACATGTTTAGTTACTACATATTTGAAGTTTATATCTCATCACTCGACAACACTGACTGGATGCACTTTTCTAGTTCACCCCATATTAACCTTGTATCTACATCTTGTGAGAAGATGCAGTATGTCCCACGTCATTCCTGGCACTGGTAGTCATATACTTTGAATTCCACTCCAACAAGAACAGATTTATGGATATTACTACCTGCACTGCTGAAGTGCTGAGCAAACAGCCAGTAACCACACTATCTTGCTGAAACTTGTGTTCTTCCAGTGACCTGAAAGCACAGCTAATTATGAACAGCAGTGAACCAGTACACTTTGTGACATACAGCAACAGAAATAACGATCAAGTGTCCGGTGGCAGATTAACTAATGTGTTAAAATAAAAGTTGACTACACAAATCATTATTCAAAGTTTTTTTGAAGAATAACGCTCCCCACTCCCACATGGAAATAAACCAATTAGACCACATTCATATATTAATTTTTATTTTCCCATAACAATATTCACAGGGTCTGCTTTTTGTCTTACTCAAACTAATTTATTTTTTTTCCCCCCAAACTAAAACAAGAACTGACATTTCAGGACATGAGAAGAAGTTCTGTAAACATAAAACATCCAAGGAATAGCTGAAACCCCGGGCCTTTAGCAATTAAAAACACAGTTATATCCCCTTTAACGCAGGGTGTTTACTCATGTATCACACCATTAACCAAACTATTCTTTTCATATATTAAAAAGATGCAGCTTTAACCAAAAGTCACAAGACATTTCTTCACCCACTGCGTTAGCATGTGTTTTACTATATTCTATTCAGTCACTTATTTTAAAAACTATATACAGCTATGTTTAAACACATGTATTTGT
>JANZLP010000008.1:12563514-12575076 GCA_026930925.1 Chelictinia riocourii | reverse complement strand
TGTTGCGCCTGTGCGTAGGCCACCGCTGGCGGGTGAGGACAAGCCGTGGCTTCTGGGAATGGCGCCTTCCTGGGGGGGCCTGATTCTGATTAGTAATGAGGATACCGTTCTGTGCATTCCTTTTTCCAGCTCTGCAACAAATGTAATTTAATAAGCATTAAATCAAATGTGTAAAATAATGCCTTTAGTAGGGACCCCTGACCCCAGCTGTTTCAGTTAAGAGATTCTTCTGGTTTTAGTGACCTAAATAACAACAATAATAGTTATTTCAAGACCTCTGTATTTTCTGTTGTGTAAGACATTCACTTCTCTTCAGAAGTACTGAAATTATGGCACATTAACATTTGCCCAGCAATGCAGCCAGAACTCTCCACAAAGAAAAATCATATTCCCCAAACTTCCAAAGCTGAAAGAGTTATGCTATTTATAAGGAAACATTAATAGCCTTTTTTAACCATCATCTTAAACATTGGATTGTCTAAGTTATCAGGAATTTTGACATGATTTTGAGAAGAGGGGACATAAATTGTAAAAATAGACTGTTTCCTTCTCCTTCATCTTTATTTTCTACTGCAGTGATTTCACGAGATATTTTTTTTTTTCCAAATGCTCATTCACTTATTTTTTGGATGTGTCTTAAATGTTTACACAAGTGCACAAACTCTCCTGCTACAGTGTAAAAGCAATTAGAGCAGTAAAGATAAGCTGTAACTGACTTGGTGGCTTCATGCGCACCAATCAAAATAAAACACTGGAAGGAAATTAGTAGTACACAGAAACAAGTACTGTTCCACATAAATCAAAATGAGGGATTCTATTTTACAACCCTTACTTATGTTGACTGCTATTTTATGGTTAGCTTGATTTTAGATTGCATGTACTGTTCAGCCTTAGTTAAGATTGTAAAATAAGGTCCTATATATAGATTATCACTGTGCCAACATGTGCAGTGCTGCCTAGATGCCAAATAGAATTGATACTTAATTAAATAAGCAATCACTCAACGGCTGATTGAATACAAAAAACCCTTCCTAAAACTCAAGAAATTCAACAAAACCTAAAAAAAATCCCCCAAAACAACAAAAAAATCAACCCCATCCAACCTTAAAAACAGAAACTAAAATACAAAATAGAGCCACTGGAAATGCACCTCAGATGTGAGAGGAAAGCTTAAAAATATAGTTATAGCTAATTGAATATATACACATAAATATCTGGAACAGAATTTGAAAAAGTTGGAAGTTTCCCAGAAAGGATCTCGTTAAAATGGCACTCAGCACAACGTGCATTAGGACTGTTCCTATATATAAAATAAGATCATTGAAATTTCTACTGATTTTAAAGGGAAGGATCATATGTGTGCATCATTTTGTGTATTTCACTCCATCCCTGTACCTAGGGCTATTTCTCTATGCAGTTATTTTAAATAAAAAACACTATATGCTGTCACTTTTTCCTATGTATTTTCAGTTTGTGTTCTCTGTTTATGCAAAGTCTGGCTATTACTTTGTTTACTAACAGAGAAGGAAATTGTTTTCTCATTTGTTTTTTTAAATGAAGTTTGCATAATGTCCAGCTGCCTAGTAAAAAGAAAAAGAAAAAAATTGCCAAATGCAAACCTGCATAATCCTCAAAGATTATGGTATGTGCACATGCAAATATGTATTTATAGAAGGCACAACATGTGGCTGAAACTTTTGCATGACACTTGCATGTAAGCTGGAGGAATGACACTTAATATTCAGTAGTTTTACACACCTATAATTAATGTTAGGAAATGTAGTTTCTATTACTTCAAGACTAGCAAGCCAATAGTTGTGGTTTATCATTCAGCTAAGAAAACAATGGTCCCTTCTGAATAGGAAAATTAAAGTTATAAAACCACCACAACAACTTTCTGTGCTTCTAAGTCTGCTGCTTTTTTTTCGTGGGTCTTTTCAAATGCATCATAAGTTTACCTTTTCAAAGGTACTAGGTGTCTAACAAATCATTGAAATCAGAAATTTCTGCTGATGTGTCTGGCAGGAATTCTGTATTGTGATGGAACTAATTGAGACTGAAGCCTGCAGCTGAACTGAACCAAACTGGACTTTCAGCAAGTGTGTGCTTGACATCGATACGTATTATACTGACATCAAAAGGCTACTGAAAGCCAAAGTATCTCCAAACATGACAAGAATGCATGACATACATAAAAATATGTATAAAATAAATAAAAGAATTTTGTTACCAACAAGCAAATTTGTAAAGAAATGCATGACTTTGCTACATTTCCCTGTGAAAAATTAAAGTCCGTTAGCTCACGGCCAAGTAATCAACATTTTTTGTTCTCTGGTCAGCCCTTTGATACCATCAGATTTGGAGACTAGGGAGGACAATGGTTGCTGGCTGATGGAAAACACGTCCCTTAGAAACAGGTATACACAACACATCCTGCACAAAAAGCCCTAGAGAAAATACAATGATCTAAACAAGATCTTTGAGTTTGTACAAAATGTGTGTGCCACCTTTGCTTTTTGAGGGAAGAAAGGAAGGAGTAGGTAATAGCACTGTAAGGAGTGCTCAATTTCTTCCATAAAAGTGCTGGGTGTTTTAAATCTATGAGATACAACTGGAGATGAAAAAGGATTTGTGTCTTCATTTCCTCCTTTTCTTTCCTTTTGGGGCCATAGTTTGCTTGTTTTGGAGGAAGTCTGTTGTTTTAGAAATTATCCTGGGAAGCAAGGCTAATTTTCTCAGTTTCTATAGAGCTGGTAGGCAGATAACAATGCTAAAACAGCAATAAAATGAATAAATAAATAAATAAATAAATAAACAAACCACAAATTAGAGTTTGGATTTATCTGGTAGGCTTGACATTTTGTGTGGACTATGGAGTAAACTGATAGGACTGCAGATGAAATAGGCAGAGCAGAATGCTCTTTGTGAATTGGTTTAGGAAAAAACACGTGCCATATGTTTTTTTTTCTGAGGAAAAAAAATAAAATATTTCATACATCTCTCAAATTAATGTGTCATGTTTGAATAAGCTAGACCCCTCCATTGTCTGGGAACAATGCCACAGAGTACCAACAGCTGACTTCTATGGTGAAGGAACATATTGTCTAGTCTGACAAAATGACTGTTCAGCTGGTGAAGTAAAATGAAGAAATCCTGCATGGTCAGGAAGCATATCCTTGCTTATATCTTCCAGATATCTTACTTCCCTTTTAACTAATATTAGTTTATAAGAATTCAAAATATTCATCATTTAGCTTTACACTTCTATGCCAGCTTACATCAGAATCTCTGGAAAGTAGAGTACCTTATGGAGTTCCAATCTGAGTAAACCCGACACAGAAAACTGAAAAGATCCTAATGTAAAAAATATTACGCTATTGTTCTGGTTTGATTATAAAAACTACCTAACCAAAGTCATGCTCAAATAGCTAATGTTGACAAACACTACTTTATTTCCCAGCAAGACAGAACCTCTGGAGTTCCTAGATACAGCTAAGAAAGATTAAGCTACTGTGTCTCGACATCTTATTGCTCATGTTTAGCCTGCTGCTTGATTTGGGTATTTTAGGTTAATATACTTCTTTTATAATTGAGGCTGACTCAAAATTTCTTCATTGTCAATTATGACTTTACAGTAGATGTCTTAATACTTGGTAACAAAACTGCTCTCTGTCACGTACCCTTACTTTCAAACTAACTGTGCAAGAGTGAGACAGAAAAGGATCTTCATTTCCAGGCACCAGTCCTCTACCTGGGAAATTCCTTCAACAGGATGTTACCGAGGTGGGAAACAAACAACTGTTCCAGTGTTAGTGATAAATGCACTAACTCTTATGTAAACTGAGGAAAGCATGAAGAGAATCTAGTCACACAGGAACAAATAAGAAACAAAACATTTTAGCCTCCCTCGACTATTTCTCTAAGTTGAAAACTTCCAGTTTGACATGGAAAGCCTGCTAAGTCTGAGACTAATTTGGATGTTTATTTTTCCCTTTTATAATTGAATAATGTTTAGTTCTAGGAGACCTTTTCTTTCTAATTTAAACATTACATTCTCCATGAATAAATATTTATTCATTGCATATGGTCTTTTCATTACATGCAGACTGTTTAGTTTTTAGACTGAAAAAGGTCAGTTCATCAAAGGATACAGGTACCATAATGAAACAAAAGCAATCATTTGTATAATTGTAATGGCGGCAAGCAGTCCAGGCTAACAGTATGACTAATGACTGATTTAATTTCTTTCAAAATCTGCAGTAAGGAAAATGTGAAAACATCAAACATTTCTCATAGCAATCTGTTTAAACTATGTATGCTTTAGTGCCTGGAACACAGACTGAAGCCTCATTTATTCACAAAACTGGGCAAAACCTCTGAGTCTACATGTATAGTTGTATACTAAATAGTGCTTTGGAACATTTTGGGACACAGGAATGGGATTTGACATTACGTTAAAGTGTTTGAACTGTTCCTTACATGCTTTTAGGCTACGTTGATCATGATTCCAGTCCTTTTTCCAGTCTGATACTGCCACAAGTTGTCATTCTGCAAACACATGGATATTGCCTGCACATCTTGGATTACAGGGCATAATAACTCTAAGAGACACAATCAAATTAACAGAAGAATCATTCTCCCTAATGAAAAGTATGCTTTTATTAAAGGCAGACCTACATGTGGTTTCACATCTAATTTTTATTACTAGCACTAATTTAGATGACTATTTATTAATAAGCTGAACTGCAACTCGCACCAAAACAACATTTTTTTTTTTTTTTTTCTCAAATGGTTTACTCCAGCTACTGAGAGACACAGATACTGGAGAGAAAAGGACTCTAAAAAAGCAAGTGATAATTATGAATTATGCCATTTTTCTATTACAGTCTAAGACTATACCCATATCATTTTTATGTTATGTAAACCCAGATGCTTGTCAAAAAAAGGACAAAGTTGTTGGTACAATGTAACTGAAGACTGTAATGCAATACTTCTCTACAAGGTTTGAATAAGTTTGCAAAATTTTGAAAAGAAATTTTCAAATGGATAGATTTGCAGATGTCATTTTTTATATTTTATAGTAGTACTCATTCAGAAAAAAAGAACGTTAAAACATTTCAATTTTTTCCCTTCTTTTTTTTAAATTTCCTTTCCTTTTAAATTTGCTTTTTAAAGAAACAAATGAAGAAAATATATGGAGGCAAGGTGCTTATTTTCTTGTCAAAAAATTCAGAGAATCAAAAGCAAGATGCATTGCAGATACAGCCTGAGATTCATGTGTTAGAAACACATTACAATAAGTGGCTGTACAAACAGTGCCCATCATGCAGAGCATCTTTTACAAATGATCTGAAAGTCAGAATGCTAATGCACAGTTCCATCAACGATACCCATAACCATATCAGACCAAAGATTTTACATAAAAGTCAAATCCTGCTCAATGATGAGATGTCTATTTGTTGCAACTTGGGGAAATTAAGGAAATTTAAGCAAAAGAAATGAATTCTAACAGCATATTACAGATGTTTGTATTATAACTTCTGTGGAATTAGAAGGTAGCGGTCAGTCAATGCAAATGAATTGTATAGTATATAAAGGCTGTTCTATCAGATTTCCCTGCTTTCTCTACAAAACCCAAACACTGTATAGCAATAGATGTGGAGAACTAATATGTTATATCATTGCGGGTTTTTTAAAAGTCAATTATCTTTATGACAAAACATAGATATTCAAATGAGATTTTTTCCTTTTGCGGATATATTATGTTTCCAAAAAAAAGTGCCATCATTTGACAATTATGATCTTGTAGCTGCAATCATCTAGGAAGAGAAATATTGGGGTATCTTCTGTGGGGGAAAAAGCCCCACACTTTCAAATCTGACTGCCTCTGTTAGTGGACTTCTAAGTGACATTGTTTTATGGTCCACTGCAAATTTTTCACCCTCACCTTTTGCTAACCCTCATTATTCCACAAGAATTAGTTACGTCTCTCTCTCTCTTTCTCTCTCCCCTGCAGTGTGTAGTTTCATAAGACAATGGCTTTTCTTTCAAAGCGAGTTTGGAGGAGCCATGCCATTTGCTCCCTTTGATCATAGTTCACCTGCACAACAGCTTGAGCAGCAGCTGTGAACTGGCTCACTGAAATTACCTGCACTGGGAATAAGACACCGTTTTGACCCCTACAATTTCACTCAGCTATATTTGTGGAGACGCACAAACAGGGACAAAATGGGGAACTCATATACTGTCTTTCCTGAAAAAAAGGGATCATGAAATTACATCTTTTACCCACTGGCTTTATCTTTTACTTCTCTCCTTGCTAACCTGTCAGTTGACTTCAAATGCTAACTACCCTTTTCTGTCAAACTGATCAGTTAACACAATGAACTGAATCTCAGGGCAACTGTTCCCAGTGTTTATGTAGTATTAGGTTTGGCTCTTCCTTTTCAGACCTGAAGAACATTTGAGAAAACATGCCTGCTTCCTTTTTTTCCCAAGTGTATCTGTGGAACTAATAAAAGATACTGGCTCCCTTCCAGTTTCAGCAGCATGATGGTTTGTTTTTTTTTTAATATTATGATTACAGAAATAAGAATGAAAGTACTCAAGGGAGAGTCTGCTGCTAGCTAATTTAAAATCAAACTCATGAGTAGCATCGTTTTCGATATAAAGGGTCTGCTGTTTTATAGCATCATTGGCTCCCTTTTTGTGGTATCCAGAACTTTTAAAGTACAGTTAAAGTGAAGTGGAAGTTAGGAGAAAGGTTTTGACACTCTAGGCAAAGCAGAAAGGAAATGCCACTTAACAAGGTATTGATAAAATTATTTTTGTTTTAGGAAGGTTAAGTCTCTCGCAGGATCAAATCCTGTCACTTGCTTTTAAATCTTTCCATGCCTTATATTCCCATTCACAAAAAGATGGCTCATGGTCTTCCAGCTGGCTAAATCCAAATAATTTCCTCCTCCTGCAGTCCTAACTAGCGAGCCAGTTTACTGCAGTGGTTCTTAGTAGACGTTAGCCTAAGCTTGCACTTTGTTCTTTTGTGAAGAGAGGTGTGTGGCATGGAATGTGATCTCTGAACAACTTTCCCACTAGAGCAGAGAGGTTTCTTTCCCTCCCAAGGTGCAGAGCAGCAATGCCTGCCAGCTTTTCTTCCCCCTAAAGTGAGTTAATTCCTCTTGGCTTGTCAGTTTGAACAACTGCAGCCTTTAGGCTACCTTTCAGCTTTCTCAGGCAGTGCCCTTGCTCTTTTCATAGCCTTGTGCATTTGAACAGCTTTCCCTCAAGTCACTCGCTATCTTTATGCAGATGGCTATTAACCTTTTTTCTCAGTTTTACCTTCACTGAGATCAGACCAATATCTGTGCACCACAGGTGAATATATGTATACACAAATAAACAGCAAATAGACTGATAAGCAACCACGGAAGTCAGCCATGTGGTAAAGAAATTTAATATTTGATATCCAGCAAGTTACTTAAGCACATGGATGTGATGGTGACTGGCAGGCACATTTTGACTTTCCATCCTTCTCCAATAGCTGGCTCCAAGCAGCCTGCCCTATGACAAGTGGTGTGGCTAGGCTGCGGGTCCTCCTGGGCGGTTCGCTCATCTCTGTCCTGGCTCCTGTGAAAATACCATAAAGTGAGGCTTCCTGGCCGCTGGGAGATTGTGACAAAGGCAGTTTCATTAGACTGTTTCTTATGGCAAGATTCTGAAAAGTTCTTTTAAAAAAAAAAAAAGGTACGGGTAGATCAAACTGTCTTATGTCATTTAAAAGATATAGAGACCAGTCTACTTTCACTGGTATTTAAATTAAATAAGAGAATGGCTTTGCTGAATCGTTGCTTCCTAGAAACCTTAGGTAGTTAATGTGGTTGTATTTATTAAGAAAGGCTATTAATGAGAGAGGGCCTCGATATAGGCTCAGTCATGCAGGCTGAAACTCATTTCGGGGCATAGGTTCACACAGAGGTCACAAGCCAAAGCTTTTTCAACAGTGGCTCAGATTCTTTTTTCCATTTAGATTGTTGCAAAAACTTGGTGGAGTTAGAGCAGCTGAGGTGGCTCATTACCTTGCACTGTTTTGAAAACAAAAGCACTGAATGTTTGAGCCAAACCACCTTTTGACATGGGTGGGCTTTACATGGAGTCCTATCAGGTAGCAACCCAAGTTCAGTAAGGCCTTCAGTACGTGTCATGTGCCTGAAGTCTCTGCTGGTTTGGACCCTCTTGAATTTTGGCTACCCCACAGGAGACAGCACAGGGATAGGTTGAAGTACAGCTGGTTTTACTTACCTGAGGGGAGAATGAGTTCTGAGCATTTGGAGAAACTCTGCTTTAAAAATACCTGCCGTTGACTTGCCTTGGGTGATGATTTCCTGTTTGTGAACCATCACTGAGCAGCTCAAAGAACTTCTCTCCTTCACACTGTACTTAAATCTTGTTTAAATTGTGGTATATTGTACAGAGAGCATGGGGAACAAACCAATACTTCTGCACATTCATTGTGTTTCTGCTCCTGCCTTCAGCATACATTTTAACACTGTTCTTAGTGAATCAGGATGACAATGTATGAGGACCACTTGCTTTGGGAGGATAGCAGCCATTGCTCAGACAGTATTATTTTTTGGATCATTGTGCACACTTACTAGACTTGGGCTTTCCTTATTGGCTTGAACCATTGTCTACATTTTTTTTTAAATAATAGCCTGGGTGCCATAGCTCTGAACCAGATAAATTGTTTTCATAGTGTGATCCTGAAAGAGGTATAGCAACAAAAGCATCCAGCCCATGCTTGCATGTGAGATTAAAATACTGTATTCATAGCTCTAGAAAAGAATTGTGATACTCCTTCAGCTATAATTTCAAATGCATTTGGAATAAAGAAATAAAATCATAGAAGAGACACAGTGTCAGAAGAATCAGCCTGCAATACATAAACATGCATCACCATCCTTCTTGCTCTTGAGATGCAGTTAATACAAAATGCAGAAAGCCTAAAGGAAGAAGAAAGGCTACTGAACAACAAAAAATCATGAGTGAAAACTCACATAACTGTTCTTGACAACTGCAATTACCTTTGGCCTGCAGCTGGTCATGAGACTGGCAGATACCAGCCGGGCAATGTGTGCCGAGACACTCAGAGCAGCCGGACAGAAGGGCTCTGGAGCACCTCAGAAGCATATCTGACAGCCCTGTTCTTCTGTGCCTGCTCAGTGAGAAACACATTAACATATGTAAATGGGATGGAAATCCTTATAAAAGTGAGCTGAGCTGAGGTAGCCTGACAACTGGAACACTCAACTTTTCAGTAAGTGGGAAACGTTCTTTAGGTAGAGATAAGAGAGAGTTGTGTAGAGAAGAGGAATAGCAGTCATGGAAATGTGGGAAGGGTGTGCCACCACTTCCAGTTAGTCCTGTCACCTGTATATTAAAGGTCTGAACACGTGTCCTTGCTCTGTATTTACAAATCTGGAACAGGCAAACTCACAGTATTTTTAGAGCAGCACTGATCCAACAACGCCGCGCTGTGCCGTGTAGTTGTATGCTGTAACGCTGAGTAGGACAGGCATCCCTCTGAAGTCGTGTCTTGAGTAGAAGTGAATTAAAACATATATTTAAGTGATATCTGGCTAGATTCCCTTAACAACCTATAGGCATCCACAAGGATTTTACACATGGCTGATTAAAAAAAAAGGCTTTGTTTTCTATTGGGAAGAGGCAATACTGAAGGTAGAATGCAGTATCCGCTTCACGGCAAACAATGACACTCCATAGGCAGTTCACTGAAAAAAACACGTAGTATTATTTATCATTAATTTTTTTTAATATCCATGATTTAGTATGTTCATTTGAAAATTTTCATTGAGGTCTTCTAACCAAGTAGGTCCCAGTACTTCTTTTAAAAACAACAGAAGCATTTATTATTTTTTCACTAATTCTGTCTTGCCTATAAGAAACCAAAGTATGCTTAAACATTAATAAACTGACTTACTTTAATTTAAGTGAAAACACTACCTGTAGAGTTACGTAGAATGTATTTATCTTTTATTATTTATGCATTTCTCATTCACTTTCTCATAATTCAACCTTTTTCTTTACTGGGCTTTATGGTTTTCTGATAACAATTCTGTAGAAGTCTGTAGCAAGCCTTATACATAAATGCCTGAATAGTTTTAGGACTTCTGTATCAACACTTTCTGCTATTTCATCCATTAGCTCACTGCATATTTTTACAGCTGTACTTTATTAGTATTGCATATTAAAATGCTAATCACACTGCCGGGCATTATTATTCCTCTGTTACTCTATTAGGTTAATCCCAAAAGACAACTATCACAAAATCAGGGGTACATTATATATGTATGCACAGAGACAAAAAAAAAAAGCTAAATCTCTAATTTTGTTTTCCTCACTATATCATTTTATTTCAATCTTCCTTCAAGATAATAAGATACACTCACAACAAAATTCTTGGGAATATAGCTGTGTGCCTCCCAGTACTGTTGTCATAACTTACACAATTTTAATTTTTTTTTTTAATATTTACCTCTAAGGCCTAATTTCAACTTTAAAAAAAAAAAGGAAGAGAAACAGTTGTGGATTTGGTTGGGTTTTTTTTAACCTGGTATATTCTGTAAAGATGTTAAGCATTCCTTGGGGATGTGGAATAGGTGGGGCTATAGGTGGAACAGGTGGACTTTAGGGATGACTCCTATAGTATTTATTAGCAATACTGAATTTCTTTTCCAAATTTTAAACGGAATGTCCATCTACTTCCTTATAACACCAATATGAAATGGATTAGACTGTTTTCAGAAGTGGGTAAATCACCTGAAAGGGGAGGACAAGCCAGTCCCAGAAGGGGACCCAACCACCCCAGAAGTGTGATGGCAAACCAAAGGGACTCCAAAAGGGCGTCCAAGCAGGAGCAGTAAGGGTCTCGCTTCCAAGCGAGGTGCCCCCGAGAGAGTCCAGGATCTTGTAGATAGTTTATGTGGAGAATTCAGCCTGTTTAGAAGAGGGAAAGTACGTGCAGCATGGGAAGTTCTGGGAGAGAGGGGCTCCATTTGGGGTAAAACTCCCTTTTATATATTAGAGACATAGGAGGGCACAGGATACCACCACTCTGAGCAGCTGATAGATGCTGGTAATTTATTTTTCACCTGTAACAGCGAACAGATGATGATGTTTTTTTTCTGTTCTTTCAGACCAATTTTATTTTCCCAGACTGTTTTACACTTTTTTAGCTGATAAGCTGCCGTTACATTTTCCTGGGTTTGCACTTATTGATAGCCTCTCAGGATGTCTCCTGTTTCTAGACACCCTGGCTGTACTTCACAGAGGCCCACTGCACTTCTCAAGGGTGCTCCTGGTTCCCAGGCTCACAGCTCCCCGGCGGGAAGGCAATTTCTCTGTCAGTACTCTTCAACAGACATTTTCCTTCCCTCAGTAATTTACCCTTTGAACCAGGTTGCCTTTTGACGTTCAGATTTTGGAGCTGGCCTGTGCCGAGGCTGAGGCCGAGAGCCACGAGCTCTCCCTTCTCAGCCAAGCCCA
>JANZLP010000008.1:12501647-12511731 GCA_026930925.1 Chelictinia riocourii | reverse complement strand
GGCTGAAACACACCTCAGAGCATGCCTAAGGCTGTGATTCCCAGATAAATTCACACTGCTTGCCTCCTCTCCTCTCTCTTATGCTGGTGTTGGTGCTCATCTGATCCACAGCGTACCAGTTCATGGACTTAAACAAGCAGAAAAAAATGTTTTCTTGAACTGTATCACCCCAGGTTGAGACATGCACCAGTGGTAGCACAAGGGAGGGAAAGAGGAACAGGCAGGGAGGGGTGAAGGGTGAAGAGTTGCTAAATTGTGATGAAACTGCAGCATAAGTGAAAGTTAAGACAAAACATTGGTAGAAATATATTTTATACTTGCAATTACAGAATCACAGAATGGTTGAGGTTGGAGGGGACCTCTGGAGGTCATCTGGTCCAACCCCTCTGCTCAAGCAGGGACACCTAGAGCCAGTTGCCCAGGAACACTTCCAGAAGGCTTCTGAATATTTCCAAGGAAGCTTTTCTTCTGTAATTATGTCAAGAATAAAATTGTTATTTTCATATTAAGCTTTCTAGGGGAAAAGTGAACTTATGTGAAGCTGACAGATAGATGGTATGTTGCTTCCCTGAAAGGAATGAGTATGACCAAATGGTCTTAAGAGAAATGCTTTGAATGCCTGCAAAAACAGTGCAGATTTGGGACTCACAGAAGTTTGGTTTCCTCTCACATGGAAAAGTACTGAGTACTCCAATTTCAGTTCAGGAAAACTGTTTCCAGACATCTAGTTTTTAATCCAACATCGATGCTCAGGAACCCTAAACCAAGTCCTTCTCTACCACCAGCAATTGTCCCTGTAGGTACAATTAGCCCTGCTGCTGGCTGAGCAGAAATCAAGCCCAAAGGGCTGACCTTGCAAAATGACATCCTTCCTAGTAGGTGGGGTCAGTGCTGGTGTTGGCATCCACAGATGCTGATGAAGTGAGCCTCCTCTACAGAGAATGGGAGTGCATCAGGGAGGGTTTTTTTAAACTGCCTTTAAAGATTCTGTGCCATCCAGAGAGAGACAGGCAAAATGGATTGCCTGATTCCAGCCTGAAAGGGGAAGACTTGACAGTTTTTTAACAAAGTGATGGCAGACCAAGTCATAGAATATAAACTGTTTAAGTTGGTTGTATTGAACAGTGGTCCATCATACCTGAAATGCCTTGGCTGAAATTCAGAGATCTCAAAAAATTAATAATTTGAATCATGTAAATCATCTTTTAAACTAGATTACTTTTTAGAAAGTGACTAAAAGGGTTGAGGATTAAAATGCATTAGTAAACCTAATTGCTGCGGATCAGGTCTGCAAGGCTTTTGACAATGATATGAAGAAAGAAGCTTGAACTTAAGCCTTGAAAAGTCAACAGTTAAGTCTTTTTTGTATGTGAAAAATAGAGTCCTTCACTGAGTAAAGAGGGTTGGGGTAGGGCAGTGACTATGGCCAGACCATACCACGTGCCAGGATGAGGGCCCTCCTGGCAGGCATAATGCAGCACCTCTTGGCAGGAGGCAAACAGAGAGACTGAGCACGTGACACCAGATAAGCCCATATTGTCACAGTGGCATAGTTGGCGAAGACTTGTGCCCTGTTTGCCAGAAGATACTGATTCATGTTCCTGAGTGCCATTAACTTGTACGGCCAATTTATTCTAGCCTCTCAATGTCTGTTTTCCCCATCTGCTGAGAATCAGTTAATTAAGAAGTAAACTATAGTTTGTTCCATGCTTTAAAAAGCTAATAGATAGATAAATGTCAGATAATAGTAGTAACTTCCTTTGAGATACTTTATAAAACTTTTCCTAAAATAACAACAGGTTCTGCCTAGCAAAGGACAAATATGCCCTGTCAGCAAAAACTTCAGGTTTCTCTCAGCAGAAAAAGGCCCAGGAGGCAAAATGTGCATTTTGGAAAGGGCCCAAATATTGGAAATTTCTCCCTATCAGGAAGCTAAGAATGCCCAAACCAGTTGTTTCTTGCCTTAGAAGTGCAAGGTGCATGGTTTCATTTAATTTCAGACATTAAGGTTGCCTACAGCTTGCTCCCTCTTCTCCCTCTTCCCATTGCAGCAGTTTTCCAAGGGGTGGATGCTGGGCACTGCGGTCCAGCTGTACCTGACTCTATACTGGTTCCAGTGCTCCCTTTTGGGCTATGGCTTTTCCTTTAAACCATTCATTTTCATTTCCAAGGCATATATGTTTTTACCAAGGCCAGAGTAAGTAGATCCCAAGGCAACCAAGCAGTCTCATGGTTCTTTGGGCAAAATTCTCCTCAATTAGAGTTGTTCTCCTGAGAGAAAATCAAAAGAACCAGTCCTCAGGTGTCGTTATTGACATTTTCTTCTCTCTAGGTACCAACTTGAAGTAGTTTAACCACAGAATAGCTATTTTTCAGGTAGTTCTTTTTTATCTGAATATTTTTCAAGTGCACTTCTACTTTGGTGATAAATATATCATCAGTGACACTTTCCTTGTCCTCACTTCCCTCCTTTGTGTACATCTGGCATGATAACTCTTTACTGAAGTGGTTAAAATATTGTTACAGCTCTTCACTACCACCTGCAGCACAGAGCTAATCTTTCTGAAAAGACTTTGTGTGTGATCAGAACTCTTTACTGAGGTCCAACCTGGTCAGTTGACCAGGTGAAGTCAATGAGGGTATCATTTATGCTGCTGAACTTTTTGCAGCAGAGATGATATCTTAAAAAAAACCAAACCCAAACAAATCCTTAAACTGGAGGCTGAGTTCTGAGATTGATCATTACTTGTAAACTTGACAAATTTCACCTGGAACTCACAGAAAATATGTCTGCTGCATATTTATGGACAATTTTTAGGACAAGATTTTAAAAAAAAGAATTTTCCACTCCTGTGGAAATCAGTTATGAAATTCTCCAGGACAGTGGCAGAGTTTTTAGAAACTGGAGTTTTAACTGGTTCAGCTATCAACCTTAATCCTCTTATGTTTGTGTTATCTACATGGCCGTACATTTTCATCTTTATCATATATTCATCAAGTTCAGATGCCGCTATTTTCCTGACAATGAGATGTTGCCCAGAAAAGAGCCTGGCAAACTGGCAGAAACTAGATCTATGTGTAGGTTCTTCAGGGTGTTTGGCATCATCATGTTCTCCAGTTGATGGGATTTTTTTAGATACGAAAAAAGCACATGTAATTGGTAACTGTACACCAAGAAATCCTTCAAAAGAAGAAAAAGCAGTATCTATGTCAAAGCCATAATCCTATAGCGGACCTGCATTTAACCTCAAGAACATTCAGAAAGCAAGAAGAAAAGGAGGGGGAGAGGAAAGAGAAAACATAATATTTCACGCAGCTAGTCATTGTTTATGTTTTTGTGTTCTTGCTTCCTAGCCTGAGGATTTCCCCAGTGATGATTCCCCTGCACCCCACAGACTGAAGAGCATTCCTGTTTTCAGCATTTGTGAAATTTTGCAAGCAAGTACTTGGAGTAGCAACAGCTTCCTATGTAGTTTCTTCCTGCAGACTTTTGCCTTTCTTTTCTAAATAAAGGCTTCACAACTTCTTTAGTATCTCAACTAGCATGTTTGATATCTTCACTCATTTTGGTAATTCCTCTTTAGATTCCTATCTTTATTCAGAATGCAGGTGGTTTAGGTTTTTTGAAGGGAAAAAAAAAAAAAAAAAAGAGACCAGTTCAGAGGCCTTTCCTTCCAGTGAAAGAAAGCCCTTGATTTCCCACTAAACCAGAGGAATCTGTAAATATTCTAGGCTAAATCAGAATTTTCATCTGTCATCCTCTGTCACTATTGGAATTGTCACTATTGGAATTGTTACTATTGTTGTTCTGTCACTCTTGAAATCACTATTGAAAAGTCTTACTTCCATAACCAACCTCTTTCACTGCACACACGCAAAATACCCTCACTTTTTTTCTTACATTGGATTGGATATTCTTAAATTGGATTATAGTTGCATAATGCATTGAAAACTTCTTGGAACCTCTATTTAAGCAGATGTTTTATCACTACCTTGCTGAAATGATGTGAGGTGTCCTTCTATGTTGGTATTTTACCTGCTGAGGCTCTGGTGAACCTTCCTACCAAATGTTTCCAAAAGCACCTTTGTGCTTTTAGAAGCAGTGTGGACACCTATCGAAAAGGTTTTGTAAATCCCAATAGCCCAGGTAGTGACTAAATTATAGAAAGGAACTTGGAGGATTATGCAATGATCTTTAAAAAGTCTGAGTAACTTCACTGTGAGCCCTAAGCATTAGAAAGGGTTTAATGCAAAATGATCTCCTGTGTCATAGATGAAACTATATTGATGAATATGCATCTCAGATGCATCTTAAATTTAGCTGTATCATCTCACCTGGGAGATTAGGCTGCAAAATGCACAGAAGACAAATGTAGCAGAATTAACAGCAACAACAAAATATCTTACACTATTTCCCCAAACACAGATGCTACAAATGACGCAGACGCTACTCCTGCACTTCTGCCCCAAGCTGCAGTTTTACCTTATTTAGCCAACATTTAGAGAAAGGTTCAGTTGGCAACAGCGTGGGACACATACTGATGTTCTGGATATATTGTCTTCCCTGCTGTATGCTATGTTTCCTAAATGCCAAAATGGAAAATTAACGTACAGAATGGCATACTAGCTGAATCTCTTTGTTTCTGTTCCTGTAATGATGGTCTAGATTGACTGGAGTTTAATAGATGCAGAGGTTCTCTTACATCCTCACATCCTCAAACTGAAGATGTGTCAGATCATGATTAGTAAATCTATTTGTGAAAAACAAATATAAAGAACCACTTTCATTCATTGAGTCATAGCACCATTCATATGAGATTATTTCTTATTTCTTGTAGACTTACATTTCTGAATTTCTGTGCAGGATCTCTCTGGTTAATTACAGGAACTCAACTTCACCTAAGTCCAAAGTAAAAAAATCCTCCAGAGAACAAGAGGAATTTTAACAACTGGCCTTAATTAAATGTTCACATCCCTTATCCACTTACAAACTCCTTTGCTAGAAAAACATAAAATATAAAGGATTTTTAAACTAAAAATGGAAAAAGCCTTAAAAAGTTACTAGAGTGTGAATTAGCAATCTTAGTGGAAATATCATAGATCCTAGTGATTACAGATGTTGTATATTACAATTTTGAAGCCACTGAACAAAACTAGACTTAGAAATTAATACTGCATATTAATGATGTAAGGAGTTCACATCATTCTTCTGACATCTCTACTGTTATTCTGAAAATAGAACAAACAAATCATAGTACATTAGTGTAAAGCCAAGAGGGTTTGTTGTTTTCTTGTTTCATGTTTAGCTAGTAAAACATTGAAAAATTAATACAATACCAGAAACTCTCTTGTCTACAGAATTTTATAAAAATTCTTATTATTGCAGAGTGATCTCATGAATTCATTTAGTAAGAAATTAAACCAGAAGATGATCTTCAGCAATGTACCTAATGCACACCGTCTCCTCATAAGCATTCAGATTACTATAAGAGATCAGAGGTAGTCTAAAGTAAGATCCTTGAAATGAGGAAAATGAGGATTCCATATCTTCAGCAGGAATTTTTATCATACAAATCCTTTCCTCTTGGGCCAGATTACTTGCTGAAGTAAGGATAGCCAAGGAGAGTTCAGGACATCTAGTAGAGATATAGGCAACTTTACTGTAAGGAGTCTCTCTAGCTATCTCTGAGGTATCTTTACAGAGACATCTACTAACTAAAGAGAGAAGAAGTGGGTCTTTATCTTGCTGTTAGTGTGTTTGCTAGTGGCATTTCTTACAGAGATGGCAAAATAAGATTAAATGCTAAAGGTCAAATTGGGATAAAAAGTTGGTTATTTAGTTAAGTTCTCATGTATTTTCCAAAAATATCTTCACATTTCTGAAGTATTGCTGAAAATCCTTTTTTTTTTTTCTGTGAGCAGATATAATTATGAAGCCATTCTTAGCACCAATTATTGATCTTTATTTCTGTAAGCATTTGGGGTTTTGTTTCTGTATTCTTGCCATAACCACTCACAAAAACTGAGAGGAAAGTCTGAGTCTTAGAAATATGTTTCAGCTTGTCTGTAGACTTGACCTATTTCTAGGAGTGAAGGTAACTTCATAAAGGGAACAGATATCTTTATTGGCTGAAGAGGAACAAAAAGGAGCAAGATTTCCGGCTTTCATGTCTTTCTTTAAGTGAGAAATAGAAGTGACTAACTTCAGATTAAGTACAAGTCGATGTACAAAAATTATTCTTAAATTATTTTATGTTAATTTTTTTCTATGAGAGAAAAGCCTTGCCTGTAAAACAGAAAGGTCTATTTCACAGGTCTAAGTGCTAAGTGATTAGCTTTTGTGGGTTAAACAGAAGAAAGAAGTCTTTTGCAGTCTGAAGTGGTTTGTATTTTTCAGCTTTGAAAAGAGTATACAATAGGCATATGCAGTGTATTAGGCGTTCCCTGGGCAGTGAAGTGTGGAAAAAAGAAACAAGGAGACTTCTGCTCTCCTGCTACCAATGTTATTATGTGACTAACTGGATTACGTAAGTGCAAGGGAGGAAGGGGAAGACCTGCTAGTGGGACCAGGGAGAAATCTTTGAATTCTTTAATGCATACCATATACACCAACCTTAAATAAAATTCTGTGATTACATGGAGTTTGTAACATAGATAATTCTCAAATGCTCATTTTGGTAGATTTGGGATATTCTGCATTCTTCAGGAACAGAATTTACTCTTCCCATTGATGTCAATTTTAAGCATAACTGTCTAGACTAATGTTATAGTGTGCATTTTCTGAGTGGCAAGTGATTGCCAGTGGCAAAGTAGCAAATGATTGTATAATACAATTCCAAAACAAAAATGTCAAATTCTACTGCTCATCTCTAAAAAATATGACAATATTTATGTCACTTGTAATACTGAAGAATTTTTTTTCCAAATAGAAATTTATTATTGAAAATGAAAGACACTGCAGCTATTTTCAATTATCTACGCCACTGTTAAATGAATTTCCAGCTCTTACCTTTCTGTTTTCAAAGGTCAGAATATGCCTCTTCTTTGCTATTCCAGTAGTGTTATGCAGTATGGTATTATTCAAGTAGCATTATGCTTGTTCACTCTTTGCTATAGTGGACAGGCATTTTTCATGGTACACATTAAACTGATTCTTCTCACAAAGGAGGCAAATATGGGACTCTGTAGGCATAAATACTATGAACTGCTGCATGCCAGGGTGCTTGTATCGATATATACTCCATCAATTGAATAGGTATAAAAAGAAAGGAGAGATAGTAACTATCTTGGTATAATTAAAACATTGGGATTTGGCAGATTCATCTATGATAACGTTATCCTTTTATTTGCTTTAATGGAGTTGGAGTAAAATGAGTGTATGTTGTACTGGACATTTAATTTTCATGCTGTTTTGAACTTCAGTATTTCCTAACTGCCTTCTTCCCAAGTTTTTGGGGATGTCAGCTCTAATACAGGGGAATCTGAAAAACTTGCTTTCATGTTCAATCTGCTAGATTCCTGAAAAAAGTTTGCTACTGTGGAGTCAGCAGAGATCTTCTGCACAGAAATGTGAGCTTTTTTTTAAAAAAAAAAAGGTCTTACCTAATTAAATTCTTAGTATGTATAACATTTTAAAAATATATAAAAATAAATATATTTAAGGTCTAAGTTTTATGAGTAACTTTATACTACCAGTAAAGCTGGTGGCTTTTCAAGCTAAAAAATGGTGGCTGAGCTAAACATTGGCATGAAACTTTTATATTGCATGGTCATTCGATCTTGAAGACAACATTTACATAAACTGTTAGTCACAATGCCCACAGAAACTCTACAGTTCTTTAAAATTTTTGAGAATTGTAGCCACAGGAGGGACGGAGTGTTTGGGGTGGGGAAATTCTTAAAGAAAAAAGAAACAGTTCCATAATTAGTTCTTTGCATACTGAAGATAAAAGCTTTGTGCCACTCTTAGATGATGAACATGCTGTCTGCATTTAGTCTTGTAGACATGTCTGTTCTCCTTATTTCATATTTTGTTTTCTTGCCTCTTTAAAACCTTTCAGTTATGGCTAGACTTTGTCACCCTTCAAGCTAAAGAATATTTTTCCTGATGAGTAATCCCATTTCATTAAAATTAAATATAGTGGAATTGCAGATGATATAATGGTATCAGAGACCATCTTATTGGTTCTACTTTTTTTTTTTTTTTCACTAAACTACACTAACAGAAAAGAAGTGGAAAAAAATGTGAATGACTAGGTGGAAAGGCTTACTGAGCCTTTCCCTAAGGGCTCAGCAAACTGAACCCCTCCATAAATTAGCATTGAACCCCTTCATAAATTATCTTCTGCTCCTATTACTTTCTGACTCTTGCCATTGCTACTCACTACTGCAGTAGTTTGTGATTTATGAGTTATGATTTATGATTCATGCTTTCATGATTTTATTTTGCAATCACTCATAAGTACAAACCACTTTACTTGACAAATTAGGCTATTTTATAACATTTTAAATCTGTTACCTTCAAAAGCAGAGAACATACAGGAAATGCAGAGACTTTTCTTGTTTCCAATAGCAAAAAATACTGCTTTTTGAGAGGTATGGAGGAATTTCTCTTTGGATTTTCTTGTCATCATGAAACTTGAACAAAATTCTGTTTTATACTATGTGTTGATTTCCCCAGTGATTCTGCCTTAATTATGCATGCAGTTATTAGATTCAAATTCCGTCCACCTGTGACAGTAGTTTCTTACCCTGCAAGCTGTAACCAGAAAAAAATTAACTTCATTGAAATTATTTACACTTAGGTGTTGTGCAATGTGAGTATAAGTCTTGTAATCTGGCTCACAAAAAGCATTTGCAATGGCACCAATTAAAACTTGTTTAACCTCTCTATGAACACCTGCAAAACAGGACCTTCATTTTTATATGTTTAGAAATAATCTTGATAAAATGGCAGAACTCCTTCTGAACAGACTTCAGGAAAAGTACTCTTTGCAACATGGAAAAATACAAACACAATAGAGGGGAAAAAGAAAGAGAGGGGAGAGAAGAGGGTAATTTGGTATTTTTCCAAAGCCATTGACCTTTTAACTACATTGCGAAATAGAAAGTACAATAAAAAAAATAAAATCACTCTCTAACCATAAATATAAACCTATCCTCTTTTCCTGATAACAAAAAACATATTATCTCTACCCCTTTATACTGCATTTTAGTTTATAAATGTCTGTTTTCCTTCCAATCTTCAAAGTGTTATAATCAACTATTATAAGTGCCTCGCCAAAAAGGAGAGGACAGTGAAAACCTACCACTACTATCCACAATGCGTAATTCTATTTTCCCATCATTACTAAAAACAATGCTGTTATTATCATTTACTCTGATTTACGCATCTGCAGCTTAAAGCATCCTTTAACTAGGAACTTGAAGGGTACTTTTCATCAGTTCTCATGCTTCAAGGATTCAGAGAGATGATGTGCAATTGATAGATTAGTCAAACCTCTCCTTAATGTTTGTTGCATTGTAAGCACTGCAGATTCAAAGCAGTCTTCTGGATAAAATGCAACTTGTAACATAATGAAGAATTCAGAAGTTTTTAATTTTCATGTCCAGTAATTCTGAATACCATTGTATAGATGTTACCCCAAGGAGCATACTTATATTCTCCTGTATTAGGTTTGATTAGAATTGCCTTTATCATTAGTGACATGAAAGGCTAAAAATAACTTCCTTTATATTGATTACATTTTTCTCTTCTGACAGCAAATTCTTTCAAATAACTAACTTAGAATCTTACCCTAACTCTTTAAGGCAGAGTACTTAACTATTTTAGGAACCATTCCAGTCAACTCAGAGATGGGCTTTTGGGGGTTTCATCTCTTTGATCTATTGCAGATATCTACTCTGTTATGGGAGAGACACCTATTTTTCTCATTTATGAGGAAGGTGGGGTAGGTTAGCTAGTTTATGCATAGATTTCTTTGTCATTACTGAGGCTTCACCTAGAGTCAATGTGATGTTCAAGTTTCTTCAATACACACTGGGAATACTCCTCTTGAGCTAGGGAGCACAGGATCTCGTATCC
>JANZLP010000008.1:12083561-12096040 GCA_026930925.1 Chelictinia riocourii | reverse complement strand
AGGAGGAGGAGGAGGAGGAGGAGGATGAGGAGGAGGAGGAGGAGGAGGAGGAGGAAGAATACGACTAGGAGGAGTACGAGGAGAAGGATGAGGAGGAATGAAGGGAGGAGGAGGAGGAAGACCACGACGATGACGAGGACGAGGAGAAGGAAGGGAGGAGGAAGAATGCAAGAAAGATTATGATTAGGGCGCGGAGGAGGAGGAAGATAAGGAGGTGGAGGAGAAGGAGTACGAGGAGGAGGAAGAGTAGGAGGAGGGGGAGGAGGAGGATGAGAAAGACAAAGATGACAATGTCGACAAGATGAGAACGATAAGGAAGAGAAGGTAGAGGGGGAGGGGGAGGACGAGGAGCAGGAGGAGGAGGAGGAGGAGAAGGAGGAGAAGGTGAGGAAGACAAGGACCATGAGGAGGATTAGGAGGAGGACCTGGAGGATGAAGAAGAAAATGAGGACGAGTAGGAGGCGGAAGAGGAGGAGGAAGAGGAGAAGGAGGAGGAGGAGGAGGAGGACGACAAGGACCGTGAGAAGGATTAGGAAAAGGACCTTGAGGATGAAGAAGACAATGTGGACGAGGAGGAGAAGGAGGAGGAGGAGGAGGAGAAGGAGCAGGAGCAAGAAAATGACGCGGAAAAGGAGGAAAAGGAGGCGGAGGAGGAGGATGACGACCTGGAGACAAAGAAGAAAAAGAGGTTGAGGAGAAGGACGTGGAGGAGGAGGGGGAGGAAGAGGAGGAGGACAAAGACAGCGATGAGGACGAGGAGGAGGAAGGGGAGGATGAAGAAGAAAAGGACGTTTATGAGGAAGAGGCGGAGGAGGAGGAAGATAAGGAGGTGGAGGAGGAGGAGGTGGAGGAGGATGATTGGGAGGAGGAGGAAGACGAGGAGGACAAATAGGAGTAGGAGGTGGAAGATGAGGAAGAGAAGGACGACAAAAAAAACAAGGAGAAAGAGGAGGAGGAGGTAGAGGAGGAGGAGAAGGAGTAAAAGGAGGAAGACGATGAGGAGGACCTGGAGGAGGAGGAGGACGAAGAAGACAAGGCGGAGGAGGGGGAGGAGGAGGAGGAGGAGGAGGAACAGGAGAAGGAAGAGGAAGAGGAGGAGGGGGAGGAGGAGGAGGAGAACCAAGACGACTAAGAAAATTAGGAGGATTACGAAGAGGATTGAAAGGATGAGGAAGATGAGGAGGACAAATAGGAGGAGGAGGAGGAGGAGGAGAACAAAGAAGACAAGGCAGAGGAGGAGGAGTTGGAGGAGGAGGAGGAGGAGGAGGAGGAGAAGGAAGACCATGAGGAGCATTAGGATGAGAAACTGGGGGATGAAGAAGACAATGAGGACGAGGAGGACTGGGAGGACCTGGAGGACGAGGAGGAATAGGAGGAGGAGGAGAAGGAGAGGAGGAGGACAAGGACCATGAAAAGGATTAGGAGGTGGACGTGGAGGACGAAGAAAAAGAGGACGAGGAAGAGGAGGAAGAGGACAAGGAGGCGGAGGAGGAGGAGGAGGAGGAGGAGGAGGAGGAAGAGGAAGACAAGGACCAAGAGGATGATTAGGTAAAGGACCTTGAGGGTGAAGAAGACAGTGAAGATGAGGTGGAGGAGGAGGAGGAGGAGGAGAAGGAAATGGAAGAACAGGAGGAGGAATAGGACAAGGACAAGTATTAGGGAGAGAGGATGAGGATGTGGACGAGGAAGACGAGGAGGATAACAAGGGAGAGGAGGAGGACGAGGAGGAGGAGGAGTTTGAAGATGAAAAGAAGGACGAGGACAAAAACGAGGACGACGACAAGGAAAAGACGTAGACAAGGACAAAAGGACAGAGACGAGGAAGTCGAGAAGGAGGACAAGGAGGAGGGGGAGGAGGAGGAGGAAGAAGAGGATGTGGACGAGGAGGACAAGGACATTGACAATGACGAGGACGAGGAGGAGGATGAGGAGGATAGGGAAAAGGAGGAGGAGGAGGAGGAGCAGGAGGAGAGGGAAGACGAAGAGGAGGAAGAGGACAAGGCCAAGGACAAAGTACGAGGACGATGAGGAAGAGGATGTGGACGAGGACGAGGAAGAGAACAAGGTTGAGGAGGAAGAGGAGGAGGAGGAGAAGGTATAGTAGGAGGAACAGGAAGAGGAGAACAAGGGTGAGGACAAGGATGAGGACGAGGAGGACAAGAAGGAGAAGGAGGAAAACTATGAGGATGAAAAGGAGAATAAAAATATTCCTCATCAGCTGTGCTTCCTGTCTTTTTCATTTGGGTTGCAAGGATGATTTTTTTTTTCTCTCTGCTTACTGGAGATGTTTATTACCAGATTTTGCATATTATGTTTACGTTTAGCCCTTCGGAGATACACAGCACACTCCATGTTACAGAATATACAGCAGAAGTCAGGAAGCCCAAAGAGTAAAAAAATCTTAGGCAACACAAAGACCTCAAGGGTGTGCTTGAGTCTGTGATGCCTTTGAAGGTACAGAAGTAGAAGGAAGGAGCAGAAATCAGAAGTGCTGTGTAGGCTGCCAAGGAGCCAGGAAAAGCAGTAAACCATGAATGGCAGAGGTTTTAATCATGTGCTGAATGGTTATGTGTACTTTAGGACATAAGCACGGTTGTAGAAGCTCGTGTGCTCATAGGCAGAGCTGACTGCTGGTCGTGTGTTTAGGTTAGTTAACAGCGTAGGAGTATTACTGTGGTGACGTTAGCCAGCGGGTTTAGGAAGTTTGTTCTGGTGCTCTTTGTAGTGAGATGCCCTGCTGTTAGACAGCTGGACTGCCTGCAGCCGTGCTGCTGGTGGTAGTCCGTCTTGAAGATCAGACCAAGCCACAGCTTTATCCCAAAGTATAAACAGAGGTTTAGAGAGCTAAAAGGATGCACAAGACAGGTGTAAAAAAAAAAATTAAAAAATTGTCTATATAAGATCTTATTTTGCACTCCTGCAGAATCTGTATATATTCTACTACATACAGAAGTATATTATACTAAAGTCTGTCTCTTCTATGTTGTAGAATAAGTTGTTCCCCTAGAGACAAAAATAATTCAAAACTTTTATCTTTGTCAAGAAGAATCAGTTAAACAGAATAATGTGCAACAGGGCAGCCTGATGTGTCTATACTTCAGTCAAATAGGAAAGCGCAGCTTATGTACATCTTACTGTAGTTAGTTTTACTTGCTCATCAAAGTTGCTGTCTTGAATTTTGCAACATTGCAGCATCATATCACACCTGCTTTGATCATATATATGCAAAAATTGGAGTGATACAGAGAAGATTAACATGGCTTCTGCTTGAGGAAGACGCAAACCTGTTTGTAGTATTGTAGAGAAGGTTTTTCTTAGTGTATGGCTTTTTTGAACCAAGAAGCCTTCTCTGATATAGTTGAACTTAACATTTCCTGTGTCTCACAGGTTATGTATGAGCTGTTGCCCCAGTTTTGAAAAGTACACATGCTTTTGTGTGTGTGTGTTTTTAGGACTGAAGCTGAAGCGGAGATTAAAGTACATGCCTTAGTGCTTTCCTGAAAGAGATCTCCTGAAATATCTTTAGTTTCCTCCCTGATGAGAGAAGGCTTATCTGCCTTAACTTCTTAATTGTCTGACATACTCATGTCTCGTCAGCTATGGGACGTTGTCTTGTTTGATGGTAGCTGGTACTTATAACGTTCATATGCTTTTAGTGCTTTATAATAATACCAAATGACATTCATGCATTATTTGTGTAGGTGACTATTACATGGTTAAGAAACTCTTAGAGGAAAACAGCTCAGGCGAAATGAACATAAATTGTGTGGATGTGCTTGGACGAAATGCTGTTACCATAACCATTGAAAATGAAAACTTGGATATACTACAGCTTCTTTTGGATTATGGCTGCCAGGTATACAACATTTAAGTTATTTAATATTTTCAGTGTAGTCACTGATCTGTTTATTCTACTCTTTATATATCTTCTCTGTTAATCCATCAGAATTTGGAAGGAAATAAAATGTCTTTATCGACAGTTCAGTTTTTTCCGTTTAGTAACTATGAAAGTGTTTTCTTCTCACTAATTTACTTTTCTAGGGGGGGTTTATTGGCATGGCAAATGTATAGTAACATTTTCAATTATATTGACAAGTTGATTTTTATTTTAAATGTTATTCCTGTTGCAGAGATAATGTATACATTATCTTCAAGCAAAATAAAGAGTATATAGTCGGACTGCATCATATTAAGAAGTGTAGAATGCAGACATTTCTTTGGCTGTGGAATATAACTTTAAAATGGTAGCACAGTTAGGAGAATACATGTTGTATTAGATGATCTTAAGTTATGTGTTTCTGCAGTGCTTTTTTGTTAAACTTTGCTCTGTGCTTGATGGCAGAGGCAGTTTCATACCAACAATACTTCCTTAACTATTTGCAACATCTCTTCTGCTGCTGGGGGAGTTGTAGCTATGGTAGCTTAAGTATGTAAACCAGGGAAAAGTAGTATCAGTTGTTAGGTTGTTTGATATTGGATGGGAAAAAACCAGCAAACTTTCCCCTCCCTGGGTCTCCTTTTTAGTGGTGATTAATAAAAGCTGTGTCTTTTATTTTTAAAGTAAAAATTTGAATTTTCTCAAGTGAATTGAAGAGGATAATATAAACTGTAGGGAAAATTAAAAGCTGCTTAGCTCAACTTAAGAGAAGTTTCAGAAGTAGTTACCAGCCCAGGAAAAAAAGCTTATGTCCCTAGCTTTACCACAGAACTACAAATGTGGGGCTGAAGTATCCCATAACCTTGAGCTGTGTTACACAGACACTTGCTTTTTATGTTTTTAATAACCTGGTAAACTCTCCCTTAGAACTTTTATTTTTGCAAGTATCCTGCATCATCTTTGCTGGAAAGTAATTTCTGCAATTGGTTCTTCTGTTCATGCAATGAAACAAATTGTCAGTAATGCTATGTTAACTCCTGGAATGCCAACTTGAATTTGTATCCTGATCATATGTATGGTGGTAATACAGAACATCATTTAGTACTTTAAAAATAAATTTTAAAAAAATGCAGTTTGGCTTTAAATTGACTGTATGCTGTTTAAGTTACTGCTGTTTCCACATATGACTTGTTTTCTTTCCTTAGTCATCGGATGCACTTTTGGTGGCTATTGATTCTGAAGTGGTGGGAGCTGTTGACATTCTGCTTAATCACCGACCAAAAAGATCCTCCAGACCAACCATTGTAGTTGAGTGTTATTATTCCTTGATTTTTGGTTGGGGAGTAGGGAGCTGTGCAATTGTATTCTGGGTAACCGTAGTATTTAAATAAGTGTTCTTAAATTAAATTCTACACCTCTAAGGTAATAGAATCTGGATATTAGAGATTATTTTTATGGACTCATTTGTCTTAAAGGATAGAATATGTTATTTTGCTTTGCTTCCTAAGGAATCCAGTGGCTTTGTATGTGTGAAATGCTAACAGATGCCTAGTTAGTCCAGAAGAGAAAAAAACAGAGAGGTTATAAATCTTTTCTTGTAGACTCTTTCTAAGGTAATTAGCAGCCTTGATCTGTAACAGGTATATTAATGTATTGAAGCTTTGTAGTAGATTTGTTGAGCGAATCTGTAAACATCAAATGTTCACCTTGAAATTAATGAGTTGAAACTTAGCTTGGCAACACTCAAGTATCAAAGAACTGTTAAAAGTTCACAAGTAGAGAGGTGAGCGATTGCACTGTGCGTCACTCGTACATTCCAGTCCTTTTATTATTATCATTTTGTTACTGTTATTATTATCGTTATACTGTCATTGTTATTTTCTTCCTTCCTGTCCTGCTAGACTGTTCCTGTCTCAACCCATGAGTTTCACTTTTCCCCCGCTTCCTTCCTCCACCGCACGGAGGGGAGAAGGGAGCGAGCGGCCTGTGGCGCGCAGGCACGGGCCGGGGCGAGGCCGGGTCGGAGGCTGTTTTACCAGCTGGGCTGCCCGTCCCCGCTCCGGCCTGGGACCGGCTGTAATCGGTAGCCAAGGGTCTCACTTGCTCCCTAACGGCCTGGGTGAGCGGGAGGGTCCCGACGGGAGGAGCCTGATCAAGTGCTTTCTTCGTATCTATCAAAGAGGCTAAGCCAATACAGAAAACCTAACCCGAACTCAGCCTTATTAATGAAACCATAACGGCGGCATGCACATAATGTACAAACATTTCTTCCTTTAATTCTGTGTTATTTTTTCTTTTCATTCTTTCTAATATACTGAAACCACGTTTTGTTCCGTTTTCAATATAATAAACTGAATTATTACTTTTTCCCCTTCTCTTTTTTTTAACCCAATATTAGTATTTTTTAATAAATGGTCATCTTGAAAATTAATTTACAAAGAAGAATCAATTGTTCCTTCATTTATGTTTACATTTATTATTTACATTCGTTACCTTATTTCCATTGATTTCAGTACAGTTGGTGCTGTCTGAAACTAGTTATCCCAATTCAGATTCAGAGCATGCTTATTTTCCACATAAGACCTTATCTTACGTGATAGGAAATCAAAGAGATTATGATTGAGTGTGTGAAATCCTGTTATTTCATAAAAAGATGGATCTTTAAAATTAAATTAAAGGAACAGCAACAGGAAAGTTTTATGAATTTTGATCTTTGAGTTAAACCTTTTTTCATACTGAGAATTCCCCTACATGCTTATACGGGATCAGGCTTGTACATACAGGAGGGGAAAAAAAAAAAGAAAAAAGAAAAAAGATTTGTTAAGAAAAGTAGACAGTCTTTAAAACAAAAACAATTAGTTTCTCACTGCCTCAAGTGTCACTTTATCAGCAGGATCTGCTATTGCGTCTGTACTAAAAGAATGAAATAAAATAATCTTGTAATAGCAAACATGTAAAATCTCCTTTAATCACATATTTAAATAATGAATCTGACTACAACTCCAGCAATAAAAATGAATCTTTTGCTTGTTGTAAGCATACCATTAATGTAACACTCTGATTTGTTCCCCAAATATGCCTCTCAATGGTAATATCAGAATTAAAATAAAATTGCAAAAAAAGTTTACAGCTGAGATGTTCACAACCCGTATCTAATAGTCTGTCATGGGAATAATTACCCATAATGGGTATCCGAGGGATATAATTGTCTGCTGCTGTGAATTAGGAGTGCCACAGGTGGTGTTAATCACTTGGAATGTATTGGAGTAGAACAGCAGCCAGAGACAGAGCCTGCTTAAGCTTGATTTGTGGAACCATTCTTTCTGGACCTTCAGATATAAATTGAGTGCACGGCAGTGATAACGCGCGCTCAAGTAGTTATACAGAAACAAAGGTGTACAAATATAAATGAAGAGCCGCGGAAAGTTTGGTTCCTTAGCGAAGGTTACGGAACTGGTTGTGAGCAAAGTTCTGCCAGGTTGCAGCACTGGCGTTTGTTGGGTCGGGAACAGAAACCAAAAAGAAGGTCGGCAGCTGCTTTTATTGCTTGAACCTGCCTGACACATACCAGCAAAAGAGCTTTCTTCAATTAGGTACCCCAGAACTTTCAATCTTCCAATATTTCCATGGTATATGACGTATATAGGTATATCCAAGGGTAGCGGTCTCTTTGATGAGGAACCTAAAACTTTCTTCAAATACGATATTGATTTACTTGAACACTGTTGTCTGAATTTAAGAGCACATCATCGGTAGTTTCTCAGATACGTGATGGACACCAAATAAACTGAACTGACTAGAATTTATGTGAAATATGTAAACATAGAGTAACGAAATGAATGTGGTGATACCTGGATCTCCTCAGAGCAAAGTCAAGGCCTTGAACAGATATCTCTGGCTAAATTAGAGACAGAAGAAATGAGGCTATGGATGATACCATGTGTCTTTGAAGATGGTGATTAATTCAAAACTGAATTCCTCAAATCTTTTGAAGGAATTAATCTGTAAGTTGTGTACAAATGCAAATACCTAAATCAGTTGTCCCTCTAAGGCATGAGGGAGAGGAAGGCTGGTCAAATATCACTGTGATCAGTCTTTCTAAAAGTCAAAGCAACGTAAAAACCATCTTTGTTTCTGAGGTCTTTAGAAGCCCTTTTGCATTTCAGAGCACGCGGTTTCATGTGCCCGTCACATACAGAGAGCCAACTGATTCAGTTGCAACTTTTGCACGTGAAAAGATTGTACCTAGACAGAAACAAGTTCCAGCCACTCAAGATTTTAAAAAGAAAGATAAAGAATGAAGTAAGGCCTCATGGTTTGATGTTTCAGGTTAATCAAGGGATTTTGGTGTGGGCTTTTTCAAAGGCATCTAGTGTACTAAACTGTATCATTGCTGAGCTATAGCTTATAAGAATTAACACACATCATTAAACCAAGTTTCATACTCCAGCAGCTTTTTCTTAGAATGCTTAACTGTATGGGCTAATTACAGCTTGATAGCAACCCATGAAAATGATAAATATTATTATCCTCATTTTGTAGACAGGTTTATCAACACGCAGATTGTGTCTTGTCTACGGTAGGAGAAAACATCTGAATATCATCAAGAAAAAAGAAACAGATACTTCAGCTTGTGCAGTTCCATGTTAGAACTCTTAGATTGTACTTGTCCTTCACTACGTTTCTTCAAAATTTTCGCTTTGTCAGGCACAAAAAGGACAGAAGGAAACATGGAAAACTGCTAGGGAAAGGACACAGAAAAAGTAGGGAAAAATACAAAAAAAATCTAAAGTAAAGCAGAGGAAATCTGCAGGTTGAGTAGATGAGCGTGTGGAATACAAGCATGAAAGAATAAAATGACATTTATCTTAATCTATGAGGGAAATTAATACTGTTTTAAAAAGATGGTGAAATTGAACATGTTAGAAAGAACTACACTGAATTTATTTCTTACCTTCAATGGACTAAATTTCAAAGCAAAATTATTTTAAAAAAAAGAAAGAAAAAAACTTGTATTCTGAAGATGTGGAAACAAAAACTGAAAAGAAGCTGTTATTGTTTACTGAAGTTATGTAAACAGAATAACCAAAGTGCTACAGACTTTTCTGGTGATTGGTTCCTAAAACACCTCCTACTACAATGCATAAAATAAGTGCATAAATATCTAACTACACTCCAATAAAGGAGATGATAGATAAACTTTTTCATTTTAATACACCTCCAACTTTAGTCGTAAGAGACTTCTAAATGAGCAGAAAACAGAACCACAGTACAAAGACTTGCACTGCTATATATCACAGATTTTCTCTTCATATATTTACAAAATAAGTGAAAATGAATCAGCATGGCAAATAATCCACTAGGAATATCACCATAAGCATTTTTGTCAAGAGCAAAACTGCTGCTGACAACTACAGCTCAGCAAGACAATAACATACTGTGCCATGTAAATATGTGTTGCAGAAAGATGTTTTTCCCTCTCTGTGTGGTTTTCCGTTATTATTCAGAACTTTAAAGTATTTGGAGGAACGATACTTTATTCTGTGTTCTGTTTCAAATGTCTCTGTAAAATTACAGGACTCGGTGCTCCAAGTCTCCCAAATCTGTAAGACCCTACCTGCAGCACCAAATGTCTCTCCTAAGCTAATAGTCAACACACTATTGCACATCTCTATAGCCAGTTTAGTATGTCAATCTAATAAAAAGTTGGTAAAACACAGTCTGCCAAAACCGCGTGTGCGCTGTGAATAACGCAGCAGCTGGATTAAGGCACCGCTCCGCCGGGAAGCTGCTCTGTTTTCCTCCGGGAAGCTGCTCTGTTTTCCTCCCAGCGCTGCCAAACCGCGCTTTGCAGGAGGTGCTGGGGAGAGCTGACCCTGGTGGACTCTGACTCCATTGGGAACAAATGGAGTTCATTTCCCCAGGTCGAGCCTGTTTTGCCCGTGACGGGGACTGGTGAGTGATCTCTCCTGTCCTTATCCCTTCGTTATATTTCCCCTCCCCTGCCCAGCGGAGGCGGGAGTGATAGAACGGCTTTGGGGGGCGCCTGGCGTCCAGCCGGGGTCACCCCACCACAACCTCTAAGAGTTTAATTCTGTCACACGTATTACACACGTATATGGGTGTATGTACGTGTGGCAGCAATCGTGTAATTTCCAGTAAGTCTTTACTAGCATTTAGGACTTTGCCTTGTGAATCTGGACTTAATTTTCCCTCTTTGTCACTTATTTCAGCCATAGGTGCTTCCAAAGTGACCATCATCTTGCTCTCAAAATACATAAACCAGTGCCAAAACAGAACGTAGAACTGGGATTTTTTTGCTAGAATTGTCTCGACATTTTTTCTTGTAATAAGGTTTCTGATACAAGGGTTTCTAAAAATTTCTGTGCTGTGTAGGCAATATAACAAAAATAACAGGGAAGTTTTGAGAGGAAAAGATGTATGGTTTTAGAGGTCTTGTCGGCCCCGATCTATAACCACCTCTTGAACCTTCAAATCAAGACTGGAAATCTTCTGAAAGGTGCCACAGCTGCAAGAAGTTCAGTGCTCTGCAGAGAGGTTACTGTGAGACTGCGCAGCCCGTGCTAAGCAGCAGTCCGGCCCAGGTGGCCATGAGGAAGCTTTCCTCCCGTGAATCGGTCACTCTGTCCATGCAGCCTTTTACCATGGCAACAAAATAATCCACTGATGGAACTAAAATGACCTGAAGGTAAAGGTACTAGCAGACAGAAAACGCAACAGAAAACATGGAGATGGTATGTTTATGGCAGAAACTGCAACCTGCTGTATACAAAATAGGTATGTGTGAGACAGATAAAGCAAGAACTTTTTTTTTCTTTTGAAAATGGTGTACAATTAATAAATGAAATATCAGGATGTAACATTTTCATCCAGTAAATCTTTATAGGTTGTAGCTCTGTACTTGAAAATTATAGCATAGATAAATTTCTGGCTGCTACAGCCTGACACCGTGTGCCACCCCTAGAAGGTTCAGTAGATTCCCTTGATACTTAGGTACCCTCTTTCCTTGGGTTTATCCCTTTTTATACTTCTGGATCCAGACTGGCTATGGGATTGTTTCGCTGTTGTGTGCACAAAAGCTACAACAGAAATTAGCAAGGGCATGTCTGTAATTACGCTAACTCAACGTGATGCGTCTGTGTGGTGCGGATAAAATACTCTGGTTTCTCACTACTGGCATCAGATCTTCAGAAGATTAAAATACCGTCATTGCTCCTGGTGCCTGCAATGAAACTTTATCCATTTTCAGTAGGTTGAAGATCGGGACCAGTTTTTTAAGGATTAATTTTCCATTTAGTAATCTTGAAATCAGAAAGCACTGGTGCTTTGTGAAAGCACATCATTTGAAGCATGGGATAGCACCGTGTCTGGTTTTAAGTGGTTAATAATTTTGTGGTTTCAGAGAATGAATTTTTTACGGATTGGTCCTGTGACTATGGGTAGGCATTTATATTAAGGAAACCCGAAGCCAAGAATAATCATCTTGTTGGTTATAAACTTAACTAAAGAAACAGTTTGAGGAAGATTTCCGTTTTGCACCCAGTGCCCTTCACCTCTCGAGATATTTGCATTGCATTTGGGCATGATAACTTATCAACACTTGATGGAAAAAAACCCCTATTCTTTACGCTACACCAATATACATTTCTGCTGCCATTAGAGCTTAGAAGGGCCAACAGAAACAACACATTTACAGAGATTAGAAAAATGAGAAAGGAGAGAAGGCTGAGCAAATTTTAAAGGCTGGACTTGAACACAGAGAAATTCAAGACCTAAGGGTTGTTCTTTGTGCAGCCTGTGCTGGCAAGAGCCGCTCACACATCCATATCCAAGGTCCTTCCGTACTCGCATTTAAATGAATGCAAAAGAAGAGTTGGGCCATTTACAGTCAGACACATTTAACCATATTTAGGTAAAAGCCCATTGCTTAATCAGTGTTGGTTCTCTAGGTTTCCTCTTCAGTTAGTGGAAAAAAAAAAGGCTGAAGCCTCAGAGAATGACATTTCTTATTTCACTAAGATTATTTTATGATGGGGTAAATGGCATTAATGGTACCTGTCTCTTCCCACTGACTACAGGCAGAGCTGTGAGCACATTCCAGCTCCAGAATGTCTAAAATTATAGAAATTCCACCTTCAAGTGTGGAAGTCAAGAGTGAAAACTGCTCAGTCGGGCAGATTGCCGTTGCTTACAGCTTTACTCCTGAAGTCAGAAAAAGTCAGTCTTTGGTGGGAGGGGAACCACATGCAAAACCAGAAAACTAAGGATCAGAATGGAAAGTGGCTTTGAGACCACCTCCAGCAGCTCCCTCACTACCTTTGGATGGATCCCATCCAGCCCCATAGACTTGTGTGTGCCTGTGTGGTGTAGCAGGTCACTAACCATTTCCCCTTGGATTATGGGGCTTCATTCTGTTCTTCATCCCTGCCTTCAAGCTCAGAGGGCTGGATACCTCAAGAACTACTGGTCTTACTGTTAAAGATGGAGGCAAAGGAGGCATTAAGTACCTCAGCCTTTGGCACTATGCTCCTCGCCCCCCCAATCCAATAAAGGATGGAGATTCTCCTTAGCCCTACTTTTG
>JANZLP010000008.1:10776041-10786075 GCA_026930925.1 Chelictinia riocourii | reverse complement strand
GACTGCTGAAATTAAATATTAATGAAATCAGGAGGTATCTAGGAAAAGTTCTGCCACCTCCAAGTGCAATGGTGATGCTAAGAGTAGGTTCCAAACTTTATTTGTTTCCAATAACTTTTTCAAGTATTACTGGCATTTCAGACTGTAATCGCATAACCTTTTCTATTCCCAAAACATGTTGTGATGCCCAAATAGATCAGGACCATTCCAACATCTTTTTTTTTTTTTCTTTCCTTATTTATTTTTAAAAAAATCAAATTCTGTACATAAGCATTGGGATCCAATATATTCCATGCCTGAACCGAGTCTGCATTTTACACAGCTTTACAAAGTGTGCTTCCTCATCCCTGGGGTTTCACAGAACTCTTTGTGTTGGTACTGCTTGTCTTCTTGTTTACTGTGTTATTTTGCAGCTGTGCTCCTTCTAAGAACTGCTTGCACGAAGCAAAGCAGAGAGATAGCAAACCAGATTTTCTCCTGTGAAGAGTTTCTTGCTTAAGAAGCATGAATCCATCTGCCTTTTTTAAACAGCTGATGGTGTCTGAGCATAAAGGAGTTACCCCCTGCGACGTGTTTTCTGTCTCTGCTTTTCAGAGTTGGCAGTTCTCACCCAATTTGTCAGACTGCAGCAAGCAGCTAGTATAAATGGCATGTTTTGCAATCAGCTGAAAAAAAGTAATGACTTCTTTGATACTGTACTGTGTGACGCTGATGGCTTGTTGATCAAAACTATACGGGCTGAAATCAGTTCAGATAGAAAACCTCAAAAGCTTGGGGGTAGGGGAGACAACCCCATGATAATTAAATGTAGGTTTTAGATAAATTATCCTGCCAATGTAGTCAGAGCTGGCACGGTCTTAGTCGGAGAGCTGTGCATTCCTTGTGGCCTGAAGCGTGCGTCTGCGGGATATTGCTGATGGAGGGAAGACCGTGGACCGGTGATCCGCGCTCCCTCCCCGGCCTGAGCCTGGGCTTGCCTTGAGCTGAACGGAATAACAAGCAGCCCTTTCCACGAAGAGTTGTCTGAACTGCAAAATTATTGAGCCGTGGGCAGAGGTGTATGAAGTCTGCTTTAAACAGAGGTTTTAACAGAGCTTTTATAACCTAACTGAATTTGTTTAAAGTAGAGCATATTTCTATACAGGGAAGGGGGCAGGGAGGGAGGCTGAATTCTTTGGGTTTTAATGTAGGTCTTTTTCTTAAAAGTGAGCCAGGAACCAAACTCCGTTTTTAGTCATACCTATATTAACTTCAGTGAGTTCATTAACAGTATAATGTTTAGTAAGTTTTAAATGTTTGCTGAGCACAATGGGTGAAGTCTGAACCTCAGAGTGCCATCAGAAGGAACTAGGCACAGCGTAAAAGGTAGTTTTACAAGATTAAACCTTCAGCTTTTATTAAGAGCACTTCTGTTGACAGAATGACATAAACATTTCCCATAATTATTAAGACATCTTCAGGCATCGTGAAGTAACTGTAATACATGCCATTTGCTAATATTTTTGTCAAATCTCCAGCCTAAGCAAACTCATGCAAGGTGCACCTGTTTGCATGTAGGGGAAAACAAACAAACAAAAAACCTCCAAGTGAGTATCTACGATAAAGTATCACTAAACCCAGTATTACCTTCCTTAACTTTGCTCAAGTAGTAGCGTTTTATTAAGATGGTGATGCACATCACCTACACAAGGAACTCAAAGAGCTATAATATTTGAAGCATTCCATACATAGCTACATTTCACTCTTTTTATCGATTTGTTGGGGTTCAGGTTCAGTAGTACGTGGCATGCAGGCTGGGTAGCGTTAACAAAAATTTTCTACGCTGTTCACTGAATTAAGTACGCTGGTGATGCAGTGAGATAAGAAGACATTGCCACTGATGTCGTAAGACTACATCATTTTAGAGGAGTTGCAATGTAAATGATGATCTATAAACAGCTGTATTGGGTTTGCGTGACAAGGTTTTGGTAGCGGGGCGGTTACAGGGGCGGCTTCTGTGAGAAGATGCCAGAAGCTTCCCCCATGTCCGACAGAGCCAATGCCAGCCGGCTCTGAGATGGACCCATTGCTGGTCAAGGCCAAGCCCATCAGCGACGGTGGTAACGCATCTCCCCCTCCTTCTGCACCCACCTGGGGGGCTGCAGGGCCGGGACTCTCCCATCTTCCCACTCCTTAATTCCGGCTGCAGTTGCCCAGCAGGATTTTTTTTCCCCTTCTGAAATCTGTTCTCCCAGAGGTGCTACCACTATCGCTGATGGGTCCGGCCTTCATCAGCGATGGGTCCATCTTGGAGCCGGCTGGCACTGTCTCTTTCAGACATGGTTGAAGCTTCTGATGTCTTCTCACAGAAGCCCCCCGTGTAGCTCCCCCGCTACCAAAACCTCCCCGTGCAAACCTGGTGCACAAGCCTATAATATAAAAGTGAACTTTCTTACCTTATTTCTAATATAAGACCAGAGAGGAGTACTCCTGAAGGGTGTATTCCTTTTCTGCCTTTCCTGGAGAAGTAACGAATGTCTCAAGATGTACGTGTCCACCAAAGCAACAAGGAATGTTGGGGACTTCTGCTTAGCTGGTATTTCTGATCTGTTATAATTCTGCTGGTTGTGATGAAAAGTAGCTAAGTTTTACTTATTGGCAGAACTTTGTTTTAAGGTAGCTTCTTTGGTCAGTGTGATGACTAATGCACCTTGAGGATGGTGGTGTTTGTCAAGGTTACAAGTTTACCTTTCCCACCACCAAGGAAGACTTATTTTCTCTGTCTAATATTCTCTAATATAAAGTTATACCCTGAAGAGGATCAAAGGAATTTAAGCAAAAAATAATGACGATCATTGTTGCAATAATTAGCTATTAATAACACATAATTGAGAAAGTATTATATACATATTAATATATAGTATTCTAAGAAACTGTTACTGAATAGAGTGAACTAACAATGACCTTAGAATAAGAATTTATGTAGAGTGAACGTTTCAGTGGGGGGCCCTGAGAATACGAGCACAGGATGATAGCAGAAGTCCTAGGGCTGTAAACACAGATGGCCAATTATTGATCACTAAAGGAGGACAGCCGGAGCTCCTAAAGTCTATGATAGCACTGTGAGCAGAAAGGCACTCTGTTGAGAATATTATTTCAAATGATTAAGCTGCTGTAGACTCTCATAAATGGAGCTGTTGTTCCCATGTTTGAAATCCACAAACAAGTATGCTCTTTGTTAGGTCTTCTCCATATACTGTTGCATGACAATATACATCAGAGCGTACATTGTCCTGGATATCCCGTAGTCAGTAAATCTGCCCTGAAAACTACACACCAGTAAGAGGAAGGGGAGGGGAAATAATGTGAAACTACAAATAACTCTGAAAGGAGTGTAAAGAACAAGTAACCTAAGTGATTGAGTCAGGCATTTGACCCTTTCATGGAATAGTCTCTCTCAGTGGAATCTTTTTAAAATGATGGCATTTTATAGGGTGTCTGCTGAGTAAGAAGATGTTGTATGACTAAATCTTGTTACAGTTCTGCGCAGCTTGGAAAGCAATGGATTTAAAGTTGATAAATTGTTCTATCACGTAGATACTGTATTACATGGTTATTATGCAGGAGAAAGGGCAGAATCGCAGAGCACAACTCAAGCTGTATCAAGATTCAGTAATCGGAGCAGACAGTAGCGTAGCTGTACAATAGCTTTGCCTAGAAGACTGCAAACATTTATTTTGTTATTTACGTAACAACCCTTCTTTCTTCAGCTGTATCTGTTGCTTTATAAAATGAAGAAAACCGAAGGAGGCTAAATCTTTTCCTCAACTATCTATTGCCATGAACTATGTGCCCTAGTTATCCTACTGAGCCTACCTCATACATATCTAGATGTACCAGACTGAGGACAGAATTTGGAGTAAGGATATACTGGCGAGGAAAGAAAAGTGAGCATACCTTGTCAGTTAAGCTGGACTAATTCTATAGAATTATATAAGAATATAATTAAAATGCCTTAAAAAGTCTCTTTTTTCCATAACTGATTGTTGATGCTTCTGTTGAAATATCAGGGCCTGTATGCTGTGGGGAACTTCCTACCAAGTGACGAGAACGTGCTTCACCCAAATTTTCACAGAGAGCCTCTACGGTCTTTGACAGACCTCAGTCAAGATGCTAACAGAATCCTGCCAGGCAAAAATGGTAGCAGCAGTGATGGCATTGTCTCTCACCGTACAGATGGTATCCTGAACAGAAACCACAGAGATTCGGGGTCTCTAACCAATATCAAGAGAGCAAATGCTGATGTAGAAATAATAACACCACGAAGCCCAATGGGAAAGGAAAATATGGTTACTTTCAGCAACACTTTGCCAAGAGTCAACACACCATCCTTGGAAGATCCAGCAAGACGAAATGCAACAATACACGCATCAATGGATTCTGCCCGTTCCAAACAGCTGCTTTCCCAGTGGAAGAACAAGAACGAAAGTCGAAAGTTGTCACTGCAAGTAATAGAGACTGAATCCGGCCAGTCACCACCAAGGGCTATTGAAATGAGGTCAAGCTCAGAACCCTCCAGAGTGGGCGTAAATGGTGATCATCATGGCCCAACTAGCCAATACCTGAAAATTCAACCTGGCAGTGTACCAGGTTGTAACAACTCGGGTCTTTCTGGAGGGCCGAGGGTCTCCATTCAGTCACGTCCTGGCTCATCCCAGCTAGTACATATTCCTGAAGAGACTCAGGAGAATGTGAACACATCGCCCAAAAGCAGTTCAGCTAGAGCCAAATGGCTGAAAGCTGCTGAGAAGAGTGTTGCATGTAGAAGCAATAGCCAGCCAAGAATCATGCAAGTAATAGCCATGTCTAAGCAGCAAGGAGTGCTTCAGGGCAGTCCAAAGAGTTCAGAGGGAAGCACAGTCACCTGTACAGGAGCCATCAGATACAAAACCTTGACAGACCATGAGCCAAGTAGCATTGTAAGAGTTGAGGCCCATCCAGAAAATAACAGACCTGTAATTCAGATGCCGTCAGAAGGTGAAGGAAGCGGGTCATGGAAATGGAAAGGTCCTGAAAAAGTCACCCTTCGTCAGACATATGAGCTAAATGATCTTAACAGAGACTCTGAGAGCTGTGACTCCTTAAAAGACAGTTATGGGTCAGGTGACAGGAAAAGGAGCAACATAGACAACAGCGAGCATCACCATCATGGCATCACGACGATAAGAGTCACGCCGGTGGAGGGAAGTGAGATTGGCTCAGAGACTCTGTCCATTTCTTCTAGCCGGGACTCAACACTTCGAAGAAAAGGTAACATCATTTTAATCCCTGAGAGAGGGAGCAGTCCAGAGAACACCAGAAACATCTTCTATAAGGGCACATCCCCCACGCGAGCATACAAGGACTGAGAGGAGACATATCAGCTGGTCCGTACCACCACAAAGTAAACACATCTTGACACAGGTTCTGCTCTCTTTGTTTCGAGCCGATACTTACCTTTGACGTGCCAAATTATTGACCAGCAGCCCAAACGTGGTTGAACACTGCTGATGTGCAATGTGCATGAGCCTGTGGAAAGCATGTGGTGGGGGGAAAAGCACAATGCCAGAACCTAACTAATGTGAAACATTTTCATGCAACTTGTTTCTTCAGACTCAAAACATTTATCTGAGGGTGATGATGTCAAGCAAAACAATGGTCTTGAACACAGACACTTTATTTCCTGAATGTGCCAACCTTTTTTATTTATATTTGTGTCCAAAATCGACTGAATTTTTCACAGCAAAGGCTGTACCAGTGGTATATATTCACCTTTGCAGAATTTGCACCAAATCTTTACTACAGGATGGTGCTGATGATAACTTTACATGTTTTGAAAAATTGCATACTTATTAGACTCTACAAACACATGACATATTGATGTGCAGTTACTTTAAAAGTAATATTGCTAATACTATGATGATGCTGGCTGCATTCATTTAGCGTAGGAAATATTTACAGCTTTGTTATAGTGGATCTGTCACATTCAAAGATTGCAAAGGTTTTGTGTAGTTCTTTAAGATGTCTACTGCAACAAAAAATGTGTGGGTGCCATTCCATTAGAATGGAATAACTATCTATTTTGAATAGTTTTGCTGCTACTGCTCAACTTTTGTTTAAGAACAGGTGCTACTAATGAAGAGGCTGCTTCTTAGTGGGCTAACTTGTAGAATTGTTTTAAATTATGTTTTTTAAGGGGTCTTTTAAAGTACTACAAGTAATTCACATTTTACGTTTTTAAAACTCCTATTCTGTCCTTCAGCAACCCTTCCATTTTTCTATTGGTTTTTAACCATATAATGCAGGACACCAATAACTGCAAGATGTGAAAATGCGAAAGATGAGCCAGGAGTAAATAAAAATAAATGGCCACTTTCCTGACTGGCTTCCAAGGAGACAGTAATTAATATCATAGCTCACACTTAGAAGCAGTCATTCACCTCACTTGCTTAGTATGCCACAAGAACAATCACAAGTTTCACCCCAATCACCATCATTTAGGGGATTTATGCTTCGCTTTAAAAATGGAATGCCTTGGTATTGCAGAATCACGGAATGAGTGTTGCATCGTGCCACTACTACTGTTCACCTTCCTCGAGACACCCTCCAGAGCCTTCTTAAGCATTATTTTTTTTCCCCCACCACTGCCACTTAAGAATATGGAGGGTCTCTGCACCTGAGAGAACACGGATTATTTTAGTAAATTGAGCTTTGGATATAATGAAAGAACTTGCCTGCTAAAAATCTCCATTGCCAAAAACTGTTGAAAGGATAAGCTCTGAAAGGAATAAGCATAGCGTGTCCTGGGCATGCTAGAAGAAATGCCTCATTGTATTTGGCTCTGACTTGACTTAAATAACTTAAACCATGAAGGAAGCCACAGGCAGTGTTTGCCCAGTGCAGCTCCTCATTCCCTCCTAGAATATTTCCACCTGACAGAGAACCACAATCAGACACCTCCCAGCTCCCCTGCTAGGAGCGGGAGGGACTGGTTTAGCAGTTCCCTCACAGATTAAGTAGTAGCAGATCAGGTCTGTGCTCTGGCTTCTTGAGAGGAGTGTTTTGCTCTAAAACCTCTTCCAATTTAGGGCATCAGAGAACCAGATATATACTACATAGTCAGAACCCGTCTACAGATCCTACCCCACGGAACTCTGAGGAAAAGCCCACCCTACCCCAGCCAAGTAGGAGGTAGAAGAAAATCATCCCATCCCAAGAAGATAAATAGCACAACACACACACAGACCAAAAAAAACCCACAAAAAACCAAAACAAAACCAACCCAAAACCTCCCCAACCCACAAAAGAGCCTCAAAACCAAAACAAAATCCCAACCGCAACCCCAATCCTAATTTCAGAAGCATGAGGATGGTGTTTGCTAGTCTCTGTAGAAGGGATTCAGAGCCAATAGAAAGCTTTATATACCTTCCCAGTTAGACAAGGTGCTCCAGGCTTAGCTGAGTGCTGTCGGCCAGCCCTGTCAAGCAATGCTTCCCTCACCTGCCCGCCGCCCGGTGCTGTGGAGGAGCGCCAGTCCTTAGAGGAAAGGACTGTGCTTTTCCTGATAGTAACAGAAGACAGCCCCATCAGACTTTGGTGACTGGGAGGAAGTGTTCTGCAGGTTACATGTAAGAAGCTAACCAGTAGGCTTCCAGCATATTGTGTATGTTAAAGGCACAGTATGCTGAAGACACAGTTTAAGGCACATTAGCTGGGAAAAATAGTCATAGATGCTGGGGGGGGAAGAGTAATTTTTTAGAAATATGTTCTCAGACTCTAGTATTTACAAGTCAGGATTTGTTGGTTTGTTTTTTTTTTTCTTTTTAAAAGGATGACTCTTTAGTCCTTGGTATTTATTATCAAATTTTGTACAAGATTCCTAGGAATTACAAACACTTGGATTGTCACAAACAAAACCCTTTGGATTTAGTTTAGTCTAGGTACATGATAAAGCAGGCGGGATTAGCTTTAAAGGAATGGGCAAGACACAATCACTGTTGGCCTATCAATGCAGGGAAATAAAATGCAATCATTTGTTAGTTTGTAAGTGCAGGGGAAAAGAACATAAGTAGATGAACCTGGAAATAATGGGAAATTGAAATGGAGAATAATGGCAATAAAGCAAAGATTAGAAAATGTTCCCTCTGGCAATTTAGCTGTATTGGAAACAGCGGGATTCCTGGTGGGAGTGTTTGTTCTTTATTCCTTGGTTTTAGTCAGATATATATTGGCATATGTGTTGCTTTTATTACTCTAAAACTTGCTGCACTATTTCAAGTGCGGTGTGATATTTTTCCTAAGGTTTCCTATTTCTTAACAAAAGATTTTAAAGCTCTTGTGTAATCATTGAAATTGTGTTCTTTACATAAATATTGATATATTCTTTTTTACTCAAAGTGCCAAAGGCTACTGTTTTTAATAATGGCTTATCAAATTATATTACATTAGAGAGCAGAAATGTAATAATATATACATTGGAACTCAGACCTCTGCATGTATATTTGATAAGGAGCCTTTTGTAAAAATTACTCTTTGTTTACATTCCACTGATACCTTAATTTAAAATTAATCAAATAAATTGACAGGTGACATCTTCTTAGTGTTCTGATTTTCTTACTTGCTAACAGGCACGAATTTCTTTGTTAGGCTGTGCTTTACTGAGAAAAGAAAATACTCAAAAATAAAATATGTTTTTAAATGAGAATTCTCTATATAAAGTATTGTGTTTAATAAAATGTTATGCAATGTTTTCAAATGGAAAAAAATTTGTAAATTGCTATAAATGTATTTTGTTAAATAAGTACAGATCAATGCTACTGTGTGAGTTTATTGTGCTAACATCATGAAAATAAAGATAAAATTCCTCATTGATGTTCAGTCATCTCTGTGGTGAAGCAAAGTCTCATTCCCCCCAAGATTATTCTTCAATATTAGGTATCTCATGACACGTAAAAGTGATCATCAGTGGGAAACCTGAAAACCGTGCGGAGTTGTAAGAAGTTATGAGGAACAGTGTCCAGACAAGCTTGTCTATCCAAAAAACACTTTACAAATAAAGCAAGCAAGTCAATTAGGAACTTTAGGCCATGAGAGGGCATGTCTGCTAGATCCCTCTGCAGGACCAGCTGCACTGCTAAGCCCCTAATGCCTCTAAACCACCTGGCTAGTGTGGGGTAGAGCTGCCGGCCACGGTGAGGCCCACCGCGGCTTTGTGAATGAGAACAGGGCAGATGTCGGGAGCAAACCTGAGCGGAAGGGCTCTCCCCAGAGGAAGAAGTTAGGATGCAGGAGTCATCAGCTGACATACAGCCTTTGCTAACAACAGTGAAAAACATTATACATGTAGCAGAACACTGTCAAAACCACCGTCTTACCTAGGAGCCGCACAAGGTATGTATGTAACAGCAAACGCTGTCTCCAAGCCTGTCCTGAAACACCCTGAACCAGGACAACAGCAGGGCCCTAAGTGCCTGGGATGGAAGACACTGCTGTAGCTGAGGCATGCACAGACATTGCCACTGGCATCGTAAGGACCACAGGGACTAGCAGGGCCCCTGCCATACATGGCATCAAAGCAAACGGACTCCGAGAAGCTTTCCCACACGCGCCTGGGCCTTTGTGCAGGCTGCCAGGTTGTAGCTGCGTGTCGGTGTAGCAGGTGACCTGCCTCGGCGGGGGTGGTGGAGGCACTAGGCAGCTGATGGCTCTGCTGGCTCCAGCCAGGCACCGCACTGCTGAGCGGTACAAAGTCATACATGTGCCATGCTCCAGCGAAGGCATGCTGGGGTTGACTGTTGTCACCCCAAGCTGTGGTGCAGATCCGGGCCACTTGGCAATCCCTGTCCCAGGACTTTCACGACAATTTAAGACGGGGGCCCTCGGGCAAAAGAGAACTGGAAAGCAGTATGTTGTCTCCCAGAGAAAGGGAAGCGTACATAGGAGAGATGGCACAGGGCATGATTTTGCCTAAATCTACTGCAATTCTCCTGTGTGACCTTGTACAAGTCACTGTTGCC
>JANZLP010000008.1:10681401-10691473 GCA_026930925.1 Chelictinia riocourii | reverse complement strand
GATCTGAGTAATATGAATAAATATGAACAAAATTATTTGCTCTTCCAAAATCCCTACCTTGTACGCACCTAAAAATGAGTGATCACAAACAGAAGGTAGCTGACATTTCTCCTATCCTAACCATTCACTTTTAATACTGAACAACCTCATTCAGATCCTAGACCAGAAAGATTTTATATTTTTTTGTGGAGGAAAAGTTGGATTTGTGAGATTTTGTAATTTGTTTCTTTCTTTTTTCTTTTAATGTCTTTTAAAGATATTTATAATATGCATATGCATACCTACTAATAGTTGGTGAGCTGGAGACAGTTTGATCTTTGGAGAAAACTAAAAAGGTTTTTTTTTAAGGCTTCCCTGTTCTGTAGTTCCCTGCCAGAGCTAAAAGGAGCGTAAGTGAGTAGACAGGATGCATTTCACTTTCCTGTACAGATAAGGACTGAAAAAGAGACACTGGAAAGAGAAAACCCTAAATTCAGTCCCACTGTAGTGTAATCCTTGTCTTTATGCTGAAGGAAGAAAGAAGAGAACAAAGCTTCAGCCTTTGTATAGCCTTAAAGACTAATTAGAAACACAGGAGAATTGTTAGAAAATTCGAAGGGTTATTAATGGGCACTTTATTATATATACATAAATACACATACAGAAGTAAGCATGTGGGACCTGCAGAAAATCTGGGCTCACTACCAAGTTTGTGTAAGTAATATTTTATTACCTAGAAAGGGTAAGACATACTTATGAGGCGAGGGAGGGAAAGACAGTAAGAGGTGGAAGCTAGATGTCTAACTACTTAATCTAGAAATTGCTCACACATGTAAAAGCCTGGACAACAGAGGAACCGATTCTGTAGTGAGGCATTCAAAACCCAACAAAATTAGAACATCACTAGGCAGCTATGCTTCATTTAATTAGGTAGGAGTAGAAACGTTGCGTGCCAATTTCATTATCTTATTCACTCGTGGCATTACAGTCCCAGAAAATGGTACTATAATCATAAAAAATATGTATATTTTCGAAGGCACCAACAAAGACGACACTGATTCATCTCCAGATCTATACATCTAAATGCAAGATTCTGCAGTTCAGGCAGCACAGTCAGTGGAGTCCGGAGACCTGTTCAGTTGACTAAGTGTCCGTTTTAGACTAAAATGGAGCATTTTTTAAGATACTTCCATTTTTCAGCCTTCCAGAGTTGAATGCCACGCTGCAGAAATGATAAAAATCTCCTCAATTCAAAGAACCAAAACTAGAGGCAAAGGTGCAAGGAATAACCTAAGTCACAATGCATCCATGCCCAAGAACCATTTGCTGACTTAGAAGAAGTAGCCAAACCCAGTAAAGCTTCCTCTGCACAACACGGTACGCCTTTAACATTTGTTTCAGAAAATGCTTTCCCTGCAGGTCTGCTCCGTAGGAATATCAGGAAACTGGGATAGCTGTGTAAATGTATGCCAGAGAACGTACACAGGGTTGCATATATGAAATAACTCTGTTTCGCATGGGGTTTTAAGAGTGGAATAGGAAATAGGCGAATGACTTGAAAATCTCACTGCAATATTTAAAAAAGGTCACCTGAGAAATCATTCTGAGGATACAGAAATATAAAAACCGTACCACTAAATAAATGCAAATTTGATTTTGTGACATGACAGCTCCTTCATGGTTTTTGAATTACTGTTCTCATCATCCCTTATAGTAAGTCTCCCATTCTACTCTCCTCTGAACACTCTGTTGCTTTGCTTTGTATTTATCAAGGATAACCATGGCCATGGAGATGCACAGCGGCTATTCAGTAACTTATTTTTCTTGCAAACTTGCACAGTAATAACTTGCTGCTTGGCTTACACCCAAATAAAAGGAGGGTTAAGAATTACTCAAAAGAGAACGCAGAAGTTTTTCTCAGTGTTAAATAAAATTAGGTATTGTGGTAAGGAACATAGCACAAACTCTTTTAATAGCCTGAACATAAAAAGTAGTCATAGAAAAATATAAATGAGATTATAGTAAATAAGTAAGTTTAAAGTAGCAGCCAAGCATGTAGGAATGAAGTTTAGAGTTTCAAAGATGAGCTACAACTTGTGAGGAACATAAAATCAACAGAAAAATATAAGTAAGAAGATAAAAGAAACTGCAAGTACCTTAATATAGGTAAAAAATAATAAAAAAATATAGGTGATACACCTATAAATCACCTTAAAAATACAGGTGATACAGGAATGATCACTGAACCAGCTATTGTGTTCTGATCTCTAGAACGCAACAGTTGAGCTGTGACTGAACAGCAGGATAGTAGCATAGACCTGAGTAAGGTAGGAAGAAATGAGAGAGTAACTGCATAAATTAGATTGTAAGATGCCTTGGTGAAATTCCACCATGTAAAGACCTAAGTAAAATAATCTTTGAACCACCAGTGATGATTGTTCTCCTCTTGCTATTGTTACAGGTTTAGGAGGAGAAGCATTAGACCTGTATGTAGAAGTGAGAAAAAGAGGACTCTGGAATTAATTAATAACAAATTACTTTAGCTTCAACACTGTAGAAAATAAGAAAAAGCCTGTGAATATTCAGTTAAATATTTAAACATAATGAAATTATACAGAGGACAACAATAGAGTTGTTGGGAGTCATCAAGTAGGGATTTGTCAAGAACTGACTGTGTCAAACTGATTTAATTTAGTCCTTTCACAGAAAACCTGGCAGAGCTCACAAAAGAAATAATAAAAATTATTCACTTTGTAGTGAAAGCTTACTTCCAAAAGACATTTTCATAAAAAACCCTGATGAAATAGATGAAATAACCAAAAACTGGGTGTGTAATCAACTGAACAACTTTACTTGAAGTGTAGTTATGCTATCAGACGGCATTTCTAGTGGGGATTCATTAGGATCTATGCTGGAACTTGCTCTGTTCAGTACTTTCAACTCTAGTTTGGATAGAATTGGAGAGTGCACTTAAAAATTTCCAAATGACATGAAGCAGTAGGGAGTGTAAGCACTCTGCAGTGTAGGTTTAGAATTCAAAATTATCTTAGTAACATGGAGAAATGGTCTGAAATCAGTAAGGTGACATCTAAAAAGGACAAGAATAGAATAGAATAGAATAGAACAGAATAGAACTATTTCAATTGGAAGGGACCTACAGCAATCTCCTCATCCAACTCCCTGACCAATTTGGGGTTGACCAAGAGTTAAAGCACGTTATTAAGGGCATTGTCCCAATGCCTCTTCGACACTGACGGGCTTGGGGCATCGACCCCCTCTCTAGGAAGCCTCTTCCAGGGTTTGACCACCCTCTCGGTAAAGAAATGCTCCCTAAATTCCAGTCCGAACCTCCCCTGGAGCAGCTGTGATCCGTTCCCAGGCGTCCCGTCCCTGGGTCCCAGGGAGAAGAGCTCGGCACCTCCCTCTCCGCGCCCCCTCCTCGGGAAGCCGTACGGAGCCAGGAGGTCGCCCCTCAGCCTCCTCTTCTCCAAACCAGACGAGCCCAAAGTCCTCGGCCGCTCCTCACAGGACGTTCCTTCCCGCCCTCTCGCCAGCTTGGCTGCCTCCGCTGGACGCGGTCAAGGACCTCAACGTCCTTCTGAAATTGTGGAGCCCAGAACAGCCCACGGTACTCCCAGTGAGGCCGCACCATCCCTAATTACAGCGGGATAATTGCTTCTTTTGGCCGTCTGGCCACGCTGTGTTCGATGCCCCCCAGAATGCAGTTTGCAATATATGTTCCTATTACTCAGTTGATGGGCTGACATTTTTTACGTTAGGAGACAAGAAGTCACTAACTTTCCGAGAACTACTGTAATCCAAACTTCATAGGTGGCTGAAACTTTATTAGAAAAATTACTGCAAAGTAACTGCAGTCTACATGCACTGTAGGATTTTGCAAACCTAATCGATAAGGATCTCCTAAATTTTCTGCTAGCCATTCCAGTGATAGCAAATAAAAATATCAATATATTACCAAAATGTGATTAGTGATATTAAAGAAATATAAAAACAGATATTGTAGAACATGGAGAAAGAAAATCTACCTGACTGTCGGTAACACTGCTGAAGATCTGCCTGGTAATTATAAAGGTACGCTACTCCATGCTAATTATTCAAAGCTTCCCTTACCTTGTCAAATATTTAGAGAATATTTGAACTTAATCAGCATTCCCTAAAATGCATCTGAAAGAATTATTAATGTACTTTTTTGCAAACTTTGCATGTAGTCAGGTTCCTAACTTTAAGTTGGTGAAGTTCAGTGGTATATAGGAGGCTCACCCGTATGTTCCGATTGTCCTTTTCACATTAAACTCCAAGAATCTATAAAGTCTATAAGTTACAGGCTGCAGCTACAGTAACTTTAATTCAAATGAGCTGTCCCATTCAGAACAAATGGACTACGTAATGTATGAAAAATATTTGCACAAACTTTGCAAGACAATACTTGGGCATTCATATGTTCATCACTAGAAAATTACTTTTTTTATTTTATTTATTTTAGTAGGGTTTCTTCAGGAATTTGATCCTGTGGTCTTTATTGACAAAGATGAAACTTTTGTACATAAACTGTTCAGCATCATTGACTTTTCCTTGTCTCAGGATACAGAACTTAGTACAGTAAGTATTCAGAAACATGGAGTTCCTGTGCTGGATAAAGTTCTGAGTCCTGTTACTTCCTAAACTTCCTAGCATGGGCATATTCTTGAAATTCTTTGATTTCATTTCCCATATTTATGGTCTTATGTGCCCAGGATTAAAATTTAAAGATGAGTGTTGGAGAGTCAACCTAGAAATAAGGTCTGGTTGTGAAACCAGTTTTAATCTGAAAAGGACTGTGAAGCTGCATCTCCCGCTTCCTGAAAAAGTGGTCTGGAAAGAAATAGTCACTATGCATCCAAATACTCCTACTGAAAAGTTACCAACAGGATGACCTCTAACACCATCACCACGACGTCTACACCAAGAGCAGGACCGGCTTCTAGGTGGGTTCATCTATTGCGTTCTATCGGCCAACTCTAAGCATCTCGTTCAAGGAGCGAGAACGTTAAGGCAACTCATTTCTTTCCTCCAACAGGGAGGATTTATATATATATATTTAGGGCTTTGCATCAGTTTCTTTTAGTTTGGATGATAACATAGTTCCTGAAGCAAATCTCCCACATTTTTCTCATTTACTGTGCTACTGTGCTTTGATTTGCACTGCAGACAGATCTCGGAGCCTGCAAACTGCATTTCTTTCAGGTGAAAATAAACTAGGGCTAAACCGAATGGGCTCCGGTCATGCTTCTATTTGGATCAAACTGGTCTCAGATAAAACCATTGGAAAGGCTAATACTCCACCAACCCACTGCTATCACACTACACTATCTTCCAGTGTAAACAGAGCCTTGATCCTACCATATATTTTAACAATGTCCTGCCAAGCTTAAGGATACTTGAACTGACCTGAAGCAGGCTATTCAGAAAACCGTATTTCCATATGAAACATGCTATAGGAAAGATCAGTCTGCTTTAGAATGGGCCATTTTCAAATCCTGCAATCCTAGGGGCCACAGAAGTACCTAACATGGATATTTAAATGCTTTCACACCTAAAAATGAGAACAGGCATGCTTAAGAAGATATTGAACTGGGGACCCTACAGCTTAGTACCTTCATTAAATTATCACTTAAGTTAAGTGGAAAAAAAAAAAAATCCATCCCCACCTTCTTTAATATTTGGATTCCAAACCATTTAAAATGAATATTGGATGTTTCTGGTGCCTTTTACCTGGGCGAGCTGAGTACATCCTGGATGTGTCAGTCCATCACAACAGGTATTTTTATGAGATTCCCTACAGCCACAATGCAGCCACTGGTTCAATGGCATTTATCACACACTAGGATTAGAAATATGTAGAGGTCAATTTGATAGGCTTTGAAGTCCAGAGATGAGATATTTCCTGCACTTTTTTGGTAGGTTTTAATAAGATTTAGGAATCTTGTGTCCGTCTCGCTATAAATACCAATTCAATTTCCTTGCAGTGCTGACAACCTGGTGAAACGCTTGTACTGAAAAGGAGGCCAGAGCCATGCACAGGGGTAGAAAATGAATTATATTCACAGCAATCATGTACATCGGTACGTGACAAGAATCTTCAAAAATGACCCATAAATTACCCGCTTGACTAGACAATATAAATGAACCTTTGACATTTTAAAGACCCAACCGAATAAAGTCCTGAGCAACCTAGTCTGATCGCAGAGCTGAACGGCTCTGAGCAGGAGCCTGGACTTTGGCTTACCAAAACCTGAAATACAGAAAGGAAGAGCAGAAACTAAAGCTCCCTCTATTTGAAACAAAACGAGAAGGTGTAACCTTCCATTTACTCCTAACTCATAGTGGTGTGAAATGCCATCTCGCTCTGACATTTAATCCTAACTGCACAAGGAAGCGCCATATGAATATTTTGTAATGTTAACGTTACAAAAAGTGTTTGATGTACAGCTTCTATCTTAATAACATTTTAGAGTACATTTTTATCTAGCAAACTGATAGCATGTGAAAGCAGAGAAATAAAGGGGAATTTTTGTGTTTGCCTGCATTTGGTGTCTCCCTCGTTTCTCTTCATAAACTACCAAAGTCCAATAAAAATGTAAAAGTGGCAGTAAGTTATATACTAATATTCCATTACTGGACATACTGTGGGCAGGCTCTCTGGTGTTACACGTTGCCGTCACCTGTTCTGAATACTTACAGGTATATAAACATAACATTTATTTTAAGAGTTTTATAGAAACAAGAAACATTTTGTACTGCCAGATAATATTTTTCATTTCTTTCGGAGAAATATGCAGCGGTATTCAGTACCCACAGTCCCCATGCTGAAATAGTTACTCACGGTATGTTTGCTTGAAGGGATACCAAGGGAACTAGGCAGAACAGGTAACAGTGTTCAGGAAAAAGTAACAAAACCGATCTTCAGAGATCCTTTCTTCAAAAAGAAAACCCCAAACAACCCTCAAGCTTTCATGAATATGAGCTTTATATTTTCAGTTTTGTTATACATAAAATCCTGCTTTTAAAAAAAGGCAAGTTCACTACATTGGTAGATACTTTTTCTGTGTTAACATTCTAATTATTCATATTTTTACTGCATAAAATGATACTTCTGTTCTGCTCCTTTTCAGGGGTGAGTTCATGAAGTCAGCCACTTCCTTATCCACAGGTCTTCACTGTTACCTCAATCCTTGGCTGTCTTCAGGAAATCTCCGGCGAACTCTCCAGAATGAATCTGCTTTACAGGTACTTCGTAATGGAATGGGTGCAAACTGAACAGGGTCATTTAGCAACAGGGTCATGGTCCTAAGCTGTTTTTTATTTAGCATCATAGGCATAGCTTAACACATTTTTTTAGTATTTTGCAATTCATTATAATTAATCCATTTTTCTTTGGGGTTTTGTTTGTTTGTTTGTTTGTTTTAGGAAGATTTGTGTCATTAATGCAGGATATAGAAAATGGGCTTCTGTATGAAACTGTTCATATGGTCCAAACTGGGGAAATAATTATTCTCATTAAGACAGACATGTAACAGCAAAAGTGAAAATAAGAAAAAAAGAAAGCCCAATAAGTGTAGAGGTTCAAAGCTTGAAAAGGGAAAAAAAAAAATAAAATTGTTCTGACAATAAAGAGCTAAAATAGAAATTTCTGTGCTAAAGCAAGACATGGGTGCAAAAATTACAAAGTGCCAAAAGTCCTTCCCAGTTCTCCTATGCTTTAGCAGCATGAACTTCCACGGCCGTTTGCCTGCATTAGCACTTCACGCGTTTTCCTTCCTTGGCTTCTTCCTATTTGTCTGAGCAGCAGCAAGATAAACCCTACAGTTTCAAAGCCTCCAATTCCCCCTCCAAAGGGCTTCCAGCACTAAATGTGCACAGTATACAGGGATCCTAATTATGAGGGGGAACAAGAAGTCCCTAGAGAAGCTGAAAAAGGAAATCAGGTTAGACTACGCGTAACATATTCCAGCTGCATTCAAATCCATATAAAGGCAGATTCCAGTCTTATGTCACCCAAGAGATTAGATGCCTTGCTCAGGAATGTGGAGACATGGCTTTGAACCTGTTATACTGGGAGAGAATGTATAATCTATAAGGTTTTAAAGAGCAATTTATCCTTTGGGGAGTACAAGAATTATATGAAAAATTCAGAAGGAAGAGACATGAAAGAATTTGACTTTGGCTTCTGCACATGGTTTGAAGGTTAACAGGTGGGACAGTAGTGTGCTGGGAACCCCAGCTAGCCACTAAGCACCACGCAGCCACTCACTCACTCTCCCTGCCTCAACGCACCCGGTGGGATGGGGGAGAGAATTGGAAGGAAAAAGGTAAAACTTGCCCATTGAGATAAGAACAGTTGAACAGAACAGAAAGGAAAAAACTAATAATGATAATAATAAAATTACAATAACAATATTAAAAGAATTGGAATATACAAAACAAGTGATGCACAATACAATTGCTCACCACTTGCCAGCCGATGCTCAGTTACTGAGCAGCAATTCGCCTCCCCCAGCCAACTCCCCCCAGTTTATATACTAGGCGTGACATCCCATGGTATGGAATACCCCACTGGCCAGTTTGGGTCAGCTGCCCTGGCTGTGTTCCCTCCCAACTTCTTGTGCCCCTCCAGCTTTCTTGCTGGCTGTGCATGAGAAGCTGAAAAATCCTTGACTTAGTATAAACACTACTTGGCAACAACTGAAAACATCAGAGCGTTATCAACATTCTTCTCATACTGAACTCAAAACACAGCGCTGTACCAGCTACTAGGAGGACACTTAACTCTATCCCAGCTGAAACCAGGACAGGAACAGTGAAATGCAGCCACAGACAAGGAAACAAACGGGTCTAAAAAGAGGCCTTGTCTCCTAGCCAGCCAACAGCCAACTAACTCAATGTGCAGGTACACAATTAAAAGCATATGACAAAGAATTCTGTTGAAAAAATCTTGCAGTTCCAACTCATATTTCTACCTACTCTCCTCCTTTAGAGATCCTGGAGGGAAAAAAAAAAAGGCATCTCTGTTTTCCCTATACTTTGAAGATAGCCTGGCTTTCTTCATTTTTTCTTTAAAGAAAGAAACCACTGCAGGGAAATGGAAAAAAAGAGGTAAATGGGGGATACCTGGTTTGGACAATTCTACTTTTCTCAGATAGTATATTCCACATATTGATAACAAGCCCTAAAAATCATCAACATTCCTTATGTCAAAACAGCTGCACTTTCTTAGCCTTTTATTTCAGATTATCTTCGTTCCTGATTCTGTCAATCAGTAGCAGAAACAGCTCTTAGCAGAGTTTAGGCCTGTGATCATAAAATAAATAGTCTGAAGACCTAAATCAGAATTTAGAAGAGCTGCTTTCTTAGAAAGTAAGATTTATATGTATGGTGTGTATATTCATCTGAGCCATCCCTCTCAATAACTTTAAAGCTCTGCCAGCCCCCTTCAAGGAGACTTATCAAAGCAGTAGAGGTCTCAAAAGTTGTTAAATTTCTCCAGTTTTCAGGAACTGGAAGAAAACTTACTAATGCCCATGTGGAAAAGGAATGATGTCTCTCAGTACTTAGTAGATATCAGATAATTCACACAGGAGGGTGTTATGAATGTCCTAAATACATAACAAGGTTGAAGGAGGTTTGCAGCTTAGCAGAACTCAGTGAATCCATGTCCAAGCCATTCTCTTTGTCCTGTGGATTCTCTAGAATCTTCTTCAATTCCACAAGTCTCATTTCTCTTTCCTTTTCTCTGTTCAGATTATCGGGCAATGCTTCCAAGGATGCAGTTCTTACTACTTCAGTATCATCTCTTTCACAGTGACTTTAATTTTAATAATCATAAAGTATAGCAACATATAGCAACTTAAAACTTCCCACTATACTAATTCAACAACAGCTTTTGTTCCTGTAGGTCACCTGTCTATTGCTCTAAAGTGATGTTTCCATTCATCCGCTGAGCTAACACTAGCAAGGCGACTTGGGAAAAAACTGGGCACATTCCGCACAGGCACATGTCACAATGCCTAATGCTGCACCAGCAGCATTCACCCAC
>JANZLP010000008.1:10177279-10193289 GCA_026930925.1 Chelictinia riocourii | reverse complement strand
AATGAGAAGTGCTACAAGGGAGAGTGCAAAGGCTGGTGCCTTTCTGCTCTCTGCATCCCAGAAGATCGAACAGACGGGAATGTCCTGCGAGGCAGAGCAGTTTGGGGGGAAGAAAAAAAAAAAAAAAAGAAAAAAGGAGATGCTTCTTTGCAGGATAGCTGCTCCGGAGATCAGGGGTGACATTTCCAGCAGGGCAAGGCTTGCCACATGGTGCTGTCCCAGCTAATACAAGGAAGACATGGGCTCATTTCCAAGCGCTCTGGCTTCGGGCCAGTTGCTTAACTCTCAGCATCTCAGTGCCTTTAGCTGAGAAAGAGGCGAGCTGTTCTTCCTGCCCCTCTGGCATCTCCTGCGCTGTCAGGACTTTGGGAGGGGAGGATGGGGTGTACAGCTACAGCCCTACCGCAGCAAGCTGTCAGCAGTAGGGGGTGACGGACACTGGATTTCGGGAACGCAGTCCCACGCTTGCAGGTGCAAGCCTGTTTTCTGCGAGGTCAGGTCCAGGAAGCACCATTTGGATGATTTACGGTCTGCGTTTTTGGGGAGCTGTTTCCTTCCGTTGGCCAAGCGCTGGACGCTGCCCATGCCAAGGGCAGGATGCTGGGAGCGCGGGGCTGGCTCTGACCAAAGCCCCATGCTCCTAACTCGCCCGGCCAGAGGAAATTTGGCATCCGCGGTGAAGGTCACTGCAGCGAGAGCTCTGGGGAAGAGCGGAAGGAGACCCGAGTGCAGTGCCTTGAAAGAAGTCAGGAAGGGACACACCGGTCCGTCTGTCTGTCTGTCCGTCCCTCTAAGCTGTTTTGCAGCCGGCATCGCCCTTCCTTAACTTACAGCCATTCTAAAAGTATCGCGCTGCAAACGGATCAAATGCCAAGTTCACCTAATCCAGAAGGGAGATCTCTCTGAGACTCCCTTGGGCTTTTCCGAGACTGCCCAGGCACGACAATCAGCATGCAGGATGCGAAGGACAAATTTGTGTTTCCACAAACTATGGTTCTTAGATGACTTGATTCTGCTGACTCAGGAGCATAATATCTTCCTAAACACATGGAGCCAGGCAGACCTATAATTAACATAGCTAAACTGCCTTTAGCTGAACTAGGCAACACAGAGCCTCTACTTTTGCATGTTTATCTATGAACTTGCCAGTGCACCCACAACTAACGGAGAATTACATTAGACTTGTGTCTACTACCTTACTCTCCCTCAGACCTCCTGTGCTTAAATCAAAGTTAACTCACGTAATAAACAGCTGGGAGAAAGCATGATTTATGGAAGGAGATGCTTTAGCTTACCCACCTCTTTTCAACTACTTTGTATGAGAGTTATATTGTGTTACATCCACAAAACCAAACCAGAATTGCCAGGGATCGGTGTGCTTTTGAGGATCAATAATGGATTGCATACAGTGCTCTGAGTTACAATCTTTAATATATAAATTTAAATTAGTGTGTTGTCAGTAATTCATCTATCTAAAACTGAAACAAATTTCTTAGTCCCTATTTTCAAACAGTGTTGTCAATGGGCAGGAGTACAGCTCTGCCAAAAATAAAGAAAATATCTTTTTGCTTTGAATAACAGCAATATAAGACACAAACTCCCTGTTTGCATTCGCAGCTTTTCTGGGATATGTGTAGCCGTTTAGTCCCGTAAGTCACTCAGTATCCTGCTCCCCATCCAGTTCTTAAACTTACAAATGGTGTGCTTTGCCAAAATTAGACATTTGGGTATTTTCTAGTATTTTCCCTGTGCTTGAGAGAGCAGCGGTGGCTGCCGCTGACAGTTGTCTTTACCATTGACTGTTCTGCACCTAAATATCCTACGTTAAGTACCAGCTAGTGCAATAATTGCTTCCCACAGATAGTAAAATTATATATTTTGGCTCAGGCAGGTCTTGTAGAAGAAAACATTAAATAAACTTCATTTGCTCAGCAGAAAATTGCCTTTTTTCTACAATTTCTCTTGCAGATAGAGACACAACCACGACAAAAAGCGATAGATACATAAGAAGAGAAGACGCAGATAATTTTTACTGAGTCTTGACTTCTATGAAATTGATTCAAACTTTTGTCTTAGAAAGACATTCATCAAAACACCTTTCAGTAGGGAAGAGAGATGGTTTGGTAGCTGTAAGCGTCAAACTTAGCTGACAGCCAAGTCATGGGCCAGCGTAATTCTTGGATTCCTATGGATTGGAGAAAGTGCATAAATACTGTAAAAATACACTCTGCAACTAACAAAGAGTAAATGAAAACCGTTATCATGTAGCTGTAAGCTCCAGATAGTAGTTACTGCAAAATAAATAAATAAAAATAAATAAAAATAAATATTTTTTAAAAAATAATAAATAAATAAATATATAAATTAATAGGTAAATAGATAGATAAATCAATAAATTGATAGATAAATAAATGAATTCTCCACAAAGAATAAAACTCCTCTGAGAGGAGAGAGAGAAGGAAAACGTGCCTTATATGAATAGTTCTTTTCTTTCCCCATTCTAGGAAGACGAGGCACCTAGAGCATATTTCTCAATTCTTTAGAAAAGCTGTGTCTGGGATTATCAGAAAGCTGATGATGAAAAGAAAATTTGCCAGACACTTCTCTGAAACTGAGGGAGAAACAGAAAGTAGCGTAGCACTTCGTTATACATTTTCTTTCTCTGTATGTAATTTTTCATGGAACATTAGTTTTCCCAGCTTGGTTTTTAGCTAGGCTACCTGCTAGGCAGGTCAGGAATTTATGGTTTTAGCTGAATGTCATGCTAACACTACACCAAAAAGGCTATTTTTTCACACACTGTAATACTAATATTGCAAATGCTGCCTCCGATCTCGTCCTTAGTTGTAGTCTTCATGTGTGCATGTGAGTGCCTGAGGAAAATGTAGTTATAACATTATTTTTTGTTTGCTTGCTTGGGTTTTTTTATCTTTCTAAGTCATGGTCTTCCAGTGCAGACACTGGAATGACCTATTCCTCCCATCACTGGGGGTTTAGACCATCCAGTGTGAAAATTGCCATTTCTGGAAAATTTATTCATGTCTGTGTCATCACGTTAGGGACTTCTACTCTTAAGAAATAAAGAATACTAACAATCCATTTTATACATCAGACTAACAACTAAAATAGCTGAAATACACCTTGTAGGACAGCCCAGAGGAGCGGCCTAGGGATATTCCTGATCCCAGATTTACGTGTCCGCGCCTTCATCCAGCAACGTTGTCGGACTGCAGCTTGTGTGCACGTCTAATGTGTGAAAATACCATGTCCACCCAGCGTACAAATGATATTTGGGTAACACATCCGTGCGGCTGTTTTGGGGGAGTTAGCGTTAGACCTGCTTCCATACGCCTGGCAAAATTTGGCCCTAAGTACCGTAAGGCAGGAATTAACTTTTTAGCTGAGCTCTGGTGCCATCCTGTTTGTAGTAAACATTTTTTTGGTTTTGGTTTTGTTGGTTTTTTGGGTTTTTTTTCAGTGTGGACATATGCTGCCAACAGCACCAAGGATAAATAAATACAAAAGGTAAATATATAGCAGTGCTCAGGTTATATTTCTTTTTTTTCTTATTGCTGAATACTGCAGAACTTCTGCAGAGTTCAGTTGTTTAAAACAAATTTTTTGTAACATGCCCCAAATTCATCTTCAACGGAAATTATCAAACCCACATAAAAAGCGTTGCCGTGTTGCCAACCATACCATGCATAAGATGAACAGATTATGCTTGTTGATATATTGATCTATTGTTCTCTTCTATAGAACGAGAAACTATTAATTATAAGCACAATATCCACTATATAAAAGGTAGAATTTGCCTGCCACCTATTGATTCTTTTCACTGTTAGCTCTACTCCTTCTCTATTCACCATGAACTAATCTTAGTCATTTTCTGACTTTTTATCAAGAATTTTCTTTGCTTAATTTGTATTTGCACAATGGTCTGCAAAGTGAAAATCTTCATCATACATCTCGCAGAGGATCTTCACTCAGTGGAGAACATTCCCGTTCATTCACACTGCGAACAAGGTGTAAGGGATGAAGATGTGATCCCCAAAGCAATGGCACTGGCATGAGAAAAGTCTCGTCATTCCAGAATAATTTTGTGTAGTTAACCAGATTTGCTATTACATTTATTACGTAAGCAGAGACAGCTAAGAAAAGAAAGTGGAAAACAGAAGGTATTTACTTATACTGCTAAGTATTGGATTATCAGGAAATAAGCACAAGCACTGATCCACTGATCATTAAAAGGTTGGGTTTTTTTTTAATTTTAAATTTTATTTTCACATATTTACTGCTGTGGGTTTGCTCAACTTGACATTCTCCAACAGCCATTGTACAGGTTTTAAGACGGACTCTTCCCTAAAAAGGCAATTTAGGCAGTACTGTTCTAGGCTTGGTTCCCTCTGCCTTACAAAAAGTCCTTCGACACACTCCCATCAGACTCCGCAGACCAAACAACTCTACGGAACCTCCGTATTCCACGTATAAGAAACACATGCCCTTAAATTAAGTTTCAACGGCATCACACAGATGCTTGCCGTGCGCGTTCACGCGCTTCGTAATGGGGGGAGAAAAATAAAACCCAGCACTTCTCTCAGAAAATAAGTGTCATGTCTTAATACCACAGAGGCCTCACACTTGGCCCCAGGAGAGATTCAAACCTGTGTTAGATGCTCCGGGCGTAATCCGAAGTAATTTAGGGATACGGCTGTGTCCTGGAGACGGGAGACACTTCATGGGCTGGTTTAGCACTGCAGAAGGCCCCGTAGGTAAAGGTGGGGAATAAGGAGAAGGAAGGGGGGACATTGGGAGCGATGGCCTTTGTCTTCTTCCCAAGTGCCCGTTGGCCATCCTGGAGATGGCTGAACACCCGTCTGCCGATGGGAAGTGGGGAATGGATTCCTTCTTTTGCTTCGCTTGCGTGCGCGGCTTTTGTTTTACCTATTAAATTGCCTTTATCTCAACCCATGAGTCTTCTCACTTTTGCTCTTCCAGTTCTCTCCCCCATCCCACCCGGGGGGAGCGATGGAGCGGCTGCGTGGGGCTGAGCTGCCAGTTGGAGGTCAACCACCACAAGACGCATCCACGGATCTCAAAATTCTGGAGGCTGCTTTCGAGAAGCGGCTTTGCTACCAGCAGCCAATGTCCGGTGGGTCAGGCGCCGGAAGTTGCCAGATGCTTCTGAGATGCACAGCTGTTTGCACGCCTGTAGAGCATTCCAAAGGCCACGCTCCGCGAGTGTCATGTAATACTAGGATAACATCCTTGTAATGCAGAGTCGCTCGGTACCTGCCAATATGCTGCACGTAGAACCTTCTGGCTTCTTAAGAGGCCCCCAGGTGCTCACACAAACAGCAATTTAAGCATCATAAAGATGGCCACAGTGCTCGTTTTAGGCTTATATTTGTGTGGAGAAACATAAAATCATGACTTCTCTTTACTCTTTTTCAGTATAAAACATAGGGGGAAGAATATGAGTTAAAACACACCTAATTTTGCATCCATTTTGATCCCTTCTTTTTCACTTTTTTCTTTTTCCTCCAGAAACCTTCCTCTTTTTCCTCAAGAAAGCAAAAAACATGCAAAGACAGAGGCTGATACGAATCTTCTGAATCGTAATAGTTCTGAATGCAAACATTATTAAAAAAATTAAAAGCAAATACATAGATACGAAACTACCTTCAAATCCTTTCCGTAGCGTTGAGGTAATTTCAGATGAGACCATCTGGATAAAGATTTCCAGACTGGCATTTTAAAAGCAGGCTAGGTTTACCTTGTGGCAATATTTTATTAGGTTTACATTATCTGTACTTGCATATAACTCATTAAAATGAAATGCTGGTCCTGCTGAAATCAAGGATTAAACTTACATTGAATTCACTGGGAACAAGATTTGACCTTTAATTGACATCCAGTTAAATCTCTTTTGCTGGAATAATTGCCGCAAAGCCGAGTCAGCACAGTATATCCAATTACTTTTAACAAGGGCTAAATGGCTTCCTTCATCTGTTTACACGGTAAACTGGTGTTATTTGTAGGGCTACTCACAGTAACGATCTAGAAAACACCGCAGCTTTCCAGAACAAATGTTTTGTCTTTTTTCTGGGGTATGATTTAGTTCCCTCTACTTTCCCTAAGGTATTTCAAGTGTGTTACACTTTGACCAAAATTAAGGGAGAAATTACTTGAAATTTTGAAAACACCTGCAATGAAATTAGCCTCACCCCACCTACCCTAACAGGAGTAAAAACCACGTAACCAAGCAAGCTTTCCCTAGCAATGACATAACCCTGTGTAGCAAGGAAGTATAAAAATTAAATACTGAAAGCCAATTCAACGCTAATTCCACTTTAAATGGGACATGAAGATATAGACAGGCCCTCGCACCGGAGATAAGGATTCTTGCTGTGTTACTGAATGGAAGGCAGACGTGCAGGTAAACTTGGAGAAGCCATGAGGGTCGTTGGCGAAATCCTGGCGTAGAAAAGAAATAAATATAAAGAAAAAGTTAAAAAACTTTTAATTATCACAGGTAATTAAAGGAGTTTTAAAACACACTTTATTTTAAACTCAATAGTGACTGTCAGAGATTACTTTTACTGCCGTTTATGAAAGGAAAGTGTACGCATGCAATATGTGCACTGATAAATTCTGATCATTAGGACTATAATTTAATTAGCTCATTACTGCTTCCATCAGGATGTTGCAATTAAAAAAATCTTATGTGTTGTGAATAACTAATACAGATTTTCATAGTTTATTGGATAGATCTTGATGTACTAAAAAGAAGGATTCCCTGTGGATTTTTCTGACCGACTGGTTACTTACAAGATTAGGAAGAAAAAAAAGAATTTCTTACAGGCAGCTAGTTACCATTTGTTGCATTTTTAAAAAATCATAAAAGGAGGTAGCGTAGCTTTCCTGTGTGATAAATCATCGAATCATAGAATAGTTTGGGTTGGAAGGGACGTTTAAAGGTCATCAAGTCCAACCCTACTGCAATGAACTGGGACATCTTCAACCGGACCAGGTTGCACAGAGTCCCGTCCAACCGGAGCTTGAGTTTTTCCAAGGATGGAGCATCTACCACCTGTCCCGGTGTTTCACCACCCTCATCGTAAAAACCTTCTTCCTTACACCTAGTCTGAATCTCCCCTCTTTTATCTTACCTGGGGGGCCGCAGTTTTTGTGGGAGCTCTCTCTGGGCCGTCGCACCCCGTCCGGTGAGTAGAGAGGACGGAACTTTGTTGGGTGGACACCGCAGCCAAGCTCCTTCCGAGAGGGGGACGAGCAGGAGCTGGACTCCCCCCTCGAGCCGGTAGGGTGACAACAGCCGTGCCGACGGCCACGTCCCCCGCTCCGGGACGCACCAGCCCCCGTTTGCCCACCCCGGGCTGCTTTGGGCAGAGCTGCTGCGTCCTGGTGGGTCGCTCCGTCCAGAAACGTCAATTATCCTCAGACAGAGATGAAAGTAAATTTAACCTATGTGAATTATTTGAAAACCCATCATAGATGGTTGGGCTACCCTATTTTTTTTCTCCTCAATGTAAAGTGTTTTTTCCTGTCACTAATCTACTGAGCTGAGAATACTTTGGGGCCAATTACCACTCAGTACTTGAGGTATTCCTTTCGTATGCAGCTGGTTTCTTTTCTGATATTCAAACCAACAAGTTATATTAACTTTTTCAGTAATTTCTCCCACTCAAATTCATTATACTGTTCCAAGTTGTGATCCCTCAGCTAGCAGAGGCCAGGAAACAATGGCTTTATGTGAGGGCAAACGAGAGTTCCTTTTTTTTTTTTATTCTGTTATGTGTTGTTTCATTTCGTTTTGTGGTTAAAGGCAAACATCACTATTTTATTTACTGAGAAACCGGTTGATTTATTGCGGTAATCAATTTTCAAAATACTTAGTGTTCTTTGTTTGATGTAAACAAAGTCGGACATTGGCACTAAGGACGTTATCGATCCTTAACATTGCAGCTCCATCAGAACTGGACATATTCCACCTGTGAAAACACCAGATCAATTAACTATGATGATTGCCGTTAGGATTAGCACCACATAAATTCTTAATGCCGGAATTTATTTCATTATGTCTCTATTTCATTTTAAGTGTCCCATCATTATCAACGCATTTGATATTCACTGTGTGGCTAGTGATCATTACTAACTCATTCCGAGCTATAAATGTGGATGTCATGGACACTTCCACCAAAATCTCAGCGTAATTCCGATTTATGAAAACATTTTAGCCCTCTCCTTAAATAATGCTGACGGATGAATTGGAGCTAGTTTGGCTACACGATGTTGCTTATGCTGTAGTGTCTGAAAATGGGTTGTTCTTAAAGACACTGAAAACTTCAGCCTGTAACCCTGAAATAATACAAGCGCCATTTTTCTGCAGTCTCACAGCATTTTCATAGGCTACAGTTTTAACAGTCAGAAAGACAATTTTTTATCCTTTAATTGCCCTAATCTAATTATCTTCTGCTTTTATATGGGAGAAAGAGAGAGCAGTATCTTTTCAACAGTAATGGCATTGATAATTTTCAAGTTTGTTCGTGTTATGTTTACATAAAACAAGCTGAACTTGGCAATAAATTTGAAAATCTATGCAGGTGCAGCAATGGTCTTTTCCCCCCATTTCTTGATTTCTGTTATTGCCAATGAGGATTATATTATTCAGTGAAAGCTGGAATACGACCCTCCGAGTTGGATTTTGACCATATTTTATTCACTAGGATCTTATTTTACAAACAGCTACACTGGCTACACTGTTAAGATTATTTGGCCTTAAACAAATACAAAATAACCTCATAGAATGTGAATTAATTTAAAAAGTAATCTTTTCCTGGTCTTATTCATTGTGAACTAGACCTTTAATTGAGATAAGAGTAGGGGGTATGCCGTGAAATTGAAACAACACAGTTAAAACCAAACAAAACCCCTTATTTTTATTCACATGAAGACATCGGTGGTGGCATTCATTCTTACTTACAACTAGTTGCTGGAATCATTTAAAAAAAAAAAAAAGATCCACACAAAGGTCATGTATTATGGGAAATACTCTTTGTTAAAGTAAGCAGCTTAAACTTGCATCCTGGCTTTTTTGAAATTAAATGGGTTTTCGGATAATCAGCCAGGTAGTGTTCAGTCCCCATCACCCATGTAGAGAAAATTAGCCAGTTCTGACACAGATCAGTCTGCAGAGAACTACCCCTGTGTAAAAGAATTCCTTCAGAATAACAAAGGCAGAGCTACCTGCCTGCTCCAACAGTAAATCTTTTTCCATATTCTAGACTAGGACCACAAGCACAAGAAATGCTAAAACTCACTTGTGCATTACAAAAAAATTCAAAATATCTGCACAGTGAGTAGGGGAACAGTATCAAGTAACAATCCCTTTATGACGACAAGTGATGATGGCACTTCAGTGCCTTTCTCAGCGTGCCGGCAGCACCTTGGCATGGGAATATGGGAATGGGTTCCTAACGGGTTGCTCCCACTAATCTCCGTGGAACTGCAGTGCTGCAGAGGCAATTTTGAGCTGCAGAAATGGCTGGAATAGGAAGGCCCAGGCATATGTGGTGGGAAGAGCAGATCCCTTTACATGTGCCGTGTGGCCCTCTCCCCATAGCAAGTTCCCCCAAATTCCTCCCATGTTAGCATTCAGCTTCACGCCTACTTTTCCAACAGCATGTTACCTATTTCAGAGTCCAGTTTGCCAGCAGGCCAATATATTAACCTTTGTTAGAACAAAGGACAAATGAAGTATTGTTGCTCCTTAAGGATTGTGAGTCAGTGCATCGTATGCAAACATATTGACTATAAGCTTGATCCAAGTGTGTAAGAATTCAAGTCTAGCTAATCAGTTGTATACATTTTATGTGTTCCTTCACATATCCAATACTAATTTGCTCAGGAGCAGTGCAGAAAGATTCATATCGAAGCTTCAAGAAGCAGCAGGCCCTGTTCTGGGACACAGATGACACTCTGTTTGGCCCTCCCAAAAGCAATCTCTGTAGAAAAATGAGTTGCTGTCTGAGGCATCACAGTCCATTAGGTTTCCCCATGGTGTAGCACATGGCTGCACAGCATGTCCAGTGAGAGGTAGAAAAAGCCCAAGAGCAAGGCTTCACCTAAAGAAGAGTATGAGGGAAAGGAAACTGAGTCAATGCAGCAGAGAAGCCTATTTCTAGAGGTTCATGTCTCCCTCTGGTTTATATAACTTTGGAGACAGAGGTACCATCCCTGATTGGTGAAAGAAACCTGCTCCTGTGAAATGAGTCAGAAGCATTTTTAGGAGGTCATTTTAGGAATTTTCCTTCCGTTATTAGTTCTGCCAGAGACTTTGATCCAGAAAGGGTATAGCTGTGATTTGGGTTCTTCTTTGAGGGAGTCTTTCATCCTCTGAAATGAGTGTGATGCACAGCCATATATAGTGCAATTTTAAAACTAACACTTTTTTTGCAGTTACCTGGCCGAGCAACCAGTTTTGATAGCCAGGGATCTTGTTCATCACCAAAACCACCGCTTACGCCCTAGGGAACAAGAGTGGATTCATCGTGTTCAGTGTCCAAAGCTCCCTTGTAGCTCACATCTACATAAAGAGAAGGTTTGGCTTCCACAGATGAACTGCCAGCAGAAACCACTGTTTTTCGCTATTTGGAAGGGAACCTACACACCGCATTTTACTTGCATGGGCTAAGCTGCAGCTGCTAACACAGGCAGGACATTGGCCACCCACGACAGTGTTTCATTTTCAGCATTCGAGGGTTGTTGGAGTTGAGGTTTTCTATGTGATTTTTACAAAAGACATATTTCATCTGATTTCATCCACTGTACTGTATAGAGAGCTGCTATTGCCTGGCAAGACACACAGGAGACGTGCTCTCTCATCTCCTACAGTGACATTATTTTCATGAAGTAAACAACCCTCAGCAGGCAGATCCTTCTAGTTTGAGTTCCAGATTGCCACTCGTTGATACATCACAGCTATATTAGCTCTGCCTTGGATCCCAACTTGTGCCAATGCAGGATACTGATGCTCTTGCTTGTGAATTGCAACCGTAACTCTTACAGTATGCTCTACAGCTGTATATACTGTACAACATACAGGCCTAAACTTGTATGTTATTTTTTTTTACAAACAGTAACCAGGCTTGGTCATTTAGTATTTTTGATGGAATAGCTTGCTTCTTTCTCCTTGCTTCATTCTTAATTGGGTTAGGTGTGGTAATAAATCTGACACTTGTAATGATTTCTAACCTGTTTGTGTCACATTCTCTGGGCTGAAGTACATGTAAAATTTAACTGTTTAAGAAACAAATCAATCCTGGTATTACACAAATTTCTCCAATTTAATCTTTTATTTTCTTAGATTCTTTGTTGAAAATTTGATGTTCTAGGTTTTATAGTCTGTTGCTTTGTCAACTTTAAAGTTTATGAATTAAGGACATGAAAGACCACGATTACATCTTATCATACAGTTCTATCAAAAGAAGCAGAAGTAATGGATTTACAAAAATATCTATGAGCTCACAAAAGCATGGGCCATGCATCAGGCGAAAGTAGGGCAGCAGTATAGATAAACCTTGATGTGATCACAGATGTTGGAAACACTTGCAGGTGAGCTATGGTCAATGAAAGCTGTGGAACTAAGCACGCTGGGGGTTTGTGCCTGTGTCTGTTCAAACTATGATTAGTACCTTGTCCAACTGCAGTCTACCTTTATAACTCAGTCCAAAACTTTTTTTGATTTACTTAGCTCTGTTCTTGAAAGAAAAAAGTTGAAAGGGTAAACATGAAGGCACATTTTTAAAATTAATTGGATTAGGAAGGAATTGTACTCATATTGAACAAAGGTATTCTATTTCCGAATCAACAACTAAGTGGAGAGATGTCAGGTAAGTATTTCAACCTTCTTTGCCTCAGTTTATCTATAATGCAAAATATCATAATTCTTTAGAACAACAGTTAGTTTTAAGGACATCTTTGAAAGCAGTTTTATAAAATAAGGTTATTTCTTGTCCACAGTGGATATATTGCAGATAAAAATAATTAAAAAAATACTAAGTGGGAGTTACCTAAGCTAAAAGAGACTGATCTAAATGAGGCTAATGGAAGATGGTAACTTTCAGTCTTGTCTCTCCAATGTAGAGACAAGGATGTTGTGTGGGACAGTGTCAAACACTTTGCACAAGTCCAGGTAGATGACATCAGTTGCTCTTCCCTTATTCACCAATGCTGTAACCCCATCATAAAAGGCCACCAAAATTGTCAGGCATGATTTGCCCTTAGTGAAGCCATGCTGGCTGGCACCAATCACCTCCTTGTTTTTCATGTGCCTTGGCAGAGTTTCCAGGAGGATCCACTCCATGATCTTACCGGGCACAGAGGTGAGACTGGCTGGCCTGTAGTTCCCCAGGTCTTACCTTTTTCCCTTTTTAAAACTGGGGGTTAAGTTTCCCCTTTTCTAGTCAGTGGGAACTTCCGTGGACTGCCATAACTTCTCAAATATGGTGGATAGTGGCTTAATCACTTCATCTGCTAGTTCCCTCAGGACCTGCAGCTGCATCTCATCAGGCCTCATCGACCTGTGCACCTTCAGGTTCCTTAGACAGTCTTGAACCTGATATTCTCCTATGGTTGGCAGTTCTTCATTCTCCCAGTCCCTGCCTTTGCCTTCTTTGTCTTGGGTGGTGTGGCTGGAGCACTTGCTGGTGAAGGCTGAGGCAAAAAACTAATTGAGTACCTCAGCCTTCTCCATGACCCAGGTAACCAGCTCTCCTATTTCCTTCTGGAGAGGGCCCACATTTTCACGAGTCTTCCTTTTATCACCGACATACCTATATGCTAATAATCAGTTAACTGAGTCAACTGCTTTGTCAGCTGATAAACTCAGTCTTCACCAATGAGCTTCGCTCAAGACGAAACCTGTAATACTGGAAAAAAACATTTTCAGGATATTTCAACAATTGGCTACAGTGAGTAAAATGGTTTAAAATGTCTGTTCTTGCTTCCTCACACACTGCAGTCTCACAGTAGGACTTAATGAATAGATGTAAAAACACACTGTACTTGTTGTATGAGTGAGTCTGGACAGGCTGCCAAAAAATTTTGGCAGAAAAAGTCTTAGTCTTTCATATAGGTCAAAAGTCAGTTCTATTGAACATTGTAACACATTGCAAAAAGCTGCTGTCCTTTAAGATTCTCTTGAATGCTCCTGTTGCCTTAGACATTTTAATGGTCTGAATAAGTGAGCAATGGCATAATAATTAATTACCTCTTATGTAAGGTATTTCAGCCAGAGATTTCAAAGTCATGGTTATGTCAGAACCCAAGTACATTAAACCCCAGTGTGGATTCTTTCTTTGAGAAGTAAAGTAGCCTGAAATTGCCAAGGCTTAAACTAAGAAGGATTGAACTGTAGAGAATCAAGGCCACTTTATTTCTCTATGAGAGCACTGAGCGAAGGATGTAATGTGCTTTAGTTTGTACTCCTTAACTGCATACCTACAGTGAACATATTTGAACACTCCTGAATGCCTTGTGGGACAAAGAAGCAGAATAGTATCTCAAAGTAGGGAGCCTGCTTCTTTTTTTATCTGCAAATAATTCTGTAATAATTTGTTGAATGTAAGCAGTTTGCATTCACTTTTGGTAGATTTTCTTTTTTACACTCTTGTAAGGAGGTTCTAAGAGTTAAGAACGATTGATTTCAGTGCTCTAGCAGCAGTAGGCTCACAAGGCTTGCACCCGATAGATTAACTTAAGCAGTTATTAATGCTTTTGTAGAATCAGAAGCATTGTGATTTAATAAGATAATATTAAAATGTCCTATTAGTGAGTAAGGGAAACAGAATGGGATACACAGTAGTATATGAAATCAAAAGCTTCTGAGAAAGTCAGCTGGGTTTTTTTTGTGTTCACTTCAGTGCTGTTTGCTTTTGTTCAACTTAATAATTTAAATGGAGCTGAGATTTTATGTAATTCCTGTAAAATATCCTAAATAAAATAAATAAATAAAGTATTGGAGAAAGACCCTCTAACCTTTAATGGGAAGTGCCAGCATCAAAACAGCACTTTAAGCACCATGAGAGTATACATAATCCATCAAAACAAGGTGAGAATTCATACCGTATCTCCATATCTTATTTCTACTTCAATTTTTCCCTCCAAGAACAGAAATGAGTCAAGTACAACAAACTGAACAGTGCCACATTCTTCAGTCTTCTCAGAAGACTGAGTTTACAACCAGGAACTTGCTATTGCAATATAAAAAGTTTATTATCTTCAGAACACAAGAATCTGAATGCCAAACGTGCCTTGTGTAAGGAAAGTGTATTTTTTGAAGAAAACACATGTTGTTTCTGTGAATATACGGTTATCCAAACTTCCCCAGATACTCCTGCAAGACACAGCTTATTTCGACTTTCTCCATGGAAATTGTCTCCAACTACTGCCAGTTATCTCTTGGCAGCATTTATGGAACTGTGATGACTTTAAAAGGCTGACAGTGTATGTAGTACTGTTTCCCTCTGTCCTACTGTAGAGAGAGAAAATTTTCATGTTTGCAGGGAGGCTTTTAAGCATACACATGGAATAGCTGACTTCCTAAAACAGCTTATTTAACTTGCTTTCTGGATAAAACAGTAGAATAACTTAATTAATCTTTGAATTTTCATGAAAGCAAAGCCTCAGTATACCCTGAGCACACTTAAGTAGACACAGATGACTAAAACATGATAGTCCCATTCAAGGTTGCTGGTTTATAGTTTATTTTCAAGAATAAGTCCATCTCTTCCGATTTTTTCCACACTAAAATAACTTTGTTTCATATGCTGAACAGCTATAGATCCCATTAGCCTCAACTATGAATGTTCTGTTTTGAACACCATTTTCCCCAGCCTTGAAGGTCTCAAGAAATGGAAGCCCTACATTTGAAGACAGTTACAGCATGCTTTTTCCCAGCTGGCAGCGTATTAAAAAATGCAGCCTCCAATATATGTATAGTGCAGAGCTATGAGGATTTGTGACAAGTGAATTTGGAAGTGCTTCTAAAAGAAGTGCCACAAGGGGTTTCAGATATGATGAGTGCTAGGTTTTTCATTGCCATGTGTGTAGTCTGCAGTACTGAGGAGAAGAGGACAAAAGGATGAAAAAGAAAATCATATTCATTTGTGTAGTCCTGAATGAAAACCTTTTACCTGAAGACTTTGTAGGCAAGAGTACGAACAATTTAAAACTACTTAAAATACTTTTCCAAGGTTTGCGTGACTGAATATCAGTTGTTTAAGAGCAGAAATCAGTATTGTTTGTGAGATGTGTTCACATTCCCTCTATTTTGCTAGTTAAGAAAACACAAATCAATGTGTGTAGTTGTCTTACGCCAGCAACTCCTGTGAATACTGTATATGTATTTTGCTTACTTGACTCCATCTCTCTCTTTCCTCTTTCTAAGTGCTAGTAATGTCATAGTTGTTCCAGAACTCATCTTTCCTGACGCATACACCAACAGATAGAGTGGATAGAGCAGATAGGAAGACATTTGCCATAACTTCTTTTTTTACTGTAAGTATATACAAAATTATGCTATAAAACTTACTGCAAGCACAGACTTCATACTGGTATAGCTATTCTTCCATAGCTGCTTCTACTTTATACTTGTGTGAAGCAGAGGAGAAAGCAAAGCCAATGGTTTAGCTAAAGGACATTCAATTAAATAGGGATGTTATTTGGGCTCTGTCAATCTCTGAATTGTGAACAAAACTATTTCACCACACAGTACAAAGTTGTCTTCAGACTTTTTGAGAAACCCAGGATTGGTGGTGGTGTTCCTATCTTAGAATCTGAAAACACAGGGGTAGATTATTTATTTAGGTTACAGAGGAAGAAAAAGACACAAGCTGATGTTAGGTTTAGATTTGTTTCTGCTTTAATTCTTCCTTTTACAAATGCAATGTTGGATCAAGTACCAAGCTACTTGCTTGGGATGTTCTGCA